>VWZY01004632.1:76005-132786 GCA_013399075.1 Chloroceryle aenea
AGCCTAAAAAAAAAAAAAAAAAGCTATAAAAGTTACTTTCTTTTCTGTGATTTAATTTCATGACAATTTATCATCATGCCAAGTCAATTTGTCCTTTAAAGAAAACAAAACAAAAAAAAAGAGTGACTTATGAATTAGAACATTTCCTGCTGCCAAAGTTAGCTACATAGCCACAACATGGTTCAAATGCCATCCCCTACGTGGTGTGTCTCTGCTAAGATGTCAGTTGGTATGCAGATATAATTGGAACCCATCAGGAAAATAGAATTTCTGGAAGAAATGAGAATATTCATAGAAACAAACAAATTCAAATATTTAAATTTGGTGGATGGGAGCTGAAACACTCCAGTTTCTATCATTAGCTTGAGCCTCAGCTCACAGGAACCACTTTCTCACTTCCAGTGAAAAAGGATGGGAGTGTAGAATGCTGAGCAAGATGCAGTTTAAATTGCAAAGCAAATATTTCTATTCATTTGAAATGAAAGCTGGTTAAACGTTCACCAGATGATAACCTAGCTGGATCTCATAAAGTGGTGGCAGCTGCTTCATGGTCAAAAGAATTAAAAGTTTTGGCCTACAGTACTGCAACCCAAAGCAGCAAGTACAGTGCAACACCTGCTTAAGCATCCAAGGCAAATCTCTTACCTTGTTTGGGCAGAAAGGAGAACATGCACACAAGCAAAGTCTATGTTTTGGTCACTTAAAAAGACCTTTTTGCTCTGGGATATTGCAAACCTTTGACAGCTCTCATGCAAGTTTCTGGAAAATATTTCTGCCACCACGACACCATCTGCATGTTTAAGAAACATCTATCGCAGCCATGTCACAAGGAACCTTAACTTGTCACTGCTCTTTCCCTTTCTCTGTTAAAAACCTCTTAGTCATTCTTGTTTGTTATACTCTCATCTTGCCTTTGTTTTTTTCTTTCTTAATCTTGTGAAACAATCCCCCACAGTTTAAACTGAACTTGTTACCTCTTCCTGGTTGAAAGGATTTATTAAGTTTTACTCTAGATTATGTCAACCAACTTTAACAAAAATGGCTTTTGATTCCATATCAGTTCAGATGCTGACTAGTGTTTGTGTTTTTTTCCCTTTATTGGATTTGACATAAATATCCACACAGCGATACTTGCCAGTGTTTGTTTTCCCTTTTGTACAAAATGAAGGATACAATAATTTTGCCAGTAGATTTTGTGATCAGCAAAGTATTTGCACAGCCTAGTTTATTTTTCTAAACAAAAAAGGTGTGGCTTGAATGATTCAGGGAACTCATTGCACCCTCCTAGCTCTCCTGCAGTCTCAAATGCAGTCAGCTAAATGGCCTTGGTCTTACTTGGAGGACACTTCACTGAGAGGGGCAGGTTATATAGGTACAGAAAGCACGTTTTTCCTGAATCTTTCTTTCAAACAGGACTTGGGGCTTCCTACCAGTGCTCAATAAGAAAAAAATAAAAATCACCAGACCTATGGGTTCTCTCCTAGTACAAAGACATAAAATATGTCCTTTGGCAGAGGCAACACTTTCTTTTCCCATAGATGTGGGCAAAAGATTTTTAGTTTTTTTCTACTGAACTGCTAGGGCACACGTCACTCTTCAGGGAAGTGTTCTGGAGTGAGGAGACTGTGATGCAACATTTACCACTACATTAGAAAATTACAATTACTGAGTGCTGTGATGGAGTGAAATATTACAATTAGGCCAGAGTGAAAGTGTGGGGTCATGATGTATCCCTGGGCCCCATCAAAGCTGGGGTGAGCAGCTGTGATGTCTCTGCAGAAATAGTGTGAGCTTTGCATTGCTGTAATGCAAGCCTGAGCATCATGAAGGCAGGCAGCTGCTGGAGACGGCAAAGTCTCCAGTGCCCCTTTAAAGATGTGTCTGGGTCCACACCTGCTGGTGGTAGATGGGAGAAGCCATGGGGTTGGGTGGGAGGATGGCCCCTTTTGACCTTCTACTCTATGTGACCCATGCAGATGACAGGAGATGACCTAGCAGTTCTCCAGTTTGTGTTCCCAGGACTTTGGGCCAAGGCAGCAGGGAAAGGAAGCTGTGTCCACATGTCTCATATCTCTCCAGAAAAGTACTAATTCTTACATTAAAGTCAGATCATCCTCCTTGTTATTTATCTGTGCTGCATTTGGCTTTGAGGGCACCTGCAGCTTGCAGGGTATGCAAAAGGAGAAAATCCTCTTGGTGAGGGAAGGCAAAGGCTTCTGTTTCACCTCCCAAAATGTCATGCAGCTGGCCAGGTTCGGGACATGAGCAAGATGTAGATTATTAACCTTCCTGAGAATGAAGGAAATCTTGAGAAACAAACTGGCCACTATCCCTTAGATGGACCAGTTTTGCTACCCTTTTTCCAAGACTTGTGGCAATACCACAGTCTTGGCTTTGTTAGTCTTACCTAGAGCCATGTCCAAAGACAGCTTTCTATTTTGAGGACCCATGTTCAGGATTTTGCAGTGGCACATTGCAGACAAGTGCAGTGAGAAGATGGAGATCTGACCTGCAGAGCAGATTCCATGGAATTATCACAGTCATCATCACCTAATTGATAAATAGCTGCAGCTTCTAAACCAGTAGCATTTGGCATCTTGAAGAGCTGCATTTGAAAATATATATTCCTAGTAATTACAAAAACCTACTGTAGTACTTGCCACACTCCTCTGTTTGGGACAGAAAACCTTTCTAGTACCAGCCTTTCAACACAAGAGCATGGTACATGGTAACCCAGCAGGAACAACAGTGGTCATTACCTTTGATGTACATAAAGCAAAATCCATAACTTAATCTTTTTCTTTTCTTTCTTTCTTTTCTTTTTTTTCTTTCTTTTCTTTCTTTTTCTTCTTTTTTTGAAGAGCATATTTTTTTAAGAATTCAACTCTTCGAAGGTAAGATAACTATTTTCTTGTCTTGTAGGTTCCTTTAGTACTTAGCATTATGACTCCCTAACTCTAGCACAATACAATTAATGATCTGATATGAAGAACTGTCTTCCGGATATATACTCAACAGAAAATACAATGAAAAAATCTTAACTTGTCTGAACTTCAGCCTCTGAAGTCTGGGGGAAAATGTTCTTTACAGATGATCTTAGAGGTCCTTTTCTCTGCCTGTGTAAAAACTGAAGTATAGTGCTACTGTTATCGTGACTTCTATTATTCCATCACAAGCCTTTTCCTTGGACTACATTATTCATTCAGGCCAAGCCTGTGGACTCTTCAGCCCACCTTCTAGATCTTGCTTCTTTGAGAATCAGCCCCTTCTGCAGGTAACTAAAATAGCCATCCACCCTGGTGAGCCAAAGATACCTGGGGATCTTCATCAGTCATCTTGCAAATTAGACTCAAGATGGACATGGTGTGAGGTGTGAGTGTGGTAGACCATTGCTAGCTTCTGTGGAGCAGTGCATGGGAAGTAAGCAGTTAGACATGTTTTCCTTCTGGCTTTCCCAACAAATTTCAAACAGAAGTACTTAAAAGTATATCCAGTCAGATGAGTCAACAGAGCACTGTGAGCAGCGTCAGCAGCATGCACCAGCAGCAGGATCAGACTGGACACTGCCTGCAGGCAGCACAGGCAGAAGTGTGTCAGAGGGGTTACTCCTGAGCACAACATACACTGAAGCCACACGCTGAGAATTTTGTTTATAAAGTGAATTCCGTAGGTACAAGTCATCAGCAGAAGAAAAAGAACCCCATGGACAATATTATATAATCCAAATAAACTTACTAATAGGGGATTTTCCAGTGGAAGAAACCTTACATCATACTTATGCAAGTAAAAATAAACCTGGCACTTACATTTGTTCTAAAGGCAAGAGTCTTGATGAACTACTAGTTGCAATTTTGGCTAATTATTAGTCATGTTGAGCATTGATGTTGGTTGAAAATTTATTCCATAACTGCATCCTAACCTCAATATTAAAGTAGCAAAAGATTTCAAAATCAGTTCCTTTGTAAGGCTCACTGTTTCCAGAGAACAATATACTTTCCTAATTATTGCTGATGTTTTAGCCATTATTAAACCTCTTATGACCTTCTTCAGAGAAGAAAATAGCACTGGGATTTGAAAACAAAGAGGTTACTTGTGAAGTAAAATGAATCAAAAAATAAGGTTTGTGTTGTAGTTTCCCCCTGTCCCCCTATATGCCAGAAACATTTAAAAAACCTTTCTAAAGCTGGAAAAACAATTACTTTCACTGTATTTTGCATTTGAAGATCACTAGTGAAAGAAGATATTCTTTGGTGTTAATGGCCTTAAGAATAAAGCAAATACATAACTAAAACTAGGTCTGTTGTCTGGAAACAAAACCTCTATTTTCAGAGGGAAAAAAATAAATCTGTATCACAGGTCTATGTTACATTTGATAAAAATGGAATATTCAAGCAGACCAGGTGATTCTAGTGATTCATAGCATGCCACTGTTATCTACAAAGTGTATGATGAGGTGTTCATGACTTTCCATTGCTGAACAGTAGGATTTAGGATTACCCAGAGAAGAGTGTGTTTGGGTTTGGCAGAGCTTCACCGGCTACTTTTTTACAAAATGTTACAGATAGGTCCATCCCAGCAAACCTAAGTTAGTGGCAGAGAAGTGTTACTTGTATGAAAAAGTAACTGCTCTGAACTTCTGCTCCACAGAGTGCCAAAACAAGATGGGTTCACTTGGGTGCCAGTTACAGCCTGTACGTGCGCCCAAGATAAGTTACAACAGCTTTAGCCCAACTGGCTACAAGTCCCAACGGGTGAGATAAGAAAGAAGGAAGTGCAGATGTTCCTTTTTCTTCACATATCTTTTGCTGGGGGTGGACAGTGGACTGCACAGAAATTGGCCAGTATTCAGTGTAGCTGTCTGAGTTTGGCCATTCCCCTTCCCACCTCCCCCACCTCCTTCCACTTTCCAAGTAGGAAATGGAGCATCTTGGGGAAACAGCTGACCTACAAGGTACACATCAGATGCAGGCATTTCCTACTGGGGCTGGCCATTCCTCTACCTTCTTCACCTTTGCCAAAGGCATTTGCCAAAGGAAATAATTCATGTCACATGTGAATTCCTCTTCCTATGCTGAGTCTTGGCATCACTAGCCTCTTAACCACTTCTTTCAGCTGTGAGAGAATCAGCCCAGCTTCCGTAACTCTCAGACTTGCTCCAGGTTTCTTGAAAAATTGGGCTGCTGTTGAAACCACTATTTCCAAGCAAACAGAGGTAGCAAAGCCTATGCACTGAGTTCACTCTAAACATGAGACTAGCTGAGAAATGGAAATAGCAAATCTGGTCACATCACACTCCTGTCAGGTCCCAGCTGGCAACAAGAAGGACTGAACACAGCTGTAGAGCTCATCACTAACACATCATCTCAGGGCCCCTAAACAGAAGCCTGGAGAAGCCACATCAGCTGGCAGATGTCCTCAGAGGAAGACACCTTCCACACACTGAGAATGGGACAGACAAATAGCTTTAAGAAAATCGGACTTCTCTGAAAGGAGCTCAGTGTAGATGGAACTGCCAGAATGTCACCAATGTCCCTCTGCAGTCTCCTCGGGCAACTCATTTAGTGTTGATTCCCTCTTCTTGGTTACACCTTGCTAGTAAACTCCACTTCCAGGTGAACTCCTCCAATGTAAGTAAAAAGCAGTATGTCTCTATACAACTTACCTCATTTAGGCTGCTGGTCAGATAGGTCTCACCACAGCTGGGATTCCTCTAAATGTAATTTTGAGCATGATATTTTATTCCTTTTCCACCAAAGATGTTTACATTGGTATCGGTAGAGCCCGTGTGGATGCACTGATGTAAGTGTGGTGTGGTCTGTAGCCTCTGTCAGTTGATGTTGGGCATAAGAAGAACAAGAAGTTATCACCTTTTTTTTTTAACCTAGACTGCGTTCATTGAGCTACCCCTTAAAAAAAAAAAAAACAAAAACAAAACACATTAACATGTAAGCTCTTCAAATATCAAACGGAAATGCTGGCACAATAAACACTGTGCCACTCACTACAGTTTTGGTTTTGTTTTTTTTTCCAGAGCAGAACTGGCCCTTAGTATCACCTTGCTTTGGCAGATTTTCAAAGCAAACAGAAGAGAATCAAGGGCCTCCTCTGAGACTCCTTTGACACCAAGTTATGGACAGGTCCATTCCAAGCTGAAGGGCATCCCACTGTGGGTCATAATGCAAGAGTCAAATTAAAAAAACAGCTATTTAAAATTAAGTGGCTCAGTGGGGACATTTGGGTTTGGAACTATGAATGGCATAATTTAAAAAAAACCCTTGTACTTTGGATCCTAGCACTGACAACCAATGTATAATATCCTACCAACAGAATATGAAAGGAAAAAAATCTGTCTTGGATGGAATGTGTGGGAAGTTTAGGCCTCTGAATTTGCCTCTGAATCTTGAATATTCATTCCTTCTGACCTTTCTACATCATGCATGTTCCAGAATCTGGAATCTGATTTCACATTAACCTAACTGAATAAAAAAGTAGTTTTGATAGGTTTATAAAGTAGGAATATTAACTTGCAGTTTGGATTTTCTTCATAAAAGCATTCACACATTCTTTTTTACATAATGACCTTTTGCTCTTGGCAATGATGCCAATAACCTTTCTGCCAACATACTGATGTAAAAGGGGAAAAACTGGGGGTGGGGGGAGTATAACACTACTGTCCTAGCAATTGGATCCACCTGGCCTCCTCAAATACATTCAGCTAGGGGAGTGGGGGGACAACACACAAAAAGATCCTCCTTAAACATTAAAGACATGATTTCCAAAGGTTTTGTGCACCAACAGCTTTTATGCACTTGAACTAAGTGTTCTGCATGTTTGGAAATCAGTCCCAGGAGTGGAATTATTCTGTGCCAATAATATTACAGGACAGCTATTCCTGATTCCCTGATTCATCCCCTCACATTTTTCATGTTATGTTAAAGGGTTTTTTTTAGGTTTGAATATAAAGGCAATTCTTTTTGCCTTTCTTTTATAAGCTGTTCTTCCCTATTACCCCTTTCTCTCTCCCTTTCTTGTTTTCCCCCTATGCATTTCAGCCACTAGTCTGATACTTGTAGGGAAACTAAAATCCCGAAGTAATGAGGTCCCAGATTTCACAATACATAAATGAAATGACTCTCTGGCTTCTGATCAATTTTTTTTATATACCTGTTGTTGTGGCCGTTGTTGTTGAAAGACCTGTATTTGCCTAGCTGAGAGAACCAAGCTCATTTCATTTGTTGTACACACTAGGACAGCCATCTCTGGGAAATGATTATGAGGGTCTCTTTTGTTGAGCTGGTCATCTAGATTTGAAAACTTTCCTCATCTGTGATCACTTACCGGAACGTCTCTCTAAAGTCTCCAGGTGCATCATTTCTGTCTCGGCATCAGGTGGCCGGCACTCTCTAAATGCTTAATCTGAGCAGAGAAAAATCAGATGCCCAATGACTCATGTTTCTGCTGACTCAGATCACAGCAGCAGGCAGACCAGGAGTTTCTATCCCTCCTGCATACCCTACAATTCTGCTAGAGGTAAGTTGTTTGTAAGAAGGAGATAGGAACTTACTTGCCCAAAGTTGGATGCTGTCAGGGGGACTCTGGATTTGCAGAAGGGAGAAGCACATGCAAACACATTGTCTTTCTCAGGACAGCTGCAAGACTGCCACCCTAAGGCCAGAGGGATGCACAAGAGCATTATTTCTCTTCCTCTGAAGGCTCACATAATTATCCCCTACTTCTCGATCTTAGAAGGATCATGAATCTGTCCTGCTTCCGCATACATTTATGCAGCAGCCTGACTTGCTTTGACATTTTAGCAGAATGGCTCTTTCTTTCCTAGAATAAGTTAAAAGGCTGTGCACGCACCTGTGTGAAACAGATTGAAACAAACCCTGTGTTCTAAAGCAGCACAATCACAAAGCAATTGGAAGTGGCTCTGGAGCTGCAACTCCTGCCCATGCACTGCTCAGCCTCTCTCTTGCACTGCGCAGGTTCACCTGCCCCCCAGGGAGGACTGCAGTGGGAGAAACACACCCGTATGTGGGCAGCGATGGAGGAGAAGGTGGCAGTGGTATTTGACAGGATCCAAGGGGTGCAGAAGGAGAATGCTCTCCACCTATGAATATGCTCCAAGGCTTTACTGACTGCCCCAAATTCAAGTTCAGTAATATTGCCATCCCTAAGCTTTAAGAAACACTTGGTAAATATTGGAAAGGCAATAAGATTGAATTAAAGTCTTCAAATGAAAGGGTAATTTTTTTTTTTTCTTCATTTTATTTAGCTTCTGATGTTGCACCAGACAGCTTATTTCACAGGCTTTACTTTACAGTTCTAAGTATTTTCTCATCAGTTTTCTAAGACCTTTAAGAATAAATAAAGAAAATATTGAGCAACAGGAAAAAAAAAAATCCTGAGTCACATCCATGAAGGACATGAGTCACGTTGGCCCTCATGACTTTAAAAAAGACAAAAGCCAGATCGCTCGGCTCTTCTGCATACTCAGGTCTTGGGTGAAAATGAAGGATTTGTTATAGAAAAAGCTGCAGCAATGCCACTGAAACTGGTAGGTGAGGAATGCCTTCTGCACCTCATGCTCAGCTCATCATGTCTATCTGCCCTTGCTCATTGCCTCGGTGCAGCTGAGGGATGAATGCAGTGCCTGGTGGGACATGCAACCCTGGGGAAGGCAGGGACCTGCCCCTCAGGAAAGAACCAGGGCCAGGTGAGCCCCCGTAGATGGCAGGAAGCATGGACATGTTGCCTCTTACTTAGAGCTGGGCAGACATAGGGTGTGTTTGTTTGGACTGCTAGGGATGCTTTTTGTCAAATTTCCATTGAAGGAGAAGAAGTTGACTCACAAACTCTTGATTTTATACCTTGTTTGACATTTGCTGAAGACAGAGGATATTCTCCCATGGATTTTGTTCATTGTCTTTTATTGGTTTGTTCCAAGTAGGCATGAAGGGACCATGATCTTTGCTGGACCCTGTCTAGTCCTTTCCATACATGCTATTTCGTTGTGCACAGGTTTTGCCCAAACTGAAAACTGAATTATTGGTATTCTATAAAGCTTTTCTTAATTGAACTCCTATTCACGGTCATGCTTCTTAAAGTTGTCCAGAAAGAATGAAGGTAAAATTATTATTTCAGGAATGAGATAAGAAAAGAGACCTCTCTTTCCAGTTTGGTTTCCTGGTGTTTTATAAGAACATACTCTCACATGTTCAGTTTTTATCTAGCATAAATTATTTTCACTGTGAGGGTCTCATCAAACCATTATTTTGATAACTTGAAGTCTTTATTTTACTTCTCAGGTTATAGATACAATTTTCTTTCTCATTTGGCTTTCTTATGTCAGCCCTTTCACTGAAAGGCTGAGCAGTTGGAATCTAACTGCAATTTAACGTAACACTTATCTGTGCTGCTGTTCACACTGTGCAAGGTAACTTTGAAAGGTCAGAGCAGCTGGATTCCATTACAGAAATGCAGGGAACTCAAAATAGACTTTGTAAATATATTTTTTTGAGGAATTCAGGCAGCTGCCTTCAACACCCCTGGGCCCTATTGTTTCAGAGAGCTTTAGTATCAGCTGAAGTCAGAAATTACTAAATTGCTCCCCCTCCTTCCCCAGGAAAGAAATTTCCTTTGGATGAACATTAAAAAATAGTCAAAAGCAGAGATATTTCTGCCCTTGCATTTTTAATAATAAGTTTTATTGCATTAAGTACTAAATCAAGAAAACACTCTTCCATATGTGTTCAAAAACCATTTCCACCTTTTTTTTTTCCTACACATATGACATTTGTTTTACAATGCTGCAGTTTACAAATCAAATAGTTTCTCACAGAGATAGTATGTTTTTATTCCATTTGTCCTTTTTCAAGTAGTCCAAATGTCTGTGGTTTTGTCATTAAAAGTCCAATTGGCAGATATGTACGGAAACTTTATGTTTTCCAGCTGGGCAACTACCAGTTACACATACTCATTATTATTCATATTATCTTTATAGTAACTGTGGAGGATAATTTCATGTGGGTAACACAGTCACTACTCCGTGATCTACAGCAGATATTGTCCTGAAATAATTGGAAGTGAACTCACCTTAGTCTCTGAGGACATTCAGATACATATCTGAGCCTCCTGACTTGACCTTTCTTTTAAGATAAAACTAATGAAAACCTTAACCATGATTTTTGTAAGCTGCTAGTGTCTTTAGACACTTTCATTCAGGAGGCATACCCTCAGTTTAGAATATCTTCTTGTTAAGAAGGGATGGCTGAGGTTTGTTTCTTCCCTAATAGTTTTACTTACCTGTAATTTTATTGGCTACTTTGAAATAATTTTTGACCTAGCCCGTCAACAGAGCAGAAGTAGGATCTCCACCCTAGTGTGAATGTTTAAATTATAGTGCTATTTCAGTGGGGGTTTCAACTGCTGTGAAAAATTCTGAATCCCAAAAGCTTTTTTTTTCCCCTCTTGCTGTAATTGTAAATGACCACACAAGGAGTACTCACTCTTGGACCAAAATTTTGTATGCCATACTATAAATCACTGAATGAATGAGTATGTCAGGGAGGATGAGCAGTCTCTAATCTGTAACCATCCTAGTGGGTGGTACCATTATGCTAGGCTAATTTATTGTAAAGCTTCTGCTGACACGAGCATATTTCTGTTTTCTGACAGAGTAGTTTATGAAGGGTGCCAGAACTCTTCCATTAAGTCACTTCCATAGTATTCATATCATGACCCTTTGTTACATGAAAAATATAATCGTGCAATTTGTGAGGCATAAAAACCTTAAGACCCCTAGATTTGTAAGTTGTGGTTTGGGTTTGTTTTTTTTCCTTTTCGTTCTACAATAAAAAATAAGAAAGGAGATTGATAAATGGACACTTAGAGAGGTTTTTATTAATGGGATAGTAACAGCATCCCCAATTGCTATGAGACAACACAAAAGCAGGCTCTTCCCTCCCTTGTGTATATAGGCCCTATTTCCATAGGCTTTTGTGCAGCTAAATACTTGGCTACAATGAGCTCCTATGCAGGAGTAAATTGGGTGGATGCAGATGGATTTTTCTCTTGATTTGCAGTTGGGGAAGCAAGCAGATACATCCAGCTGTTCTCATTTCCCCCAGGAAATACAGTCATCCAAGCTGAGAATAATGCCTTTCTAGATATCTCAGGGCAAAAATAAACCTTGCAGAAACAGTGAGGAGTGGACAGAGCCCATCTTCAGCCAGCTCCCAAGGCTAGCAGCAGAGTGGTTCAATGACATTTGCTTGGTCACATTTACATCCACTCTGCAGCACACCTTGATTTTGAAGGACAACATTTTAAAGAATTCATGGGGTTAACAATGAGGCTTGCATCCCATTAAACATTTTGCTTCCAGTTCAATGTGTTACCCTCCATTAGGTCAATCTACTGTGGATGGTGTTCTCAACTAAGAAAAATGTAAAAGGCACATTTTTGATGGAGTTCTTGGCAAATCATTTGATTACATTCCCTGATACTCAACAGATGTCTGCAACCCACATGGCAAACAGATCCATAGAGGCAGCAGCTCACTATAGCACTTGATATGAAGAAGTGATATATAGTATTTAATAGAAATAATATATTATGTATGCAAAGCTCACACTTTTTCAGGATAGCCAGTGACTGACCAACTTAATTTGCACTTTATTTAAAATCTTATCTAAATGCTTGAAACTTCAATATCAGGGACCTTTGGACTTTGAGGAGTCATAAAATGAGCAAGACATCACCTCAGTTTAAAGATAAATTTGAAAATTAAACTCTTGTTCATTGCAGATGTACATTCCAGGACATGAATGTAACTAGGGAACTAGAAAGGAAAAATAATCAGAAGCATTTTAAGTGTTTTCTGAAATTTGAATTCAAAATGGTGTTTGCAAGCATTTTTATTTTCTATTTAATGAGCATTGCCTTAAGTCAAATTTCTGTATGGTACCCATGAAAAACTCCAGCTGCGAACATGATTATTTGAGCTCCCCTAGACGTGTGTTCTAGTTGCTGTTGTACCTCACATGCAGCCAGAAGATGTCTGCCTGCTGGCAACTGCTGTCTTTCTTATTGGTGCCCCATTAAAGTTCAAACCATAATTCTGTCACAACTGAGTACTAAAATTTTACTCACTCTCTTAATGAAAAGCAGTATCTCCAGTTCTTATGTGAGGTGCATTTACAAAGATAGGATTAACAAAAATACACCTTTTAACCTCATCTTTACAGTCTTTATATAAATGCATATATGGGGGTTTTTGACATCTGACATTGAACAACGGTCTTGGGTATAGAGTCTTCAGCATCTATTATCAGGAATAAAGAGTATTATGCATTAATGGCTTTGAGGTCTACACTAATAATGAATTCTTCATTATGTATCATATCTGCTGCAGACAATGAGTTAAATTGTGGTAAGAAAAACACAACATATAATCTTGCTCAGTTTGCTCAGTTTTTAGAATGTTCTGTTAAATAAGGTCAAGGATAGAAACCAAGCTAACATTTATGAATGAATATTTGAAGTTACCTTTCTTTTTCTCCTTCTGAGGATGTAAAATATGCTGTGTCTAGCTAGAAAGACAGTCTTAGGATAGGTAAAGCCAGCCTGCGTGAGTATGAATTATGATAATTCTTTCTTCAACATTTTACCTATCCAGTATCTCAACACTTTATTACTACTGCTCAGCAGATATAATTAGATTTTCCTTTCTGTGTGAGAGTGGGTACTCTCAAACATGCATTACCTCTTGAATTTTCACTAGGGTTCACATAGGAACTGCCCAAACATTGTGAAAAGTGTTAAAAAATATTCTATTGACTTTGGATAAAAGCCAAACTTTTGGGGTGTTTAATTTTTCATGCATTAAGTTTAGAGGCAAAATGTAACTTGTCTGAGCATACCTTTTTGTTTTTTCCACTTGAAATGTATTTATACAAAAGAACCAGTGTATTTGCATTTTGTATGCCTAAACATTTCATGGCTATACATTATCAGAAGTCCCCAATATGTTGTTTCATCACACTAATTAAAACTTGAGACAAAGAAAGTTATTTGGTCCCATTTATGAAGATTATAGCTGTATATGAAGAACTGAGAGTTAGTAACAGAAAAATAACTACTTGTTCCCTCTCAGGTCTCATAGATAATGTTGCTAGTGCATTTACCTCAATAATGAGATGTGCAGTAACATAACCTCTGAATGTGCAAAAGACAGCCAACTTCTCACAAAAGTTGCTTATTTTGTGGGCAACATATTACTGCTGATTAAATTTATTAAAAACAGGTACTTTGTGAAATAAATTCATCATTGCTTGTCATAGCCTCATCGGAAAAAAAAAAAAAAAAAAGCAACAAAAAACAAACCCCTCTGCTTTACACACATCTTACTTCTTGCTTACTTCTTGACTTCTTGACCATATATATTTTTTTTCCTTGGGGCTTCAGAATATTGTGAAAGGACAAGACCAGATGTTTGAGGAGTTTGGTCACTACCAGCTGTTGTTCCTGATGAGCATTTGAAAAGCACGTAGGCATACTAATCAAGTATCTTTGTTGGAAGTCAACATGGAATTCTTTGTTAGTAACACTGTTTTCTTCAAAATATAACAGTCCCTCATGGAATAATATTTAGGCTTTTTGTTATGTAATATTTGTTTTCATTCCTGGTCTTAGAAAAACTCCAGCTTGACCTTGCATTGTACGAGTTACTTGTTATACAATATTCTACACTGGTTAAAAATACAGTGATATAAATTATGTTCAACAGGGCAAGTAACTCATATATGTTATTTGGATGTGTATCATATGTTTACACCCTACTTATTATTAACAGAGGACTGTAATTATGTGCTCAACTGCCCCTGCAAAGCTTCATGTAAGCATGTAAGTCATATATGAGAGACCACCATGTCCTTTTTCATGTTGCTTTAAAAAGTGATAATGAAAACTTTCCATAAGGTATTGCTCCATCTCCCAACATCAGAGCTCTGTGCTGGTGCCATGAGAGTTGATATTTGCCCTGATCCTGCAATGCTGAGGTCAATGTCCAGTTTGATTTCAGAGATGGCAGCAATGGATCTCATGTCTTCCCATGTTTCTTTGGTTTGGTAAGGACCAGATGAGATGAAGCCCTAGGAACAAAACCACAGGATGTGATCAGGATTCATCCCTGACTAATTTCAGAGATAAGCCTGTACTGAAGCTAGAGCACAAGTCTGAAGTGGCTGCTCTTACTCTATATAGTATAATGCAGCAGAAACAACCAACGGGAATGCAGCCAGGCTCACTGGTCTCTTTTGCATATGAATTCCTTCCAGGGAAGAAAATACGTAAAGCCAGTCACTAGCAAGCACTTCCATTTCTCCTTGCACTACACACTTTTTTAAGCCAGATGCTGTGTTTCTAATTGTATTGTGTTAATAGCTGTCACGTTTTTGTTCAAAAGAGGCCAGTGGGTGATATGAATACTGGTTCAGCTAATTGATATAATGCTAAAGAGCATTGGGACTACGCATAAGATAGACCTGTAATTGATATGTAATGTTGCCAAAAACATTTTGTTTTCTCTTTCCTGGCCTCTCTTTGTATCTTCCTTACCTTTTAGTCTGGAACAGGGTCCCAAGTAGATTCTTGCTTTCTAAATGCAAAAAGCTCTGGCTTTATACCTGGCATGTGCTGGCACCTAATACTTTGGTAAATGCCTCAGACAGCTCACTCTCTTTGATTTCTATCATCTGGAAGTTTTTCTAAAGCTTTCTGTAAAGACATGACATTGTGAGAGTGCTTACGACACAGTCATTTGTCCTTTTGGGAGATGTACTCAATTATTCCATCTTTTTTTCAGAGCAATGAAAGCTTATAATTTTTCTGATAGAGAGAAACAAAGAGGCAGATTCAAGCCTGCATGACAACTGTTGTCATTTCTCTCTGTCCTTATGGGTTACAGTGCATTTTGAAGTGGGATCAAAATAGGTATGAAAAACACCTGTAGGGTGTTTTGTGAACAATTAAATTCAGAGCCCAATTCAAAGGTCCTGGCAATGACTCAACAGCCTTAGCAACTGTCTTTTTGCTCAGGTCCAACATAACAGCTGTGGTTTGCAAGGCTGTTCAGTGAGTGTTTCCAGGGCTGTACTCACAAGGGATCCTGGGGATTCCTGACTGTGGAGTTTATGAATTCTGGGAATGGCGTCGACACTTCCTTAAGGTTCCAGTATAAGAAATAGTGCTGTGAGACTTGCTACTGGAGATGAGATCTCCAGGCAATGCTCTCCTTGAGGCGGGCCAGCTGGATCAGCATCTGTTATCCGTCTCCTTGCTATGATCCCCTCTAGGGGGAAAAGGTGATGCCTAGTGATGAATGAGGTGGATTGGGAACCAGGTCTCCTAAGGACTCTTCCAACAGCAGGATGTATGTGGCATGTAAGCTGTTAACAGGTGCTCTCTGAACTGGAGATACAGATGGCTCCATCCGCATTTATGAGGTCTCCCAGCTCCGCTTGTCTCTGTCACATGTATTTAATTTCCTGTGCAGCACTCATGTTAAGCCATAAAGGTTGTATCTGCATTGTTTTGGAAAAACATACTTGACAGCACCTGGGAGACCACATTCCCTCGCTAACTGCACTCTTGTGTCATGGGAGTTCCTCATTCAGATGCTGCAGCCATGCCTTTTTGAAATGCTAGGGACAAACCACATCTGCAGCCTTCTCATGTGCTAGGCCGTCTCTGCTGGCACAGGATTATCAAGGAGAAGGAATCCCAGGCACCTCTAAGCACGCAAGCCTGCTCCCATGGGCCACTGCTGCTCCAAAAGCACAGCTTGAGTATTGAAGTAAAGGCAGGCAAAGAGCAGAAATCTGTCTAATAGCCAGTCATGTGTGAAACTTGGATGATGATGGTCAATCTCGGTGCATATTCCCACACTCTGATTTTTGCCTGTCACTGTTTATTTTTATATGATACATGAACTTTGAATGCTGGCTTAAGAAGAAGGATAAAGGTGTGAGGATATTAGACAGGGGTTATCCCTTTTGCATATGTCGTTCCATACGCACTCACTTAGTTTGCCTCTTTCTTTTTGATTCTGAAACAAAATATAAAAACGAGTTGAAGCACTCCACAGAAGAAAACCCCGTTCTTGACCACTCATGGGCTAGCATATTTCTGAAACATTGCAAAACAGCCTTGGAGCTTCATGAATTCACATAGCTGCTCCTCATGGACACCTGAATCCATGCCATCCACTCTGCTACAGTGACTGCTATCAGTGTGTAGGGGCAAACCCACACACACTTTGCTGTCCCCATCACTGCTCAACATGTGGATATAACTGGCTGGCCCAGAATCTACCTTTAACACCAGCTTTTCCCAGTACTAGACACTTTGCTTTGCCCTGCTGCACAGTTCAACCTGGCAGAGGATTTGCCCCTTTGGTTTCTTTATTCACAGCTATATTGCAAATAGAGGTTTTCCAGGGGGCAAAAGGGACACCATGGTGTATAGTCAGAGTAATGGGCCAGCAGCCTGAGCAAAACAATACAGAGGATTGCTCCCCTTCAGCTACCCAGCTCCACTGCATTGCACTGGGCAGTTTCCTGAGGGTTATAATTTTCTTCCAGAGAAGGTTTACTACATGCTTCTTACCTAATTAGTTGTTTTTTGCCATATATGTAGATTGTTAGCTTCCTTGCAGATATTGTACATGTTTCAAAGCCTTCTCAGGACATTTTTCCTTATGTGTATCTTTCTTAGTAGTTCCATAACCAACAAATGCCCTGCTGATCAGTATCTATAAATTTAGTTTCTCCATCTCTTCCTTACTTAAGCCTCATGGCTACCAGAATTAAAATTAATAATTAAGAGATTTATGTTCCTCTGTGATAGCCTAAGAGGGACTTGTGAATTAAGTGGAAACCAAGATCATTCTCTCCACCAAAGAACTCAGGAACTCGGCTGCCCACCAGCCCTGCAGCTGTTATTATAGGGTTCTTACAGACGCAAAGTGGCTGCATCCCTAAATGCAGAGAGTCTGCTTCTACCAGAGCACATGTATCTCCTATAGATACAGCAGTTAAGATTTCTTATTTCCCCACATGGAAAAGGCATGTTTTGATTCTGAGCACAGTGATATGAAAAAGTACTTGTAAAATATTTTCCAGTAATCGTTTCTTATCTTTTCAACTTCACAATTTAGAATTGGCACGTTTATCAAATAAACTGAGTTCAGTTACATGATTCTGTATGCAAAGACCATTGCGTCTTCCATCCAAGTATTTTCTGAATCATTTCAGCTTTTATCTGTGTTATTTGTGGAAAGACTAAAAAATGGATAAATTGTTTTCAAATGGAATTGAAAAAAAACCCAACAACCTGGATGTGTCTTGTATGTTTGAGCTTAACCTTTTCCTGCTATTTCCAACACTGTCAGGAAAATCTGAAATGCCAATCTTTTAAATAATTATATCACTGCCATAAAAATAATTCAAACAGTATTCAATTTATTTGGTTAGCTTAGCTGTGCTTCAATTCAGGTATTGAAATCTGAAGCCTAGAAAAAAGAACACAAGATAACAAAAGACAGAATGGAAAAGGAAGCAATATCTTTCCATGTTGTTCAACATTTCTAACCAAAAAAAAAAACATTTCTAACAAACAAAAAAAAAGATTGCTACTTTGATATTTTGGGATTATTTTAGCCAGAGAAAGATCAAGCTTCAGAATCAGAGAGTCACAAAAAAAAAAAAAAAAAAAGGCACTGGGGGTTCTTTTCTTTTGTTTTTTTTTTTTTTTTTTTTTTTTTTTTTTTTTTTTTTTCTCAAGCTAGTAGACTTTGGTGACACCAACAGTGATAACACATCAGGTGGAAAAAGAAGAACAAAAAATACCATATCTATGCCCCCTAGGAAGCTAGCCCCTCTCTAGCTGAATGAGTGCTACTATGACAACACAATAACTAATAAAAATACATTTTTAATTCTAGAATTTCAAAGAAACAAGCTATACAGTGTCAGATGTATTCATAGATGTTGAGGACAAGAGTAGTGATTAGGTAATTCAGTCTGCCTTGCATGTCATGTGTCCTGTAATGTCACTGAGCTATGCCTCTACCAAGCCAGGAGTTTGCGCCTGACTGAAGCAGACCTTTCGTGGAGACATCAAAAGAGGGAGAAGACAGCATGTCCCTCTTAATTCTACTGTTTAATCAGCTTCGCTATTAAAAAAGTGTATCTGGTTTGTAATTTGAATTTATCTAACTTAAGATTTCCCTCATAGGTTCTTGCTAAACCTTTCTCTAATAGATTAACAGATCTTTCAATGCTTTCTTCTCCTCTCTCTCTCTGTGAGAGTACTTACTTGCTGTAATAAAATAATTTCTCACCAGTAGGTGTTTGGGGTTTTTGTCAGGTTTTTTTGGGGGGGTGTGGGTTTTTTTAGCAAAAAATATTTCTGTGGCTCTTTTTGCCACAAAATTTGATTCCAGTGCATGTAAAAGGATTTTAATATTATTTCCACTGAAACATCCAGTTACTAAAATATGCTCAGCTACAGGCCATCAAAGAGCTGTCTAATTAAAGAATATGAATTACGTACCAGTTGCCATATGATATGCTCAGAGTAAATCTGCAGGGGGATCTGAAACTTCATCTTTGGGTTTTTGAAGGCAATTGCTCTGCCATTTGAGCTAATGGAGTATTTTGCTGGGTCAGCCCAGAAATGGGACCTTATCTCTTAACCTCGATCTCCTTAAACAATGTTGCTTTTCACCCCTGTAAAGGGGGAATTCTCAGTGGGAACCTTCCTTAAAACACTAACATTTTCCAAGATTTTCTCAGGAACATATGACCATAACTTGACACCAAGCTAGAATTTGCCCAATAAATGTTTGCAAGTCTGCAATAAACTCTGTTTCTAATAGTGTGGTTCATGCTGTGCTAGCAAAGTGCAAAGGAAATGGCAGAGGAGAAAGTTGTATGCAGTCCCGGAGAATGACCCCAGCAGCACTTCATGTACCCGCAGCCCTCAATTTCTCTTTGCACTGCTTGTCCAGTGTTGAAATCCTTGCAGAGCTGAGAGGAATGCCAAAAAACACATCAGGTGAAATGTGGCAGTGCTGTTTTTTTTTTTTTTTTCTTGATCATGATGAACTTTAAGTGAATAGAATTTGTTTCAAAGGTAAGAATAAATGTTAAGGATTCTAAGTGCTCACAGGAATCTTTCCAGGCTGCTTCCAGGGTTTCTTCTGGGAATATAGCATGTCTGTAATTATACCACCCTAAACACACTATGGGGCTGTGCGGTTTCACCTTCTACCTGCATGCTGATGCTATGTAAACTCAGCTGATGTCAGCAGCTCAGTATAGGCATCTTTCTCCAAAGAAAACCTTTTGTCTCTGGATTCTTCACGGGCATTAGTGTTTAACTATATTTCCTGTTGCAGCATCAGCCTTTCTACAAATAAGGCTCTTGTAACCGTGAGTTAAGATTTACTGTTTAGTTATAGGTGGTATACTGGTTCCAGTGGGAGGGGAGGAAAACAAAAAGCATCTATGCAGAACTTCAGAAAATTTTAGAAATGAAAAAACCCCTAAGGCCTAAAAATAAAATCAATATAAAAGTAGAAACCCAGATATTCTCATCCCTTGCTTTTGTACTAGACCCTCATGTCCACCACAGCTTAACACTCTTTCCATGCAAAAATCCCATCCTCAACTGACTTGTCTGAACTCTGGCTTCCTCTCATAGTGGTATATAAAGTAGCTTTATGGCACAGCTATAAATAAGGCTGATTCATTTACAGTACTTAAAATCCTGAGCATTTCAAAGAAGAAGCCATTTAAAGAATCCTCTTGGGGTCCATTAAAGTATGGAAATATTATGTCTATTTTATAAATGGGAAACTGAGGCACTAGAGGTTAAATGACAATACAAAGTGTTCACAGAGAAGTGAGTAATTTAGTGTGGATTTCGTTAATCATAGTCTAGCACCTTAAGCAAGAAATCATCATTCTTGCCTTGCTGCCTGGTGCTGTGATCCAAGTTATTCTCTTTCATAAACATGTCTACATCCTTAAAAAAAATAAAGAGGTAGCAATAAAACGTAGTTACACAATATATATTTCTTATGCTGAGGCCAGCATATTTGAACTGATTTTAATTTGTTAAAAAATTAAAAATACAGTGAACCTCCTATTCAGAAAAATGAAGCTTTGAAACTGAGACAGAAATTTGATCTTTTGAGCACAGCTATAATGCTTAGAAAAACATACCATACATGACTCAGTACAGTTTATCTCTGTATTCAAAGGTATGCACCAGTCAAAGTCGAATGACTCTGCTCCCCATTTGTGCATAAGTTTCTGCTTCAGTAACTACATTAAATAAGTTTAAGAAATGAGACTGCTGAGTCTGTTTTCTAGTTTGCAAAAATACCCCAGAAGTCACTGAGTGTGCTTTTCAAAAAATTTTTAAAACTACTTACAAAGAGTTGACCCAGAAATGTCACTACGTTTTAACCCATAGAATTACTACTGAATAATTTTTATGTTAAAATCTAATAATTTTACTTTAGTCAGTTAAGTCTGAACACTGTTAAATGATTACTACTGTTCATCTCAGTAGAATTATGTCTATTCATAACTCCAATTAAAATGAATAAAAAACAAGGACTCACCTACCTAGTCTTTGTAGAAGTTCTAGGCACCTGGTGAGATCTTTAGGTACTTAAATCTATTAGAAGCTGCAACTCATTATTTAGAAGTGAAAAGACTTACAGAACTATGAAGGCCAAAGATCAGTATATATTCACTTTAGAAGTCTAACTCATGGAAAGCTGTTTTCCAAGCAAATGTATTTTGTTCTGGGTCTTTGGCAAATTTCTTTCTAGCTGTGATTATGCATGTTAATGACTGTAATCCTTTTATGTGTAACCTGAGAACTAAATTCACAAAGTGGATTTAAGCACTTAAAATTATATCACCCAAAATCTAGATCTGCCAATTTCAGTTAAGCTCCCAATCGTAGTTTCACCTTCACCTTCCACCAGAAGGAGAAGGTGTCAGCCACACTGATCTTCTGCCTTTTTCCAGTGGCTTGATCATTAAGACCAGTCTCACCTCTAGATTAGGCTAGTGATGAACCTGATCACAAATCCCACATAGGTGCCTAGTGCATAGGGCCCTTTGGGAAGCAGAAGATAACCACAGCCATTATCACCTTCCCTTCCTCCGGTTGCCAAGTACAATGAGAATCTGATACACATAACCCTTCAGCTTTAGGCTTTCTGCTTTTAAATCCTAAGAGAGACGGCTAAATCCCATTGAAAGACAGAGTTTCATGCTATAATTCTGTGAACCTTTATACATTGTTAAAAAAGCAAGACTGCTTGTTCCATCCTCCTTTTTGACTGCAGATACTCCTTCCATGGTCCATTAATGCACCAGCTTCTCACACCACCATTTTGGGAAAATGATCTGTATTATTGTTAGTCCAGCAAGAAGAGCTAATAATGTGGCCTTAAGTCTAGAGTAACTGACCCCGTGTCTGAAAAGTCTGGTTTTGGTGGGGCACAAGGTTTGGCTTTATTTGTTTGTAAGGGTTGAGAAGCTTGGAGAATACAATACCTGATTTCAAATATACTGGTATTGCAGAAACTTTAAAGATCTACCTCTCATTTACCATGACTGCATAGCTAGCACAAAGGGGACTTGCAACCTCATTTACCTTGTTGTAGGTCTTGTGTGCATTCGTATCCTGAGCCTCAGGGATGGAAATGTGCCTATAATGTTTGTAATCCCTTTGCATCTTCCTCGTAATGTCTTTGGTTAAAAGTATCTTCAGTGTAGGAAGCCAGCACAGGTTTATGCACAACTTAAATCCCACTTAAATTGCTATGGCTTAAAGTCCCACTAAAATAGCTCCTGGGCCTCACGCTGGCCTTCTATACAAGGATGAATTCCATGCTTATGGAATTCCTTAGCATTTCCTCCTTTTAATACTCTTCTGCTGGTTGGCAGGGTAAATTAGCTTTTTCTGAGCACAATAAAGACAACATTTAGGCAGCACTGGTACCCAAGCTTGCTTCATACTTTAAAAGCAATTGTTATTAAAAATTTGTATGCTTGAGTGCAAAAAACCCTGCCATACTTTGGGAAGGATTGATTAAAATGACATTGTCAGCACTGTAATTCAATTCACTTACTGTAAGATGAATCACACATGACAATGGCTATGGGAGAAGAACTTATCAGAAATTATAGTGTCTGTCACACTTTGGAAATAATTATTGCCAGAGATTATTTGAGTTTGCCTGGATGCACTGGAGAGGCTAGAGCATATTCCTGTTAGAGTTCACAGTTTCAGTTGTAGCCTTGCTACCCTTACACTGCATCATTCAGTATATAAGAAAAAGCCTGAATACACATGAATGTTAGTGAGAATGAGATGACTGAATGTCACTTACTCATTATGTCTAAGATAGCCAAATGGTGAATGGTGATCTTCTGTTGTCCTTTCATAGAACCGTAGAATGGTAGGGGTTGGAAGGGACTTCTGGAGATCATCAAGTTCCTAACAGTGCAGGAACACCCAGGGCAGGCCACACAGGAACAGATCCAGGTGGGTCTCGAAATTCTCTAGAGAAGGAGACTCCACAACCTCTCTGGGCAGGCTGTTCCAGTGCTCCGTCACTCTCATGGTGAAGAAGTTTTTCTTCATGTTGAAGTAGAACTTCCTGTGTTTCAGCTTGCTACCATTACCTCTCATCCGATCCGAGGGCACAACTGAAAAGAGACTGGCCCCTGCTACTTGACACCCACCCTTCAGATATTTTCCTCATGAAATGATCTCTGCAATCACCAGCAGTGAACAAAAGTATTTCTTTTTCCATGGATAAATGATCCAGTGCTGCATTACTTTGCTTTTAAGATTTTTAAGTTCCTTAACAATACTTCTTTTTTCCATTGGCATAGTAGTTCACAAAGATAGTTCAGTTTTCTCACGGAGCGACAATCCTGTAAGCATCTTCACGCACAGATATTTTTTTATATACATTAGAACACTTACATTAGAACCATCTTCACATATCTTTAGGTTAAAAAGTATAAGTAGATCAGTTGTATATTACTGCCATGGGACTCAGCTGACCAGTCTCAGACTACAGTTAATAAAAGAAAAACAGTTGGAAAGAGTCACCTAAACAGTTTCAAAGTGTCAGACAAGAGTGTTCCTTTCATAGAGATGATGGCAGGGAGCTTTATGGGATATAGAAAACACAGGGAGGAAAAGAAACTTTGGCATGAGGAAGAACTCACAAAAGACATTCAGCTTTATTAGTCCTGTCTGAGCTTCAGCAGCTCGCCCCTGCATGGTACTCCATCACTGGGAGCAGCTGCAGTTCAAAAACACCAGCGAACACAGCACAAATGTGATAAAAAAGAGGAATCCCAGCCCTTGCCATGAAGGGATCACAACACACTAGGCCTTTGACTCACTTGACCTTCTCCAGTGTTATTTTTAATGTCTTCTTTTTTAATGTTTTTTTTTTAATGTGTTTCGGTTTTTGTTGGTTTTTTTTTTCCTTGGTCGTTGAATATGTATTAAATGTTATACAATGCTTACCAAGTTTGTTATGTAAAATTCTAGAGATAAAACCTCAATCCAGGGCCCCCTCTAAAGATTTTTGAACTTCCTGAGGACTCTGGGAGCACATCCAAGGATTTTTATTGTTCCCAGAAGATACATGAAGATTATTTGTCATTTGGAGAATGTGTGTGTGAGAGTGTACTGGGGGGCTCTGCAGAGCACACTATTATGTTGCTTTCCTGGGGAGNGGATTACCAAAGGCATTATGCATTTCATGAGGGTGCCTTCAATATTGCTCATCTGCAATAAGCTCCCATAGACCTTATAGGATTTCTTTTATTTTCATGTATTAACAATACAGCAGCAAGGAGCTGACACTTGTTTTCCATATGAAGCAAAGTTTTATAAGTAATTTTTTTCTGGCTATCACCTCAGCTTACATTTTACACTGAAAAGTAATTCCATTTTTATGGACACTGTCAAATACTTTTTTTTTTTTTTTATTAGGTTTCCTTTTTTTTTTTAANCTTTTTTTTTAAATAAAAAACCAAACTGATTTTTAAGTGTCTCTTAGTGACTGGTCTCATTGTAGATATTGAACCTGCAGAGTCACAGGTGCAGACAACTGCTGGAGCAATTAATGGCCTTGAAGAGTGAAATCCTGGCCACACTGAAATCAGTGGGTGTTTTCTTAGTGTGACCAACATTTCACCCTGTGCATTTAATATCTATCTCATCCTCAGCTGGGCCCACAAATAGTCTGTGTCAACCCAAAAAGTCCACTGGCTTTCCTAATCACCACTGTTTGATGTGCCCAGAAGAGCTGGTAACTAATCTTTTCCTCCCTGGTGATTCTGATTTATTTTTTTTTTTCATCTGGCAAACACTAATTTTTATCTCATTGGTTGGCCTGGATTGGAGCAACTATGACCTGGATCTGAGTGGTATAATTCTGTAATATCAGCATATTATCACAACATCCCAGAGAGCTCAGGATCCTTAATTACCTCTTAGGGTAATGGAATGACTATTTTGGGGACAGCATGCTGAAATAATGCTGGAGTCAGTATAATAAAAGACATTCCAAGGCTTTAACAACCACATTGATGGCACAGTGGTAATTTGTGTTTGCTGTGATATATTTAGAATCTGGAAGAGTATAAGAAATAGGTTCCCATTTCAAGATTTTTGGACAGAGCAGCCTGTTAACAACCTTTTAAATCTTAAGTGCACAGTGCCACTGTTTCCTGAACTTGCTGTGATTTGTTGCTGTATTTTTAAACAAAAGGCATTTACTTCTACTGAAAGTGGAATCAGATCCTGGATGCTGGATGCTGGACCAAAGTCAGCCATCCCAGGGTGACTTGAGATGTTAGATAAGCAGCTATTTGGACAGCAAGAGGAAACAAAAAGAAAACACTGGAGGTCAGAAAGCTATAAATGGTCATATGAGGATATTTACATTAGCAATGTTCCCTTTGTGTATCTGCAGGGGGCCCTCTGTGTCACATCAGGACAAACATGACAAAGCCTCTATCAGTTCAGATCACAGCAACATTTGGGGAGTTTGGAAGGATATGTTCACATGGAGGAATGGTCGGAGATCTTGGTAACCAAGCACACATAGAGTGATACTGTGCTTAAATTTGACACTTTATGAAATGTTTCAGAGACTCCTACCAGAATATTCACTTTTCCTGTATTTAGCAGCACTTTCTCATCAGCGAACCATATTTTTAACCCATTGCCAATTCTTCTCCTGTCTGGCACACAAGATTCTATTCTATGTCCTTCAGTTGAAGTTACATATCCTGCAATCCTATCACAAGGAAACTTTTAATGCAATACGCTGGGGTAGCAAAACCACTTTGCTGCTGGAGACGATGTTTCACATTTCAGTTCTTGCAGTGCTCAGGGGAGGAGATTAGTCATTTCTCCTGATCTGAACACATTAAGCTTTTTGAGTTATTTTTCCTCTACCTCAGCATGATTCTTTTCTATCCCCTTGTTTCTGTCAGCCATCTGGCAGTGGTCTACTGCACCTCCAGACTTATTCTCTGCAAGTTTCCATTTCCTGAGGTCACAAGCTCCAGAAAGTTTTACGTTCCAGTGTGCTGGGACTCCTCCATACTGATATTTGGGAATTCTGAAGTCCAGTTGACTTCATGCACTGGGTATATTGAGATCCCAAAATTCTCCTTTCTGAAATAAAGAAGTCTTGGTTGTGAGTTTGTTTCACTTGCTGTGCAATTTAAACTGACTTCAGATTGATCCAGTGTTATTTTCTATGACCAGTACTTTCATAGTATCATCATTGCTTATCAAAAAAAAAAAAAAAAAAAAAAAAGTGGCTTTTGTGACTCTGTCTTTTGATTTAGTTGTATTCCCATTAATGCCCATAGCTAAAGAAGCAGGGATGAAATCCACGAGTCTGTCCTTTGCTGTGGTTCTTTGTAATGTATAGCTCAGCAGTTTCATGCAACGCATTCTATGCTCTAGAATAGGGGAGGTTTAGGTAGCACAGTGGACATCTGTCTGCTGCAAGAATGCTACTTCAGTTCTTCTCTGAAAGAGATAACATTTAAGTCGCAGCTAGATGCTTGTCTTGGCTACCTGATATCTAGGCTTTCACTGAACAGCTGACATCAGCTAGAACATGGAAACTGCAGATTCAAATATCAATGTGTTCTTCCAAAAAGCTCCTTAGATCTGTCACTCACTTTTTCTCACTGGCCTGACAGAGACTGTTTGTTGACTCTGCAAGTCATAAAGAAAGGCCCGCTTATTTTCTCAAACAATTATGCACTGAATGCTTAATGTTGTTCAGTCATACTCATGCAATTAATTAAAAAAAAAAAAAATAAAAATCACATTTGAGTAGTCCTTCATCATGCCCAATAGAGCACATAATCACAGCAGGAGTCACCAGCTGGTGCAGTAATATAAATGTCTTGCAAACTGTCATTTCTTAGTAAGCAGGAGAGTTTTCCAGTTTTGAAGAAAATGTGCACATAGTTTTACTGTTGTCTGAATAAATCATTATATACAAAATTCGTGGTTTGCTATCATTTGGCAAATAAGAAGTCACTTACTCTGATTTGACCTTTGTGATTACAAATTGCTAGCAATTTAAGTGACACGAGGAAAGTTTTCTGGAGGCTGCATTTGATTAGATGAGTTTACTATACTGCTGAGTTGTTAGACTAGTTCAATGCACAATAGAGTCATCCCTGACATTCCTTGCCTATCTCCTCCATTGAGATTTCTAGAGGGGGGGGGTGTGACTTTGTCCCTTCTATTTGTCTGTCTGGACTGAAATATATTTTAGAATTTGGAATATGTCAGCTTTGTCCAATTTTGGTGACCAGTATTTCTTTCAGTAACCAATTGACAAGGATATACAGTTAGGATTCTGAGAGCAGTGCTGGGACAGAAGTAGGAGTGTGATCATGAATGTCAAAATATAGGTACTCATTAAAGCGTGCAAATATTTGTAATTATAAAGTAAGGGTAAACCTAGACATGTTTCATACATAAAAGATACCTCTTTTTTTATTATTTTTAATGAGTTTTCAATATACAAGTGTCTATTTGATTTTCAGAGCTGTGTAAACTGCTTTATAAGTTTGAGCTCTTATAAAATGATTTGCAAACACTGGGTAACAATGGCAATTTTTGATTGGCTGGCAGTGATGTCACACGTGTCAATATTTCTTGTTAAAAGCACAGGTATGACCTTTTTACCTTGGAGTTTCCATACCATAATAGCTATAAGGCACTCATGGTTAATAGATTTCTGAGGGATTATTGCACTCTTTGAGTAGCTGAAGTCACTTGGCTTTGAGCTGGTGCCTCATACCGCACCTGAGGTGTGTGATAATCCCTCAGAAATGCACTGCTTGTGGAATCTCATGCCTTAATTATAAACATTAACTGAAGTCAGCTACACGTTAACTAGCTTGCCCAGATGTTTCTGTACCTGATGGATGGATGTGATGACTGATGAAAGGAAATCATGCAAAAAGGTCTGCTTCTGGTGAGTTCGTTTGCCATGGAAAAAGAGGAGAGCAAAGCATTTGCACTACCCACTAACAAGAGAATTGAGACAGCTTGAGAGAAGGAGGACACACAACAAATTTAATTCTAATTTCTCCATCAGAGGAAGGAGTGGTTCAGTTTAAAATCCTGAGGGTCACCACTGCTTCCACCTGCACATTGCCCTCCACCTGGAGTTACCCTTAATGAGGCCCATGGCATTCTGTGCAGTCGTAGATCTAGGGTGCTTTGGTGGCAACATCTCCAAAGATTTTCTGTGATCCAGGAAAGAAATGTTGTCCCCCATCAAGGGAAACATGTCTCTTCTTTACAGAATTTAAAGCTCTTTTTCTGACTTTCCCCCTACCCCCAAAATTGTCCTTTACTGACACTTTACTGCTTTGAGATCTGTGATATATTTTTGATATTATGCCATTTGTTAACTCCTATTTTGTTCATCAGTTTTTTTAATGCAAAAAGTAATGAGAAACTATGTGAATAACTCTCCTTTTACGTGGTTTTACAATATTTCTCCTTACAATATTTACCCACTATATAAGGTTCCGGCTGATTTTAATTTCCACGAAAGACCAAAAATCTTAGAAAAGCTAATCACAAGTGGGAATGTCTTAGATGGGGAAAATTTTATGGCAGCTCTTCACATCCAGGCCAAACAGCTGAAATTATTTTTAAACCCACTCTAAAACCTCACTAAGTAATTGATAGCTGCCCTAGTGTAATGGTACCTGCAGCAGTGTGATAGGGTTCATGCCCACAAAGCGCAAGCAAGCATTAAACTAACATCTGCGTCTCTTACTAATAACTTGCAGAAATTAGGACTAAAGGTTGTGCAGATTGCCAGGGATCCCTTGACATTAAGGAAAGCCTCAATAGTCCTGCTAGGGCAGTTTTCCAGATGTTTTCTTTGGGAAGCACATATCTGTAAAGGAACTGAAGTGTAGTAATTTGGTTTCAATCAGTATTCCTTTTCATGCCTAATTGAACATTGATTATGGAGTTGCTATCAGTGCTTCCATAATATTAATAAAGTCATGGTTAAATAAACTGCATTTAAACATATGTCAGGAGTAAGTCCTTGTGCTTCCAAGTATAAGCCAGATTAAGTTTCTGAAGCTGAAAATAAATATTCCCTTATAAGAATTTCAATGTATAATTGCACTTAGAAGTTTTGCAAGCTCTCACAGAAGGTTTGGAAGAAGATTTTTCATTCAATGAAACATTGATTCAATGAATCATTAGCTGAATTTTATTACATTTTATTTCTATAGGTAAACCTTGAAGGTTACTAATAAATGACTGTGGTTTACTGTTTGCTCTGTCATTCCAGCAAAACCAGCATGTGAAGAAAATGCAAACCTGTGTACTTTAGTGTTGTCCTGATGATGCACTGTGCTCCTTTGCTTCTCAGTAAAAGGAGAGACTCTGTATTATAAGAGATATCACAGTATATAGACAAGAAGCTGCAGAACTAGTTTCAATTTGCACATATAAAAAGGACAACATATAGAGATACATATAATCACGCTAGTTTCATTCATCTTTGATGGTAGCTGCAGTGGAGGCAATTAGTGAATTATAATACTAACAAATTAAAGAATGGTCATCTTCATATTTCTCTCTCATTATGCAACTAACTATTATGTCATTACCACAACCATAAGATCACACTCTTTTTTTTGCATATTCTTAGGTCCTTTTAGACTATGTGTACATACTGACCCCTTGGGCATGCAAAAGAGAGTCTACTCTTTCTGGTGTTTGTCTTTGAACTTGAGCAGTGACACATACTTGGAGAAATTGTTGTGCAGCAAGTTGTGCTCCCTGAGGCTGCTTGTTTCCCATCAAAACATATTCAGTGGTATGACCACAATTCCTTTTCTCCTGGACTTCTAGCTTTTGGGGGTTTTAATGTCTACTATTCCACTGTCTTCCACTGGGGATTTGGCAAAAGAGCAGCTAAAGGAAGAATCAGGTCTGTGAGACAGAATGTAATTCAGATCCTAAACTCTACAGGTCCCAGGTTGGACAAGTCAGGTTCATTCCCAAAGATGTGCTAGATCTCTGCTTGGTTACTGAAGCTCTAGTTCACCTTGTTTGCAAGCAGCGCCATGCCATGTGGGCTACATTAGCCAGCATCCTACAATGCAGGAAAAAACACTGAAGTACTCAAATCTTTTTTAATTGGTATGGAACATATTAATTATAATTCTAAAGGAAAAGTTGCACCCTGTTTTCTTGACTATCCTCTCTTTTGTCCTGACCATTGAATACACTGCCAACATTCTGTGCAGTCACCAGAACAAGAGATGCTTCTTATCTCAGGGTCTGGATGAAGAGCATAACTGTACCTGTATCCTGACAGGGTTTATGTGCTGCTGGTGAGAAAAACGACCTGCTTTAAGATATTTCCTTAGTATCAATTTAATCTTACCAAAGAGTGCTCAGTTTTCTTCAGGCTCTTCTAAACCTATCGGTCTTCTGGTAAACCAAGGTACCAACAATAGTGAAAAATGCCTTCTGTCTTCTGTATGCAGTAGAACACCTCCCTTTTCACTCCCAGACAAGCACACTGTCTAAAGCAAACCAGCCTCCCACTTATTTTTTTTTTTAATCTGTCAAAAACTTAAGAAATTATGTGCCAGGCCAGACCACAGGTCCAGCCTGATCACTGTACTGTCTCCAAGACTGATAGATAATGGGATGTACAAGAAAAAGTCAGAGCACAGGCAGGCATACCATCTTTCACAGTCCCTCAGGATACTCTCAGAAATTTGCTGCTCAGGGACTTCCTGAGCCTTTTCCAACTTTACTGCATCTTTTTCATGATAAGAAGACAAGTACCACACACAGTACTTATGAGGCAGATGAAGCGCGATTTTGTACAGTGGCATAATGATGACTAACTTTTTCTATTCTTTTCTTTTCCTAATTATTCCTTGCCTTCTATTTAATTTTCATTTTGTTCTGTTCTCTTTTTAATACTGTGAGTTGAGGTGGAGTTTTGTAGAATTGTTTTATGGAATTATTTGTTCCAAGGATTACTTTTCATATGTGGACTGCTATATTATTTTCTCAATCTGAATTTCATCTGCCAGTTTATCAGCTGGTCACTTTTATTAAAGTGCTTTTTGAAAGTGCATCATCCATGCAGTTCATAAACACTATTGACTTAATCCTTTTAATTCTCACTTCGATTAGATGTATAATAATAAATCTGTGAAGAATTAGACTGTTTTAACAAAATTCACTTTAAAGCCATGTTTTACAAGGACAAGCTTTCTGGAAGACTTTTAGGAGGCACCTCTGAGCAATTTAGAATATTTTTAGAACTCAGATGTTTATCTCATATTTATAATTGAGAATCAGAGACGAAGCACTAGGCAGGATTTAGGCAATTGAATATTATCCTAGAAATTCATTCCATGACTTTGATGTTTGGAAAAGCTCTTTTATGACCCCATTAGCAAAGTGTGATATTCTTATAGCAAGGCGTAGAAGAAATTGCTACAAAATTTTTTCATATTAGTGAACATATCACCTCTTTATAGTCTTCATCAACTGTTCATTATTTTGAAAGAACAAATGAATAAGTTAGTAAATAAATAAACCAAGGAACACATCCCCAAAATCCTAGCAATAGAATTTTTTCAGATGAAGTCTTCTCTTTTATAACTCGGGTTTTGGCCTTCATTCATTTCCCTACCAGCTGCAGCATTTCATCTTCTGAAGAGCACAACTGACATCTGAGAGCTGAGTGCCATTGTGCTAATGATTCCTTAAACAACCCCACCAAATCCTGTAAGAAAAATTTTCCCCTGATTAGTTAAACAGATACTGTATCATGACAGCGGAAGGAGTTTTTGTTAACACAGCATCTCTGGAGACAGTGCTATGTTTTCTTTTAGTATTTGAATGCTCAGCAACTAGACAATGATAGACAATCAGTCAATATTATTCAGTCCTAATGATCTTCCTTACCTTACCTGCATTTTTTTTTTCCTTCTTTCTGTTTTTTGTTTGTTTGTTTGTTTGTTTTATTTTTTATTTTTAAAGAGATCTTATATTACACTGCGAGATTCTGTCATGTAAAAATGAAATTGCGTTGTCTTTGAAGGGCAGAATGTGAAAATATTGTTAGTTCCAATCACAACATACTTTTTTAGTCTATGATCCATCAGAGCTACTTCTGTGCTTCAAGAAGGAAAAAAAAAAAAGTTGTACTTATTTTCTATTTTGAGGTTATTTTAATTTTAGTCCTTGGCTTTTACATTAAATGCATTGGTGGGTCACTTTTTGTATTATTTTTGTATCATTGTAGTGCTATTTCCATGAGCATGTTGGTTTTATAGTGGAGTTTCCACTCAAGGCTGTTAGTAAATCTTTCCACAGAAGCCAGATCTTTATAAATGACTATTGTGAAAGAATTGTAACTGGCTGTGATGGGTGGGACAATAAACGTAGAGAAAACCTGGCTTTTTGGTTATTACTCTTGTATCAGCTTTCCCATCCTGACTGAAGGAAAGGGATAATTGTATCTTTCCTTCCCTGCAACCTTTATGCTTTCATTTGGGCAGCGGTCAGACGCACAATGTTCAGAGAGAAACAAATGACGCATGGAGGAGTGTAATCACCATGGTCTGCTCAGACATAAAATATAAACCCTTAGACAGACTATCAGAATAGTATGACGTGTTCCAGATAAACAGCAATTTACTGTAACGGGAATGTGAATTCAATGTGCAATGTCGTGGGTTCCTAAGTAGTAATGTTTTCTCCATGACATGCAAGGAACATTTCTGGTGTTAGCTTACCTCTGGAAGGAAAGCCCATGTACATGACCATCTGATCAATGGGATTTTACAGTTCTATGTCATAGAGGTGTCAAATTACTGTGCTTTGAATATTAAAGAAATCAACACTCTTTTAATCAATCCCAGGGACTCTGCTAGTTCCATTACTTAGTCTCAATCACTGTTTAAATACTGGTACTGAGAATTTGTTTCACATACTTAGAGAATGCCTGAGTACACTGCTCGTGAAAGCAGACACTCACACTAAATCTGGATAGTTTATCTTCATTCTAAATGAAAACAGCAGAACAGTGGGATGACTGTGAGAAATTATGACATAAACCTGATTCGAGACCTACTCAGACCTTTTTGACTTCAACTCAGGGCTAAAGTGCTCTTATCTATGTGTTGTATTTATGAAGGAGCAGAGTCCATACATAACCCTCAACACAAAGGAGTGAAGACTGAACATCTTCCAGTCTAGCTCCCTTTCTGGTCAATGGCCCTCTATTATCATATTGAGTCAATCTGTATATGCATATCTTAAATAATAGTAAGCATAGTACACTAAGAAAAAACAAACAAAACAAAACCCACCTTTGGTAACTGATACTTAAAGTAATTGTAGATCAAAGCAAAGGTAGAAGCAGGCACTGGCAGAATTGTGGCCATGGCTTGAGAGGAGAAAAGAGAAGGGAGTGATGCAAGTAGATTTGATATCAGTGTGAACAACCCTGGCATTTTCTGAACTATATACAGTAATATATGATGATGGTTTTGTTCCCTTATGATGGTTCCAGGCTATATCAGGGATTTAGCCCTTCTGGGAAATTGCAGTATGACTACAACTGGGAAATTGCAGTATGACTACAACAAGGGTCATCAGGTTAGGGGTGGATTCAGCAAGGGGGTCAACTGAGACAAGTAACCTAAATATGGAACATGATTTGAATCTTGGAATAATCTCCTTTTGCAGGTGTGCTGCTTACATAGTATTTCGTTGTTGCTTTTTCCTTACTCCTGCAAGAACAGAAAAGTTTGATTTACTATTTTCATTTTGTGCCAATTCTTGAATTAGTTTTTCCTTAGAAACTGAGGGTAGTTCACTAATTTTTGCCCGGGTACTGACACATGTAGAAAGTTCCAAGAGCATCAATTAGTAATCAGAACCATATCCAAAATTTAAGATGAATTAGGAGAAAAAAGTATACAGGTACATTCACTGCCTGTATACCTAAACCCTGATCTCAGACACTTAAAGAGAGCTGAAAGATCCTTAAGCGCGAGAGAAGAGATCTTATAGAATTATCACTAAAAGGGAAAAGAAAGGGATATTGTATTCAAGTCCACTGCATCTCTGTTAAGGACAACAGTGTCTATTAATAGAAAAGATGTGCTGAAATGTCAAAGTAGATGGAAATGCTCTCTTCCATTACAGAGCTTTCTATCTCATTTCTCACTTTCTGAGTAAAATCTTGTGCTAGAAGCTTTAACTGACAGACTCTAAGTAAATTTGAGAAGGATCTTATATGAAATGATTGCTTTGTTGTTGATGGTCATTAAAATAGATAAAGAATTTCTAGAAAGTATATTTTTTATATATGGGCCTAATTCCTTCTGAAAGATTAATCTAGTACTGATGTATATTTATATATCTTTATTATCTTTATTAATGTCATTCTTGTCTCTGAAACACTGTTCTTAATAATTTTCATTACACTCCATTGTAGTCTAGTGTTTAGCTAGATGATATTTCTGAATCCATAACCACCAGTGGATTTTTTGCTAAAATTATGCATAATGAAGAGTAGCGGGACTAAATGTGTCCATAATTTGCAGAATATCTGGCCCAGAAATTTCACATTAAAGAAGTCATTGTTCATCTCTGTCTTCTATTTAAGGTCTAATCCATAGCTCATTAAAAGCAACAAAAAGAATTTTACCGAGTTTTGTTGATCTTTAAGTGGGAACCAGAGATACTCAGGAAGCAAGTAGCAGTGACTCCAGAGAAAACACCTCTGTTTATTTGTATTCATCAGCTGATCATTTCCACTTCTGCTTTGCTATGTAATTGATGTTCTTCCTGCAAATATCAAGAAGCTTGCTTTTGAATAAGCAGTTGTAATATATTCTATAAACATCATGTAAGTTTTCATATAAAGTTACATTTTATATGAAACTTTACTGGTCTTATATCCATTAGCCAAAAATCTCAGGTGCTTAAGTCTGTAGAAAAATAAGCTACTGTCTGTTAAAGTTTCAATAAAACAGACAAGAAATTGATGTTAAAGAGCAACTGACATAGAAAACTAATATTATTTTAAAAACTAAAAGGATTTTTGTTCTTTTGGGGGTTTTATTAGTCTCTTAAGGATTCTTCAAAAGTTTATTTCTTTCAAAAATCATAGATAATTTAAATATTAATTCTTACTTTGAAGTTAAAGTGGAACAACAATTTGGGTTCAGAAAAGTATAATTTTCATATTTGTTTTAAAGATAGCATTTTTTTTTCTTTGTTTGTTTCTCTTTTTTCTAATGTTTTCTCTGTAAGTGTGTTTGATGTGGAAGGTGACACACACACACAAAAAAATCTGTTGAGACATTAATAGTGGCAAAAAAGAAGTAATGATATAAGAAGTAACATGAATATAACTCACTCTCTAATGTGAAATAGACCATGGCAGAAAAACCCTTTTCCACAAAAATATTATGCATAAGACTGGGCAACTTTCCCCTTGCATGATGGCACACGTCTTTTACACAAGGGATCTGGATGCATTTAGCAATGTCATGAGCTAAGTCTGGGATGTTGGGACTTCATGGTTTATTCAGGTACCTTTAACCTACTTTTCCCAGTGGATCTTGCTGAACCAGTCTTTTACTAATTCATATTTATGACATGTACCTAAAAAGTGATGATCACATTTGTGCTGTTGAAAAGAGTGCAAGCGTTATTATATGCCTTAATCTTTTATAATTGCAGATAATGCAGGGGGTTTTAAGTTAATAGAGAACTTATTTGTACCAGCAAATGTTTTTCTCATAGTTACTGTATCACTTGAACTTCCCTATCTTTACGTAACTTAAAATATTTTCATAGGGAATTATAAAATATAAAATCATATAAATTATACATGTAAAATAAAGGAAATGTATTTTAATGAGTCCCTTCTTTAGGATTCATAAATGTGATTCTTCATGTAAGGCCTGATCAAAAGACCACTCAAATTATCAGGAAGGATCCCAGAGATTTCTGTAGATTTCAGATTGGTCCCTTGTTAAGATTTAATTCCACACAGTTTAACTCAAATAAGTCATATGTGGAACTGGATGAGAGTAGGTTTTACTTCTTGTGAAAAATTTCTAGGAAAAATAATACATTAACAAATGTTTGAACATTTTCAGTGAAAGCACCTACTGACCACAAACTTAATGTTTTGTCTGTGTCTTTGGCAACAAGTAAAATAGTTCTGGCATTCCTAGACATACTATCCAGCATATAATGTTAGATAATAAAGCCATTTTAGGAATACCTAAAAGTATTCATGATCAACTTATTAACATACCTAGATGAAAATAGTCCACTATACCATTCAGACTTTAAATTATCATGCCAATTTGACTGCTTCTAGATATTTACTTAAATTCTGAATAAGGTTTTTTCATGTTTTTCCTTCTTCCTTGCATGATTTCCATACTGACTAATTCTGTCTTAATTCTCCCAATTTTTCATCTCGGTTATGGTCCCTTATGCCTTCGATGGCCTATAATGAAAAGAAGTACTTTCAAATTTCACTTTTGTACCTTATGTTTTCTTACAAAATCAGAATAATCCCTTGAATCTCCACTTTCACAACTTACTTATCTTTCTGCAGTCATCAAAGATTTATGACATTGTTCACAAGACCAAACACTGCATATAAATACAGTGAATTGTAGGTAGGCAATGCAGAAAAGCTACCAGGAGGTTCTTTTGGACTTTCTAGTTTTAGAACTAAATAGTGAGAAGTCCTATCAGCAACAAGACAAGAGTTCAAGTGCCATTCATCTTTATAAAGTATTTATGTAAAAGACATTGTTAGGTTACTTCTCCACACAGTATACCTCTTTTACAAACATGGGTGTTCCTTGTCATTGCCAACCATTTCAACTCAGCTAGGTCTAGATCTTAAGCTGGTTCTTTTCTTGTTATCTTTAAGAATGTGGAAAGTCTGTGGACCAAAGAAGTCCTTCGGCTGTGCCAGTGCTAGCTCAAATTGTCGTGATGCCATCAATGACAGATACTCAGTGGCCATGATGTAGGTATATCTCATATGTACAATGGTATAGTAGACAAGGTAAAAGGATCTGGAATGTAAAAAAGCAGTAGTATTTCTTCTACACAACATAATATAATCTAGCTCACTGTTTCAGGTCTGAAAATAACAGGAACATGTAGAAAATATTTCTTTATTAGTGCTTAGCCTCAGGGAATAACAACATTATTATTAATGGCAGTGGAAGCAAGAAAGCCATTTTCTAGTAATTAATGGTCAGATGCTGAGAGCCATTAACAAAGGAGGAATATCTGAGCTCCTGGACATTTACTGATATCTCAGACCAGAAATCTAAAAGCCATAAAATTAAATCCTGACTTTTAATTTAGCCAGTAATGGTGATTACCAGTGTTTTCTCAGAGGAAATGTCTGCAGCAACTAAGTGTAATACTTAGTATTTTGGTACTTTCTACCTTGATTTATGTGCCCACTATTGCACTCAAATAAACAGCACTTCTGGTGACTGCAGGAATGGACTCCATAATCTTAATGACAAGATTTCAAATGCTCAGCAACATTTATGACTAATTTTATAAGTAGTTTCTAGCCTACTGTTATATTACCACAAAACTGGCTGCTCTGAAGTCACTGGGGATGGAGGGCTCAGAGCACAATGTGAGTGTCTGAGCAGCCTGAAGGGTTGAGAGGCTTGTCCAATTAGTTGAGACATTTGAATACTGACCAGTTTGTACCAAAACCAGGCTGTTCAAAGTTTTTTGCTTGCATTTGCAAAGGTATGTGTATGTTTCCACTGACTCATGAAGAAGTCTGACTTTGGAAAGCTATTTTAAATTATGAAGAAGCATTCCAAACTACCAAGAACATTCAAAATCCAACTCAACTACCTTCTGTAATAGCCATATTTTCCACCTCTAGAGAAGACTTCCTTCAGCTTCAAAGAAGGAGAAATAATGACATCCAGTGGCCTTTTACTTCCCCAAACAGTGCTCATCTTTGTTATGTTCTTCAGCTTATCTGCCCAGGCACCAAAGTAGAATATATTCAGAGAACAAACCATACACCACCACTCAGCATGGTCCAAACTTCAGATGTGGTCCAATTACAAATGGCTGAATTTGCATGTAAACCACTCCATTTGTCTACTCTGTTCATTAGGCTTGTTATCAAAAAAAAAAAAAAAAAGAGATTTAATTTTCTAGTAAGAAGCTCAGAGTAATTATTTGGGTGTTTGGTCAAAATATCGATGGGAACATTTTATCAGAATATTGATAAGAAATCACCCTTACTTTCCAAACAGTAGGGGTAAATACTATATATTTATACAGCATACTTGTTTTTTGTTTTTTAAAATGGGGTCAGAAAAACTCCAAATCCTATAAACTGTCTATAAATGCTTAGCTATACAACGTAAAAAGGTATGTATATCTGTGTTGTTACTTACTAGTGAAATCCTCACACTTACATTATTTAAATTTTTTTTTTCTGCTTGACAGAATAGACTTAGTCACAAATAGTCTTAGATGTATATGTTAATGAAGTGTTTCCTCTAGATCAGGCCTCAAAATCTACAATGGCTCCAAAGCTTGGGTTCTGGTTACTTTCTGTAAATCCTTGTTTCAAAATTAAGGTTTGCTTCATTCATCCTTTGTCTAGTATTTTCTGAAATAAAGAAATGTCAGTATTTCCATTCTACTGCTCATATTATTAGTGGTATTGCTATTGTAGCAACACATGGGAACCTGACTCAGGAACTGACTGACTCCCATTGTGCCAGGTGCTGTTCACACACAGAATAAAATCTGGTTCCCACTCCAGGTCCTTAAGCTTGTTAAATGCTTTGGGCTGAAAAGCTTTGAGTGGATATAAAATATTACAGCTCATTTACAAAATTTGTTTTAAAAGATAATCAGGTTCTAAAGGGAACCTATTCAACAAATGTGTGCAGTAATATATCAAATTTCACTGGGGTCCCCTGTGATTTCATAACGATATGTGCAACACTTAATTCTCACTTATACTAAAGCCAGTTTGCATTGCTTTTACAATGAAAAGCCTGAAGTAAATGCAAAAATGGGCTCAGGGGATGCATTATTTTCCTGCTGCTATGGCAAATGATAGGGTTGAAAAGGGATGGATACTTGGAACAATTAATTCTCTTTGGGCATGGGAAAGAGCCCAAAGACACCAAAGAATCCATTTCCTGCTGATGATCCCTGAAAGTGTTGCCACCGTCTCTTCTCCTCACCATCTTTTTCTGCTATGATGCTCTCTAGCTTCCTGCACTAGAGTTTCCACATGGAAATCAGACATATTCATCTGTCTGAGATGAACTATACAGTACTATCCAATTTTAAGTTTATCTACAGACTCTGGGAGATTTTCATTGCTTTAAAAATGCTTTAATAGTTGTGCATGGAGTCATAGCCATCCAAGAAATTTCAGATAGGATTGTGATCAGCTCCATTTTTAATACCTAGAAGATAATAATGTAATAATGGATCGGCCCAGAGGTCCATCTGCTCTGCTCTCCCATTTCCTGTAAAAGCTTATGGTTACATAGAGAAGATACCATGGTACTTCTCCAGTATACCCTGCAAGGTTCCATCAGCCTGGGGTTTATGATTTTTTTGATCTTGAGGCTAGATGCTGGCGTTTTTCATTGTCTTCAAAACTATTTTTCTCAGTAATTTGTCTAATAATTTTTGAACTTAGGTAAAATTTCTATAGCTACCGTATACTATTACAAAAAGTTCCACTGTTTAATAACCACATGCAAAGTGAAGAAATAAGTTTTTTACTCATTTTAGAACCTTCCATCTGACCAGGTTTTTTGGGTTCCTTTAGTTCCTGCATTATGAGAGGTGGTGAACTACTGGTCCCTCTCACGATCTCACTGCCACTTTGGAGATCTCCCCTGTACACCCTCTCCCTATCAAACCCCCACTGTTGCAGCTTAGCTGAAGTCACTGACAGTAAAGCCACTCATGAAGGCATGTCAACTCATGTCAGGACTGCTTCACTTAGGCAGGGACAAGGTATATAAATGAGATAATTTATGGTAAAAAAGTTATAATTTTTAATATATTTTAGATTGAAAGAATCTTTGTGTACTAAAGCTGTTGATTACTTTAACTTAAATAGGTACCTGTCATAAAAAAAAAACAAACCAAACTACAAGAAAAATGCCAAAGAAACAAGCAAACAAAAAAAAACACCCGTCAAGAAACCCCATACCAATAAAATCCCAACTACTTAACCATTACATTATCACTGTTTTAAGGAGCAATTACATCATCAGCAAGGGTTTGAGAAGACTGCTCCTTAGGTTGCAACTTTGATCTTCCTGTTTTCAAAGCAGTGAAGCAGCTATGGCTCTCACCATAGCTCTCACAAGGTTCACAAGGAACAGGAGGATGGTGGCTGCATAACCACCAAAAATATTATCTGTCTGGGACTCCCCACCCCTTAGCATAGCATAGCTTGAGCATTAGGTATTTTTACTTTGTTATAATTTGTGAGCAACTGGCTNACTGTTGCAGCTTAGCTGAAGTCAGTGACAGTAAAGCCACTCATGAAGGCATGTCAACTCATGTCAGGACTGCTTCACTTAGGCAGGGACAAGGTATATAAATGAGATAATTTATGGTAAAAAAGTTATAATTTTTAATATATTTTAGATTGAAAGAATCTTTGTGTACTAAAGCTGTTGATTACTTTAACTTAAATAGGTACCTGTCATAAAAAAAAAAACAAACCAAACTACAAGAAAAATGCCAAAGAAACAAGCAAACAAAAAAAAACACCCCTCAAGAAACCCCATACCAATAAAATCCCAACTACTTAACCATTACATTATCACTGTTTTAAGGAGCAATTACATCATCAGCAAGGGTTTGAGAAGACTGCTCCTTAGGTTGCAACTTTGATCTTCCTGTTTTCAAAGCAGTGAAGCAGCTATGGCTCTCACCATAGCTCTCACAAGGTTCACAAGGAACAGGAGGATGGTGGCTGCATAACCACCAAAAATATTATCTGTCTGGGACTCCCCACCCCTTAGCATAGCATAGCTTGAGCATTAGGTATTTTTACTTTGTTATAATTTGTGAGCAACTGGCTACATTGGCAACTGCAAAGAGGCTGGGAGTGTATCACAGTCTAATAAAAGCCTCAATAAAAGTTTTAAACTAGTTCACACATCTGTAGTCTGATGGGGGGCATTACCTAATGTGTGCTGTTTCTGCCGTGGTCTCCACTATGCCCTCTGTTGTCACAGGGGGGAAAAGTGTTACCCTGATGTCCCCTAGACATTTTTATGGCCTTCTCTGAGTTGCCACCTTTGGACAAACCTCATGAGAATTTATTAGAGTGATATAGGTAATTCTCTGAAGTGCCTATAATTCTCACTTCTCAAGATTATTTGAAAGTATTATAACCTACCTTCGGTCCACAGATTCCTTTAAAGGGAGATAAAAATACATGTCTGGTATTTTTATACCTTGGATAAAAATAATCAAGCTGGTCCTTTGGGTCCAACCAGTGTTTTAAAACATTTGTTCATCCAAGCAGTATGATGTTGCCACACGGCCCACAGATTGAAGTCCCTAATTAATTTTCAAGATTTGAAAATTAATGGAGACATTTAAACCTGTCCACATCCAGGAGGGTGTGGAGCTCTTACTGGTTCTGTATATCATTTTAAGATGAAGTAGACTCAGCTAACAGTGTTGGCCATTCATTCCTCTTTTATGTATAGGTGTGCTTTGTCCAGTGGGGTTTACAGTGAGACTGTGTAGCATTTTATTAGGTGATAAGGTGGATCTTCAGCTTTGTCCAACTGAGGCAGATTTCCAGTGGTCAAAGACTATAACAGACAATACAAAAGTATAATTTTTGCTTTAAACATAGAGATATAGCTCTTTTATGAAGCCCTCAGGCTCACATCTCACCATGTTGCATGTGCTTCCCAGTCATTCTGTTTCCAGGATGGCAAAAGAGCCTGAAAAGCTGCACTCTAAAACCATCTGAGTGCCCTTCATTTACAGAGCTTGCATTATTTCAAGACACGTTTTAAAGATGTGCAAGCTGCCTTCCTTTCTATAGTCTTTCCATTCAAAGGAAGTCATTACAGGAAAATGCTGAGAGGCCAGGGGGAAGCAATGTCTGGCAGGGGCTGGTAGAAATTTACTTTGAACTCTGATGAAGAACATTTCCACTCTGTTTATTACTAAATCCACTGGCCACAGATGATCCAAGGCTCATAAACTAGGGTATGATGGAACTCCCTAGGGAACTATCAGAGAGAGAGGCTCTGCACACGTGTCTCTGTGTGTGTATGTGTTACTTCTCTTTCATTCTGGTTGTGAGAAAAATAGTGATTGAATGACAAAAATTGTTCTGTGCTTGCAGAAAAGGAATGGTACACAGCAGCTATTCTCAGAATGAAGCGGAAAATGCTCATTAAAATATCAGCATCACCTCTGTTTTTTTCCCAGTTTTTCTGAACTCTCTGGAAGTACCTCCTTGCAGATTATGACAGACTTTTCAGCAAATTTATCTTGGAAATAGAAATCTGTCTTACATCACAAACTAAGCCCAACCTGCCAAAATTAGGATGGAGAAGCCCTGATGTTTTTCTTTATTCTTTTTTTTCCCCTTCAGCTACTTTAATTCATTACCTTACATTATGAATTCTGTTTGTTATCTTCTCATGAGGTTCCTGGGCCATATAAGATTCAATCCTCTTCAGTTCATCTTTATGTTAATGGGAGACGAAAGAGCCAATTGAGCAGGATTGAAAGAGAAGGGGCTAAAGCTGCTATTAGATGGTAATCCAAAATTCTGATCCTGAAAACCCCTGCTCAGTTGCCACTTCTCTGTAGTGATATTTAAGCTTCATTAGCACATTACTTTTTTTTAACTCCTCAGACATAAGTCCAAAGAGGCAAACATTAAGCTACCAGTAATGCTGCTCCCTGGGGTAGGAGAGAAACCACAGTTCCCAAGGGGGTTTTGAGGATCTTTTATCCACTGGCTGCTAGATGTGGAACAAGTTAAGAAGCAAGAATTGGCACCCAGGTCTCTCTTCCCCACTGAGTACCCCAGTGAGTTACTACAACGGTGTCTCCCTCTCCCTGTTCTAGAAGTAGAAGCCCAGTGGCCCCAAGGTGGTGATAGATACAAACTGCAGCAACCTCAGACAGATGTGGGAGCTGAGCCCAGGTCTCCTGCATTCTCAGGAATACTGTAGCTCCTGGCTGTTATTTTAAAAGCAAAGCATGACTCTGCTTTGTCTCAGAAAGGACCGACAATGATGCTCCATCAGACAAGGACACAGTGAATTCCTCTTCGGCACCAAGGCTTTAGAGGAAAGCTGAATTAAGACAAAGTCCTGTTCTTAGGATTTCCTATTTATACAAATAGGCTAGTAAATTCCCAGGTCAACATGGAGGTTATTTTGGAGTGCTGCTCTGGAGCAGCATGGAATAGTCACGGAAGAGCAAGATACAGGCACAGTCACTCATGTGGGTTTGGAGCTGATAGCTCCAGAAAGGGTAGCTAGGTCTACTTGGTAAAAACAATCAATAGGTTAATTTTAAAGGGACTCAAATACATGCCCTTGCTTAAAATCCTGTAAAGGAATGCTGAGTTAAAACCCAAAATGTCTTGTCATCTGATATTCATACTTGTTGTAACTGAAAAAAAAAAGACTGTCAAATTGCTTTATTTGTAAGTAAGTCAGCCATGGCACAGAGGAAGAAGCAGTAAACATTAACAAAATTTTAACAAGTTTTCTTGTGAGCTTTGATTTACATTTATAAAAGCAAGGCCAATACCTGAAAAATCAAAGATGAATTCTTGCCTTCCTCGTCAAGTTTTTATAATACCCTGTTTGTGCTTGCATGGTCTCATGAAAACAGAAGAACCATTCAGAAAAGTGTTTTACTCAAACAGCTCTTTCCAGGAGTAAATAAATAATGGATTAATACAAAATAAATAATTTTAGCACTTGCGGTTACTCTCAACAGCAAAAGGAGTTACAATAGAGAAGGTACATTCACACCAGTACTTTTCTTTAGATGTATATTTCTCTATTGTGAGTATATTAGATCCTTTTCTTTGTTGACCATGCAACAAAATAGTGCATAACATGTCTGAACACAGTATTTTATTATAACTGTAATTATGTCATCTATTACCATCATCTTAGCTTTCAGTTAGGATCAGGACGTGCTTGGCATCATTCAAACATAAACTAATGAACAAGTGTTTATTTAAACAACATATGCCGTCCACATCACGGTAAGATACAGGAGATGGGGCTGGAACTCAGCTGAGATGACAGAGAGGGAAAGAGTGACAGCTGAAGGAATCGCCAAATATAATAAATACCTATTAAAATCAATAACAGCTTTTCCATCAGCTTAAGTAACTTTTGGACCAAATCCTAAATGTACCATTTGGAAGATTTATAGGTTTCTTTTAATAGACGTGAACAAAAGTCTTTTTTATTAAATTATGCATTTGCTGCGGTGGCTTATGGAAACGGCATGCCTATCTACTACTAGTGGGACGGACCTCAGTTCTGACAACACTTACACATTTGTTCAGCTTTACGTGGTGAATAGGCTTAGTGTATAAAATTAAGTATGTGTACAGGGCTGAGGCTTTTCTTAATTGTGTAATAATTTCATCTGGAGATGTACCAAATCCAGACGTACTTTTCTCTGGCATTTGTTTTTGTTTTTAATCTTGACTTTCTCTTTCTTGTTCCTTGAACCTGCATTCTGTGAGGAGAGCACTGCGGGAAGAGAACATCCTGATGGACCCTCACAGAGAAGCAGAGAGCATGGGCCTCTTGCTCCCAGGCCTCATGATTTTACAGATGATTTTGGTGATGCCACCAAAAAAAGAAAGCCAGGCCTGACAAGTGCTTTGAAAGAATGGCTATACTCAGGAGGTAAGTTTTCTCAGCCTTGAATCTCAGGTAGACAAAGACACATCCCTTTGGAGGCTTAACCTTGTCCAAAAGACCATATTTCAAACCCAGTGCACTTAGGTTCTCCTGTAGGACAATTTAGGTCACTGTATGCTCATCACATAGGTTTTCCAACTTTTCAGGCGTCAAACATACACAATTGACTGAAGAGACAGCCTATGTGCAGAGTCATGCAAAGAAAAAAAATACAGGCCTTTAAAGCACCTTCAAGTAGAGTTTCATTATACAGTCAAGTTCATCTGTTGCTGCTGTCTCAAAGGGATGGTGGCCCCCCAGTAGCAGCTCCTGCTCCAGCACATGGACTCCTGCAGTCTTGTTGGGCCAACTCCTAAAATGATTCAACTCTCAAAGAAAAAAAAAAAAAAAAACAAAAAACCAAACAGATGTGAAACATGAGCTAAAGTGAATTGGGGAAGGGGTCAGACAGCTCAGAAACCTCAAGACAGGCTGACATGAGGGGAAGGAGGGTGAGTGAGAGTGGACAATGCATGGAAGACCATCACAGACTGTTATCTTAACCTGTATCTGGGGAGTTAACAACATTGAGGTCTCGGCTGCTGAGAAGAAAGCAAGTTCCTTCCAAAAACAAGCTTCCAACAATGGTGATTTCAACCATGAAGGTACTTGTGAAATGATGTCTTCACTGCTCATCATGAGCACCTATAGCTGGGTTCGAACTCACTGATAACATCTTTCTAAGGTGAAAAGGAGGCAAATATTTGACTTAACTACAAAAGAAACATATCATGTACCACATGGTCTCATTTAGGCAGCTCTGCAAAGGACTTAGTCCCATGTTTAATCACATGCTTGTAAGATTAATGATGCTAAGAGGGTGCTTACACTGATGGCAGTATGAAGTATAGATATGTGCTCAAAAATGAAGAATAGGTTCAACTGCCTTAAAGCAATCTAACCTTAAAATGGTACTGATGATACATAGATGCCTTTGGAAAATATTAATTGTAGAAATCTACACTCCTATAGACAAAAAAAATCCTTGATTTTGTCTTTAATATTCTTTTCTTAAAAGAATTTGCTTTAAAAAGAAATCTATTCTATAAAAAATAGATGTAGAAAACCAAAACTTTTCTATTAAAATGTATGTTTCTCAAACCCTTTGCTCTTAAAAACTGAAAACAGTTATTTAGATGAAAAGGTTCCTGGAACTGCTGAGAGAAATACCCAGTTATTTTATCTTCACTACAATGTTTGAATCACCAGACCCCACTGTTGTCCCTTTAGTGACAGGAATATCTGCAAGCTTCATGAAGTAATGCTTCTTCTGTGTTAAAAGATAGGCCCAGCAGTTAGTTCAGACTCACTCATAATCAGAGTATTCAGAGATCTTAACTCACCCATTCTCTGCTGTCCTTTGTTTTCACATGGCTTCTTCATTTAAACTATTTCTAGCTTTAAATTTACAGGCTGTCTGTAAAAAGAAAGGATTGTTCCAGATGATTTTAAATTAATAAGAGAAAGGACGATAACAAAACAGAGGACAATGTGCTTTGGAGGGAGAAAAAAACAAACAAAACAAAATAAAAAACACCAAAAAAAAACACCAAAGAAAGCAAAACTAAATAAAAACAAGGGAACCAGTATGGAGTGTTCTTGTTAACCTCTTCCAGAAAACTGATGACATCATCAGTGAAAGTCTTTAAAAGTTCAGAATCATGTATTTATGCCCTTATTTTTTCAAATTCCAGTATTGTACATTTATAATGTCCAGCCATGGATAAAAGTAGATCTGCCAAAATACTGTGAGAAAGATTCGTTTCAAATGTTGCTGGACCTAACAGAAGCTGGACATGGAATGAAAATAATGAGAAATCCATATTTCTTGAGATTTATTTATGATTTTCTAGACCCCAGATGTTTTAATGATTTATGTAAGCTACAAATATTTGAGGACTTATCCAGAATCAATTCCAAGATTTTAAAAATTCATCTATCACTTGTCTTAATGGCTCATTGAACCTGAAACGAAGAAGTAAGTCTGTTTTCCCTTAAAATGTAGAACAGCTGATGTGGCCAATGGGAGAGCCAAGTGGGGATGGGACACTTGCACTTCAGCTGGACAACCAGTTGAAAAACCACTGCTTGTTTATAGGGACAACCCATGCACAACAGAAATACAAATCTGAGCATAGGGTGGAAGACCTATGTCCTCCATCTTGCCTTGATTTTATTCTCAAAGTGGGAACCTGCTGTTAAGTTGATATCAAAAATAGCAGTTGGATCTGTAACCTTGCTGCTCTCTAATTCTTTCTATATAATCAGCAGTCATTGCACTAATTCTGTTCTCTTCAGTATCTGTTCTCTGAGTTTTCTCAAAGTGGTAGCACAGCAGGGGAAAGAGTCAAACATGCTGTAAAAGTTATTTTCAAAGTTACTTTACCTCTTTAAAATGTAGAAATTCTTATTCTTCTGGCATTACTAATGGACAATTTAAAGGACAACGTGTATTCATTATTTTGCATGGAGTGACTTCCACCAGACTTTAAGGGAAGTTAATAAATCAACAGAAACCACTTAACTGCAGCATTTTCATGGGTCCATCGGAATTCTAAGCAAGTAATAGGTTTGTAAGAATGAAAAGTCACTTATACACACAATCTAATGTTCAAAGGAGTGCATAAGATGCTTAAGTGTTAATATTTTATGTAGCTTTTGCTCCCAGTAGTAATTGCAAGCTACTAAAAAGAATGTTAAACCATAGCTGTTAGCACTGGCACAGCCCCAAGTAAACACTGAACCCTCACAGAAGGGGGTTAATTGGTACAAGAAGAGGTAATTTATTAAAGAACACTGAAACCCTGTATACACCCAAAGATCAGACTGAACTGCAAAAATCCTGTGTGAATATTACATCTGATAATCAGATTTTTTTCCTACCTTGCCCTTTAGAGTCTCAGCCTATTCAGAAACCTGAAAAATCAACAAGGTTCTCCTACATGGCTCCAATAAACCTTTACCTGGTGCCCGTCAGTCTGCCACTACCCCTGCCTTCCCCTCCCTGGAAAGTCTGTTGCTCACTAAAACACTAGAACACAAGCTTCCTGGCACAAAAAACCAACACAACAATCACACCAAGTGCGTGGAACTCCCATTGCTTTCTTTTGTCAAGTATGGCACTCTGTACTACAGCCTTACTAGTCTTGCATAGGTCCAATGACCATTTTGTGGATTGATAAGCTTGCATTCTTCTGAATCTTATTAAAACACCGTCTTCTACACAGTTTCTGATCACCTAGGTCACAGTAAGGCAAGCAGAAGTGAGTATCACTCAGTTCTTCTCACCCCAGTCTTCTGGGAATTAATTTTGTTTTAATGGTCACTCAGAAACAACAGTTTAGTTTTTTAAGCATCTGGAGTGGAATTCTGCCTTCAAATCTCCATGTGCCACTTGAAATCTGGGACACACCCTCCTTCCAACAAGGCTTAAAACGATTATGCACATTAGCAGTTCTCCAGCACTAATCTGAAAAATCTGCAGCCCCAAGAGCCAGATCCAGTCTCCAAGCTGAAAGAAAGGGTATCAACTTTTGATGTTTCTTTCTCCCTGGCATCATCGTTTTCTTGCTCTGCCACACAGATGTCTCCTGCATATCTAATGGTTTAATTCTTATGTGAAAGGTGGACAGAGTATATGGTGGATATACAGCTCAGAGACCCAATTTTATTACTTGGGTTTTAGAAATTTTGTGCATAATGTCAAATTCAAGGGTCATTGTGGTCACTAGGAATTTTCCCACTGTGCTCATCAGGATTTGGATCAGGACCATGAACTAGAATATCTTGAAATCAGTGTTTAAAAGCCTAGACAAACTAAAAACAGACTTGTGAAACCCTGCCCCCACCATTTTATGTTTTGCCTCCCATGGAAAGGTAGCGCAGAAGCAGGAAATGAGGAATCTGATAGCTGTAAGGTTTTCTAGCTGTGATCCGCAGATTTTTCCCTTGATCTCTAGAGGAAGCAAGAAGAGTTACATCTGTTCACATTATTTTATTAATCTAAAATAAAAGGGAAGCCTAATACACTAAAGTGATTTGCAATTTTACCTTTTGACATCATTTATTTTGCATTACTAAATGCTTTTATTCAGGGAGGGGCCATTATTTGTCATGCATGAAATTACTTCTCACTAAAATTAAATGCACTGATAGCTATACTTATATTTTTATAAGTTTAATTCCATTTCTCTCCCACTCCTGTAGCTTGTTTTACTGCTATCTACTTTTGATAATAAGTGAACCAAGTATAGAACTGGTATCAAGTAAAAAAAAAAAAAAATTAAAAAAAAATATATACTTTAGTGATTATAAGGACTTCACATTTTCTGGAGTTCTATTCTCATATAATACACCCAAACCAAACTTTAATCTTGAGAAAACAGACCAGCAAAAAACTTTGAGAATTTATACACTGTACTTTTTTCACTTCAAATTTCTGGTTAGGACTTAACAAGAATTTTGTGCGTAAAACTGAAGCATCTTAAAATTATGTTCAGATTAAATAAAATATTGAAAAAATCCTGATAATTTTTAGATTTCTTCTGCTAGTTGAGCTATTCTCTTCATTTTATTTTCCAAGTTTTCTTGATTATTCATCATTCTTATTTTATAAGGCCTTGAGGCTTTCAAAGCAGTGTTCAAGTGTTTGCCACCCAGCTGTATTAAAATATTATTCTACTTCTTTATTTTCCATTAAAATATCATCCAAGAATATATTACATAATTTCAGCCTTTATTTTTGCAGTACTCATATAAGCAGAGCTGCTTAATTCTGAATGAATTAGAAGTAAAAACAAGCAGTTTATTTAAACACAGCTACTAGGCTGCAAGGTAGTATCTGGATTTTCCCTACATGCATTGACTCAGTAAGTCAGAAAAGTGCTAAGAAAATTTGTAATAACACTACATATGTTAAAAATGCCATCCTTCCAAAGGAAAAAACTGTTCTACATGAATTCAAAGGCATTGATAAAATTGTAGAACTTTAAAATTTTCTCTGATTTTTTTTTCCAGAATACTAAAAAAAGTCTTGAATCTGATGGATTGGGGATTTTTTGTTTGCTTGCTTGCTCATGCTTGTTTCTTTTGTTCAGAAGGAGGGGGCAGAGCATGCAGTACAGACCCTCTGCAATTCAAGACAGCACTAATAAGGATTATTCTGTCCTGTGTGATCCCTGCTAGGTAGGTTTTATGCTTGGATAGCTCTCGTAACATGCTGTTGTGTGCAATTCCCAGGATGCACTGTACAGTTTGCAAGTACTGGAGACCAACATGCATTGTGGAAGATGTAATCCATTCAAGGAGAAACTCAACTACAAAACATTTTTATTGTGGCTCTACTGTCCCTGTCTACTCAGCAGACAGGTAGAGTTCAACAAATAAATTACACAGAACATTTCCGTTCAGCACAACAAAATCTTAACATTCCCATTAACTGTAAGCCAATCTGAAAGGAATCTTTCACTAAATAGTATGACTTTTCAGCAGAATAATCATTTATTATAGCACATTCCAGCTTTATACAAAACCATCCCAAAACTTCCCTAGGTATCAAGAAGTTTTCATTTAAGATGCCAGTCACTTTTTTCTGCACAGGTGTCTACTCTAAATTGTGTGCATGTCAGCATAGCTTAACACATGCTTAAAACAGAAATTAAATACTCAACAAGTACTCTGGAAATGTCAAGGTATTGTCTTAAAGATGTTGCTTTTCAGCAGACCCATAGGTCATGCAACTGAGAGTCATGCAACTGAGAGTATGGTCCCAGGATGGTTACATTGTCATAACATGGAAGCTACCTCAAAATCTAATGCTCCAATACTCTATAGAGAAATCCCATGTCTTGTAATGGTCTTTGGGATCCAAATACCAAGGTGGTATAAAGCAGGTATATGCAACAAAGGTTAGTATACATTCTTTTTATAGCCCTGCAGGATACTGGTACCTTGCAGATGAGTACAAAGACAAAGTGCAAAGATGTAGAATATTGTATGTACAGGATCTACAGAATGGGAAACAAGAAGCAACTTTACTGATAAAAAGGGGCTTTACTATGAACTTGAACTTCTGCTGAAGTTGTTCAGAGATGCAGTTTGATTTATGTCCATCTCTGGTATTTTGCAAATTGTGATGAACCACATATGACAACACACTTTTATCTTGTACACCTGTTGCTAATAAATGTACATACATACATATATTATATATATTAGTGTGGTAGTACCATCCTTAGGACTAGAAACTGAACCTCACATGAACCATCAGCACATAGTAAGATACTTTTTATGAAGACAAATATTTTGAGGATGAAAGGTATTCAGTATACTACTGCAGAAAATTTCCTAATGATATTAAGAGTTATTGCTTTAACAACCCACAAAAATATGTTTTCATCACAACTATTCTTCACTACGTTCCTTAGCTTTGTTTGTATTTCAGCTCTTTGTAGGATAAAGTGAAGCAATATTTTAGCTAAGAGCATTTATGTCATTATATACAATGTTATCAAGAGCAGTATATACATTTCAAAGCAGATACAATGTTCCATTTGCATTCACCATATGAGTTCACTTTTGAAAATAAATCTTCAGATAAACCACTAAACAAAGAGGCAAAACCAGGGAGAAACCAGAGGCAGTGGAGTTAGTGGATAAAAAACGGGCTCTGGGGAAACTCCTTCTAATGTTACTTACACATACATACATCAAGCACTTCTGCTGAAACATTAAATATTTATCTTTTTTATATGCACATATGCCATAAAGCATATGAATAAAAGTATGCTATTATTTTATACAGAAGAAAGAAATTAAACCAAAATTCTTAAATTTTGAAGTCAGATGTTCAAAAGGCAAGAGATGCTCCTAACAGCATAGCTAGTTCTGGTTTTGTTCTTTACTCCTCTTCCTCCTGAAACTCCCTGTACATCTAGGTCTTTAATTACATGGTCACATGCTATCCTATACAAGATCTTTGTTTCAGTCCATGTACATTCAAGGGAGCAAAGATGGCAAAATACTATTGAACAACCATTTGGGTAGGCTGTCTATTTTAGAGAAGCCTAGAATTAAAAAAAATAAAATATCAAATTCTGCTCAGAACTGATTAAAAAAAAAAAGGTTCTGTACTGACTTAAAAATTTACTTTGTTATGTTCACCCAGCTACCCCACTACATGGTAAGAAACAGAAATCGTATCTTCATCACATACAATAGTCATCCCAAAATGATGCCTCTAAAACCGGTGTTTCAGATCATATCATCATGTGCTTAGACTGTGTGATACATGCAGTAATGTACAGAAAATACAACTTGAGAACTCCAGCGTATAAACTGTGCTCAGATTTTGCAGATTTCAGACCTTTTCTTATGTATGTTCTATGCTTAAGAGACCAGGTGCTTTAGCTACTAGCTGCAGCTGACTGGGACTCAGCAAAAGACATTAAAACTTCATAAAATGATCTCAAATCACTTTCCTATAAATAAAAATGCCATGATTTTAAGCCTTTCTCTCCTCTGAATCTTCTGAACTAGGAGCAGGTCAGGTGGGAAACCTTGGAAAGATTGTTTTCCAAATCTTCCATTCTCAGTCTGTCAAGTAGTGAGATAAGTATCTAAAACACATTATTTATCTAAAATTAAATATTGGCCATTTTGGCTATAATGCTGTGATGAGAAATTCCAGATTCAAAAAAAAGATGGGAAGCAGTGATATACAGGATGACATCTATTCAAAAAAGGGTAATAGCACAATATTTAAGGTGTAATTTCAGTAGATGCTAATTAGTAGGCATCTTTCAATGGAGAAAAATTAATGTAATTTTTATCCTATAACTAATTCTCTTATATGAAGTGTGAGACTTCCACTGTTATGGCTCTGGACAAGAATTCAACATCCCAGGTTTTGCCCTCATTGACATTTCAGTTTGATTTTTTTCTTGTTACATTGCTGAGGGAAGTGTCTTAGAAGTAAATCTTGATCCTGCTTGGGTCAGTAAGAATTCTTCAGCTGGGACAGAATTTCCCCTGTAATCATTTTATGCCCTCTCTAAAATGAGCATTTGAGGAAAACGTATTCAAAGCACTTCTGATTTATTTTCTTTAAGTAACAAAGGCTCTGCTGAGATCATACTTGCAGTTTGGGGTGAAAGAAAATAATTTTAAGCCACTAAAAAAACATAATTGTCCCACCTCCTTATGATCTCACTAGTTTGCATGGCCAGAATGCCTCAGATAAATTTTCTAAAATTACAGACTACATTAAATTTATGAAAAATTAGAAGTGTAACTTTTGCAAGGCATCATAAATTTCACCCAGTAAAAAATTAGAATGTCATTTTCAGATTAGCAGAAATGTATTTTGTTTCTATTCTTTGTCTGTATCTACTTAAATTTAGATCCCAATCTCTGTATCCATTATACTCCTTGATAGTCATAACAAGAGTAAAGATATTCTAAAGCTAATGTTTTAAGGAGTGGAAGGCTGTGCTCTGTGAATACCTGGATTAGGATATAGCTGATGCTCTAAGAAAAAAAAAGTATTCACTGGGTTTGCATAAAACCACTTTTTCCTTAACATGCTAAAATCTGACCTTCTAGTTTGGACAGTCTTTGATACCCATCATAAAGTCTTCTGGGAAGAGCTCAAGCCTGTTTGGTTTTAAATAGCAGTTAAATTACAGAGTCTGAACTAGACAGTAAAATCTATTTGCTTGAGTATCCTTAGGGTGTGTTTCAGACTGGTGGCAAGACTGGTCTGGAAAGATTTTGCAAGAGTAGAGGTCTTGAAGGTGCACTATTATCTTCATCAGACTTAATCCAGCCTGTTAGCTGAAAATATGTGAACAGTACTGAGTTCATATACCTTCAGTGAGAAGACATATGCCTATCCCTCCCCTGTTGGATATTGAATCTTTAGATGGGAAACACACTGTGCTCACTGTAGAAACATTTTCTTATGGGTGTTTTATCCAGCTTTTATGAGAAATTATTGGACAGTCGGGATTGGGATGGGATTGATACCATGGAAAATTTCCTGTTTCAAGAACCAAGGTGCTCTTCTCTTTACTTTTGGTGACATTTTCTCAACTGAACCAGGAAAAATAAAATATTTGATTCTTCCTTCTTCACCAGATGTGCAAGGAAGACCCAGAATTTCTGCATATAAAGGTATCATATGAACTCCAGATCAGTGAAGCATGCCTGTGTATGAACTCAGAATTCCCAGCAGGCTTCAGGAAGAGTTATTTTTCTTTCAGGGATACCATTTGTTTTCCATTATAGCCACCTTCTGTTAACATTTTTCTGAGATGAGACCTTGTATCTAATTGTATTCATGCACAGCTCAGCCTATGACTGACTTTCCTGGCACTACATGTCTGTGTTTGTCCCGAATCCAAGATACTCCAAGAACTGTGTGACTATTTATGATCATTTCTCCCTCCCCCATCTGAAAAAAAAAACCAAACCAACAACCTATCTGGAAAGAGATGATTGAATTCCTTCCTACCTGAAAACCAGTAATAATGTTATCATGATCCCACAGAAAGATCATGGGCAGTCGTAGTGTGAAATGTCTTCAAAATTAAGCAGGTCAACAATAGTTGCCTGTGCAACCCTTCTTCTTAAAAAGAATTGTTTCATGTGTCTAAATTTACCCTTTCTGAGGGAAGACAGCAGACGGGAAAGGATAGTCTAGTTTAGTCCTCTCGGCTTTATTCATTCCCATTGCTGGCTTTTTTTTCCCATTTTGCATTGGAACTGTATTTCTATAGTTTGACTTCTTGTGTATTTTCGCTTGACTTTTAAATTTGTCTAGAAATCCTTTTCTATCTCCTCTGTTTTGTTTCTAGTAGACATTTCTTTAATCTGAGTGCACATTATGTACCTGACTTCTGCTTTTGATATTTTCAGATGATAAAAAAGTTTCCCTAATTGCTTCCTACTAGACTTTCCAATTTTCCTTTGCATCAGTGCAGTTTTCAGGTAACCTTTTAGAATATCCATTTGAAGTAATTGCAATCTGACCTAAATCTTTTGTATTCCTTTTCTTGTTGTTCTTTTCTTGCTCACTCACCATTCTTAGAATATTAAATTAAATAATAATTGTTTATAATTAATAATCAATTTAATTCAAATTACATTTCTCTTCAAAGCACTCAGATCTTTTCTTCCCTACTAGTCAGTATTGTATGTAAAATAGCTACTGCTATAGTATCTCCCTTCATTTGTCCAGATTTCAGCTACGGCTTCACCTAATAGCTTCCAATAGGGTTATGATATTTCTCTTGTTCTTTTTGAATCTGTTTACACTTACAGGAACACAGAAAATTAATTTCTTATGTTTTTCCCCAAATCAGATCTTGTTTTGCCCAATCCAGTCCTCACAGTCACACAGACAAAGAATGCACTTCTTCTAACTGTCCACAAAACACAATGCACGCATCACAGAATACTACGGATAATGTGCCTATATATATGCTAGAAGAAATACTTCTGGTAAGATAGAAAGGTTCAATTGTGTTCTGAAGAAAGTGTGTGGGAGAGTTGAAAGAAATCATGAGTTAACTCTGCAATAGCTGCTCCTGAATAATCATAGCAAATATACACATCCTTGAACTAAAACACACACAAAAGATATTTTCTCAGCCTTCCAAAACAAACCAATCCCTTCTATAGATACCGTTTCCCTGCGATCTGTCTCTGAACTTTGGTTATGTTTATAAAACTCTTTCTCCTTGTTTCCCTGCTCATCTAGATTATTTTTTAAGTTGATGTCCAGATAGTTTCTTTTCTTTGTAGGATTACAGCACAACTACCTAATCTGTGACATTTCTGAAATCTTGAAGTGGAAATGTTTTCAAGATAAATATTCACGGGGAAGATATAAAGACAGTTCAAGATGGAGTAACACTAGTTCTTGACAAACTCTTGTGTCTAGAAATAGGAAGAACATCTGATATGAATGGCTGTTCCTTTCCGGTGGTATCTTTCTCTGTGGAGGTTGAATTAAGGAATTCATACTTGAAAATCTTAAAAGTACAAAATTTCATCTGATCAAAGTAGCATGTAGGCCATTTTCTTGGGAACACAAAAAGACTGATGCAAATTGGAAATCCAACTCCAGATAGCTACATCTGCAAGACCTACAGACAGTGCTGAGAAGATAGAGCCAAGACTGATACAAACCCTGCTCATTTTGAAAGGGATAGTTTTTTTCCTGGTAGACTTCAAAACATGTACCAATTTACCCTGTAATGTATGTACATTTTTTGATACCTACCACAATCTAGGAGATGTCATCTTTCTTAGATGACTGTATAGCTTCAGGTTTCGATAAAGTCTTATGTTGTATATATTAGAAACAAAGGAAATCTGAGAGGCAGGCCTAAAGGCTCAGAAACCATCCAACTGCTTGAAGACATCAGCACCATTTTCCCTGTCCATTTTGGGGACAGGGCCCCCAAACTCTACAGTGTTTGGGCTAAGCAGAACCACACCTGAAATGTGACCTTTGATATCTGTATATGTGTGTCAGAGGACAACTCAGTGTGTTTTCCTACTTCTACTTCTTGAAGTTTGGAGTTCCCCTCCTATCTAAGACTGAAGGATCCTGTGTCCATAAAAAGCAAATAGTCTGACATGAATTTTAACTTATCTGCGCACCTTGATAGCTTAAAAAGGAAATATTTTTCTTCCTGAAGAATTTCCAGGATAATTCATCAGTGTTTGCTTGGGGTTCAGATTCTGCAGTAATATGCACTACATAAATATGTAGACAGCTTAGTTTCATTACACAGATATCACTACTCCTATGTTATTAAAAAATAGATTGAAGGACAGGACATATTCTTTGAAATACACTGTAGCTTCATCTGTCAGTTCCTGAAGAAAGGTAAATTTACCTTCTATTTATCATTTCCTACTGACTTAGTAAAAATATTGAAAAAAGGGATAAGGTGTGTCAGAAGCATTTACCAAATTTGACTCTCCTTTGCAAAATCTATGGAAACTTGCCATGCTTTAAAAGGTAAGCAAA
>VWZY01004634.1:0-14281 GCA_013399075.1 Chloroceryle aenea
CTATGAGAAGTGGGAGCTGGTTGAAGACTATAAACAACTTTTTGAGGACACCAGGAGGTAGGTTTAAATCTTTCTGGGCTGCATATTGTGAAACTGAAGCACTGAAATGTTGATTTTCACAGTTTCCTACTGCTCAACACCTTCATGAAATGTCAGGCTTTCAGAGTGCTATGGGCAGTGAGAAAGAACCAAGAGCAACTGCTTTTTCTCAGCTTTGAATAGCAGCCACTTTTTGCTAAATTTGCTAGCATGCAAATACTGGTAAAAGTCAGCACTGAAGTTGACTACAGTGGAGTTTTGGATCTGTTCTCTCAGCATTAGATAATTCCTCTCGTTATCACTGTGGTTTTACCCTCCCTAATGACTACTGCAGCAGGAATAAATCAATGATATGCAAACTGGCATGGTTCTTTTGGCAAGCACAGCTACTCATGAAATGTGTATTACTTTTCTCCTTCTGTTCAGCCTGATCACCTAGCAGTGTTCCTCTTTCCCTAGGAAACTGATCCTTAAGTGGTGAGTCATTTACAGTACTGGAAAATGACTCAAAAGAAGCATTTTGGACTGAGAAGTCTCAGATGACTAGTTTCATCCCCTGGTCTGTGAATAGGAGATCTGGTTGCTCAGACTGGTATTTTGTCTCATGATGGCTCTGTACAGGGAAGAAGCAGCATTTCTTTAGCTCATGACAATGCTGTGATCATCCCAGGTATAAGTGAAGAGCTGGATCCTCAGTCACTACAAAGGGCTTGGTGACAGGGTTTTCACCTGATGTTTCTGGTAACATTGTAGAGCCAGTGACCCAAATTAAAGCACACAAACTCCTATGTACTTACTGCATAAACATAGATAGGGCTCTCTAAATATTGGACACCTGCAATACAATGTGTACTGCTGCTATAGTTTTGACAGTGAAAGCTTGGTGAAATTGCTAATTGCACTTGAAGTGATAATACAGCCATATGTGTAACTGCTGTGTGTACTTCATAAATTAGATGGTACCTCCATAAACTGTGAAAATAATGCATCTGTATAAAATTAGAGTGATGAATGTGCATTGGCCTGCAGTTATACCAGTGCAAGCTGATGCTGGTTCCAGGCTGTTCCCTCAAAAAAGTAGGCATTTAAACCTGAGTTATGGGGAAGCAATTAGTGTGTCCTTTGTTTATATGTAGAAGACAACATTGTGGTGAGGTTTTGTTGTTTGTCGTTTGATTTTGTTTGTTTGTTTTTCCATTCAAATTATTCGATTTTGGTGGAAATGGGAGTGTTAACTGCTGACATTTCTGCTATGCTACTCACCCTCCAAGGTAGGTGGGCTTAGCTTCAGTTTTGGAGAAAATCACCCCTTCTGGCCCATGACCAGCTGCTGTGGTTGGGAAGCTCCCAGGAAGAAGAAAGGTGAGAAGTGGGGCAAATCAGAGTATGGAATTGAGGAGTGTTTGTCTTTGCTGCATTGCTCTCCACTGCTAAGGCCAGAGAAATCCTCAGTTTAGCAGGTTGTCACCATTACATCATATCTGCTTGTAGCAACTCAGGGACCCAGGAGGAGCTAGAAGAAGGGACCAAACAAAGACACCAAACAAAGACCTAGGCCATTAAGAGTTGAGAGCAGAAAGACAAGAAACAAGATTATGGTTAATTGATACCCAAGGAAGGAGACAAAAGACCAGAGTGAATCCTTATCAGGGCTCAGTGTTGGAACCTCAGGGCTCAGTTTTGGGCCCGTTTCTCTTTAACACCTTTATTGATGATCTCAATGAGGGCATAGGGTCTATCATCAGTAAATTCGCAGATGACACCAAGTTAGGTGGGTGTGTTGATCTGTGTGAGGATAGGGAGGCTCCCCAGAGAGACTTAGACTGTATCGCTGGGCCAGTGTTAATAGGATGAGTTTCAACAAGCTCAAGTGCTGGGTCCTGCACTTGGGCCACAACAACCCATGCAATACTACAGGCTTGGGGCAGTGTGGTTGGAGAGCTGTCTCGCAGAGAGGGACCTGGGGGTTCTAATTGACAAGCGAATGAATATGAGCCAGCAGTGTGCCCAGGTGGCAAAGAAGGCCAATGGCATCCTGGCTTGTATCAGAAATGGTGTGACCAGCAGAAGTAGGGAGGTGATTATCCCCCTGTACTCAGCACTGGTGAGCTTCACCTTGAGTACTGTGTCTAGTTCTGGGCACCTTGAGTACTGTGTCCCGTTCTGGGCACCTCAGCACAAGAACAATACTGAGGTGCTGGAGCAGGTGCAGAGGAGGGCAATGAAGCTGGTCAAGGGACTGGAGAATAAATCATATGAGAACCGATTGAAGGAGCTAGGTCTGTTTAGTTTGAGGAAGAGGAGGCTGAGTGGAGACCTCATCACTCTCTACAACCACCTGAAAGGACATTGTGGAGAGGTTGGTGCTGGTCTCTTCTCTTGGGTAATTAGTGATAGAACCAGAGGGAATGGCCTCAAGCTGAAACAAGGTAGGTTTAGACTAGACACTAGGAAAAAATTCTTCATGGAAAGAGTGGTGGGATATTGGAATAGGCTGCCCAGGGAGGTGGTTGAGTCGCCATCCCTGGATGTGTTTAAGAATCTCTTGGATGTAGTGTTGGGGGATATGGTCTAGGGGTGAACTTGTAGAGTAGGGTGAAAGGTTGGACACGATGATCCCATGGGTCTTTTCCATAGATGAATCTATGATTCTCTGACTCACAGAGGAGGGAGAGGATGGAGAGACCATGGTTTCTCTGAACTTCTGGAAGGAACATCCCAGCCACCTTCCAGGATATCACATGGCTGCCCCAAAGGGAAAAAGCTATGAGAGATGCTGAGGATTGGTTAGTGAGTGAAACATGTCCTCCTTGTGGTCACAGGGAAACCGTACCAGACTGCTGTGACTACCTGGAGAAGACAACAGTGATGAGTGTACAATGAAATACTTTTTTGTTTTGTGTTTTTTTTTTCATTTGTTTGGTTGGTTTGGTTTTGTTGTTGTTATTGAAGTATAATCATCTGGGGCTGCTACAGTACTGCAGCATTAATGATGAAGGTTTAGAAGCAATTGAATTGCTGGCCAGTGTGACTACACTGCTGGATGCTTCCAGAAAGAGGCACACTCAGGATAAGAGTAGTTGAGCCATCAGCAGATAAACAGGGATTTCTCATCTTCCACATCCTGAGCAATCTCTTTTGGTGCATCACTGGGGAGTGACTGCCACTCTTTACCAATCTTGATTAAGTATACAGAAACCTCTGTGGAGAAATAGCAGCCATGTGTCTTATCACCGTCGCCATAAACTGAGACTGTCCCTCTGATACAACTCAATAAATAATCCCCTGACATCCCAGGAGTGGTTGTGTGAGAGACCCGTAGGAAATAGTGGTGGGTCCACTTGGAGAGCCCTGTGCCATAGTACACTTTTCCTACCTAAGAAGCTACAGGTGTTCAAATGAAATGAGACACTGCCCTACATGTACTCAGTAGAAAATGACCACACCTCATAGCCAAAAGAATCTTGCTCTTTATATATTCACTATTTTATTTTTCATGCTGTGACAACTCCATTGCACCCTCTCATGCCTTAAAACAGCATCAACAAGAACCAACCCGCTGGTGAGGCTGAGACGGTGCTTCAGCTGCAGACATGACAACATGGTTTCAGCTTCAGGGAGAGGTTTGTCATGCTGCCATCGGTATTTTCTTGGTATACGGGATGTCTGGACAGGTAGGAGAAATATTAGGCTCTGGCAAGCAGCAGCTTGCAACTGCAGCTGTTTTCACAGCTCAAAAATAATCCCATGCAAGGCAAGGACTGCCTACATTGAGAGCAGCATGAGTAAAGGACCAGAGATGTGTTCCTTCCTCACCTCAGATTTACATCTTAGTCCTCCTTGTTGATTTATTTCCCCCAGAGCCATCTGGCAGTATCCTGGAGCCACTGTTGCACATCAGAGAAGTCTTCCTTGTAAAATAAAGGGTAGAGCAAGCCAGCTGGGGCTGGATCTGCCTGAAGCAGGGTGCTGTATAACATGTCAAAAAGGAGGAAGGTGGTTAGGAGAGCTGAGGCCAAAAAATGTGATTTGTAGCAGCAGAGAAGGAATTATGGGGAACGAGGTGAAAAAAAAAAAATCCTAGAGAACAGTGTTGGGATGGGACTTCAATAAAGCAACAGTGAATAAGATCAAAACTACTTGGGCCAATGAGTCTCCTATGGAAAGCAGCCCACTTTGCTTAAGACAGTTGTCATGGATAGGAAAGGTGAAATCCCAAACAGGGGACGGGTTTGGTGAAGTTGGTCTCTCTTTTGTGATTATGTTTAGGCATTTTCTCAAAAGATGATCATCCTAAATTCAGAGCCTGTAGACCACTGGATTTTTCCACTCCTCACATGGTCACACATGATCACATGGTGTAGAAAATATGTCTTCTGTCATCTGTTACTAGCAACACAAAAATCAATGTAAAAACACATTTAGCAAAAACAAAACCATTCTGACTTTAAAATGTGATTGAGCTCTGCTGCACAGGTAAATCCTGCTTTGGAAAGCTCTGCCTATAAATATTTTCTTCATGTTCATTTGCCATGTTTTTTGTTAGGCACCAGCATTTCACAATTTTGAAAGAGACAGAATCCACAGCTTTGATCCAAACTTGTAATCCTTTGGCAACAAATTTCCTAGTGTGTGTTGACTGCTATAGTTTTAACTTACCCAGTAATATCCTTGCTCACTGTAAGGGTTGCACATGCGATCTAAGCATGCGGTATGTTGCTGTCTTTTCTCCCATAGAGGACCTTTTTCTGCATGGATTCATGTCTCCTTGTCTGGGTTCCTGCCCCTGAATCAGTGGCAAACAGCTGGAGAGGGTCTTCCAGAAGAGGGTGGTTGCACTCTGTCATTTGAGCATAAGCAATGGTTTGGAGTCAAAGGCTTTTCTTTGTTAAAAGTTGGGAAGTTAATGATAAAAGAAAATGTTTGTGCAGAAAATAATAAAATAAAAGAGGCTTGGAGGTCTGCAAAGTATTGAGGGGCTATGTCAGATTGGTTTTAAAAGAAGACTGAAAGAAAGAGATTAGTAGAAAATCAGAGATTAGTAGAAAATCAAGCAATGGAGGGGAAAAACATGCAGGCAAGGTGAAACTAGCAGTGTAGCATTTAAAAGGAGAGAGACAGGGAGACAACCACTCATGGAAAAAAAAAAAAAAAAGTGGACAAGTTAGTACAGAATGTGGGGAGAACATGTCAAGACACCATGGAAAAGAAAATGAGAGGGTAAAGGATGATGCTTTTCAATTAAAAATAAATAAATAAATGAAACATGAAAAAATGATAGAGGCTGGCAGAGAAACAGAAAATGGTTGGAAGGGAATTAAAATGTTAAGAGTGGAAAGCGTGAAGAAAACTGTATAATATTACAAGCAGCAAAATGTATTTTATTTATTCATGTTCATTCTGGATTCTCATTTCTCCCTGGTAGCTGCTGAGGGTCCAATGGCTGTGCACTCCCCTCCCTCCATGGAGAGTAGCCAAGCACTTCTCTTTCAGGATGATGAATGCCCAAAACAGTCCTGAGCACTTCAACAAAGTCCACTTCTGCCCTGGGCAGCTTCCTCCCAGCCTCCCTGGCTGAAACCTGGCAGGTTTGTTACAACCCTCATGTAGGCTCCCATGAACTCCTTTTGCAGGTTGATCCATTATTAATACTAAAATTGGGATTAAATATCTAAGAATCAGTGTAACCTTCCTTGCAAAGAGGAGAGTCATAATCTACTCCCTTCTACACTCCTCTCTTTATCATTGGTGTGCAACAGTGTGTGCATGCTCCTTGCAGACAGTTGGGCTGAGACATCTCAACATGGGCTGGTCAGCCCCAGCAGATATTTAGCAACTTCTTTGTGGGATCGTCTAAATCCTACTGTAATCAATGGAGACTCCTCCACTCATTTTAATGGGACTTGGTGTGACCCAACAAGGCTCACACCCTTGAGACTCACCGCCACCCTTTGGACTCTTCAGAGAATTTGATTTTCTGAGCAGTTTAATCAGTGAGAAATTTGGGAAGTTAGGAAAGACAAGATAAGGACTTTAATCCTTTTCTTTATTCCCCTGAGTAAAGGGAGGCATTTTGCAAGCCTGAAGAGGTGTCTGTAAGCTAATTTTTATCAGTTCAGACAGCGACACGGGAAATTTTTCAAAAGTTTCTTAGTCATTTAAAGGTGTAAGTCCCATCTGACTTCAGAAATGAGGCTCGGGCAATTTTTTGCCCTTCAGCCATATCTTCCCGCTCTTTAGCCAGATCTATAAGGAGGCTTGTGCTCCTTTAAGAAAGATGTGGATAAAGGGTTTTAAACAACTCTTTTTAAAATCAGAGGTATATATAAGAACTGTCATGTCACATTAGACACATGAATCAGCAAGTCTCACAGCCATGGGATCTGAACTGGGAACCTCTGTACATATTTTCCAGCAGCAATCTTAAATGTGATGTATCAGGAATAGTGTGGCCAGCAGGACTAGGGAAGTGATTATGCCCCTGTACTTGGCACTGATGAGGCTTCATCTCAAATACTGTGTTCAGTTTTGGGCCTCTCACTACAAAAAAGTGTATGGAGTGTATGCAAAGAAGTGCAGTGAAGCTGGTGAGGGATCTAGAGAACAAGTCTTATGAGGAGCAGCTGAGGAAACTGGGATTGTTTAATGTGGAGAAAAGGAAGCTCGGGGGAGACCTGTAGGTGAGGTGCTTAGGGACAGATTTTAGTGGTAGGATTTGGCAGTGATAGGTTAAAGTTTGTCCTTCATGATCTTAAAGGTCTTTCCCAACCAAAGCAACTCTACCATTCTATGGTTCTTTAAGTGGTGCTGTGCTAGAAAACATGAACACACTTGAGTGGAGCTCTAGCAGAACAAGTATTAATGAGATGGATCTCTCAGATTAATAAGAAACTTTCTCTGTCTTGGATTATAAGCAGACTGTTTGGAAAATCATGTGATAACTGAGCTATGTTAGTAAAAGACAAGAGTGTTTTAGAGAGCTCTCTTAATGACATAATAGAATGGATATATAGAAAGTCTGCTGCATTAGTGGGTACCCCAGTGGCAGAATCCCTACCAGCAAGGGTGCCTGGACTGCTGCAGCCACAATGGCTTTCTAGACAGTGAGGTTCAAAATGTTCTCAGTATCATCTTGTTTTCAGCAGGGCAAGATGTGGAATGCCCATAGGGACTTACATGAGTAGCTGCAGTCCACTGGACTGTATACACTGACATAGGTTTGAATGGCCTTGCCCTGGTGGGTCTGTCCTGAAGACATCTGCTTGCATGAATAGTCTTTCAGTTAGACACCACTGAAATCCCACAAGCTTCTTCAAAGGGTGCAAGAACTGCAGGATGAGGCCCTTTATTAAAAACTGCTGTGCAAGGATGGTCTCAGTCTGATCAGGCATCTCTCGCAGGAACAGCATTGTTTTTGATGCACTTCCCAGCCACCAACAATTGCCATCTCCTCTCTTGAGGCATAGACAGGGTGCTCTCATTTTCACCAGCCCCAGTAAAAACACATATTTACTTCATATTCATGTACTTAGCCATCCTGTCTATCACAGGAAATCCATAACATTTCCTAAGGAGCTTTGTTACTTACTTAATTGTAAATGGAGGTGAATCTGCAGCCGTAGTGTTAATTATAAATTATGTCATTTTCAGGAGCTGTCAGGATGAAGCACATTTGCTGCCATGCTAACACTGAGCACATAAAACTCCCAGCATGCTTGTTTTTCCATGCATGCTTCAGATCTGACACTGAAATTCCAGCCCTTGGTCTGAATCCTGTTAACACTTAACTATGTGAATAAAGTTATGCAGCTGAGAACGGTTCAGTGTAGCTTCTTGAGCAGGTAAAGGCTGGCAATACCAGCCAGTGGTTTACAAACGTGTAGTATAAACAAGCTAAGGAAACAAGTCTGCATAAGCATAGAGACTTCCATGCCTTGATTTGTTTTCTCTGCTGCAGTACATGGTGGGACCTGTCATGGTGATGGCTGGACTTTCATTGATGAATGCAGGCTGGATGTTCTGTCTGTACTAACCACAGGTTTCAAAACACAGTCAAGGGGTTTAAAACACCCTGAACTGGCTGGGTTGTTCAGTCCTAATGAGTTGTGTTTAGAATGTTTACATAGCATGATTTCATCTTCTCAAGGCCTGTAACATAAACTGTGGACTCATACTACCATAAGGGTAATAATGTATGTGGTACTTGTGCTAGCCTAGAGAAAAAAAACTTTCTCCTACTCAGCTCACTTTATTTAATGTCAGACTTGAGTTGCACCACTTTTTTTTCTTTTCTTGTTTTTTTTTTTTCTCCATATACTGTAACTTGTTAGAACTTTTAGGTTAACATTTTCTGTGCCAGGTGACTACTTCAGTCTGATTCTGGATGTTCAGAAGCAGGATGCTTCTGGCTGTTCAGCTCTTTCTAGGATTTTTTTTCCCAGAAGAGCTTCTTGTGGAAGATGTAAGGCCATTGCACTTTGGAAAGGGAAACTACAATCAGGTAGAGATAATGTTATATGGAAAATCTAGTCTCATTCATGTGTCTTTTGTGGATCCTGTGAAAAAATATCCAGATTCAGCCAAGTTGTAGACACTTGGAAAAATCACAGTTTGCACAGATCTGGTAAAGGCTTGTAAATTTCCTGCTGATCTCTTTGATGTTTCTGTCTATGGAGACTATATTCTGGACTATAGGGACAGAGTGGGAAGTTTCTGGCAATGCTCTCCTTGATGTCTTCTGGCATAGCCATGGAGACTTCTGCTCATTATTCATTCACCTTCTGGACCCCAAATGGTGAGGAGGAAGGGTCCTGGCCTTTATCTGTAGAGGTGGCATAAATAGGTGGACTAAAGCAGACTAGCGAGGAAGATTGAGGCTGGGAACTTGGAGTGGAGAAGATACTTGGTCCCTGCTGTAAGAAACCTTGTCTGAGAGTTGGCGTGGGAAACTGGTGCTGAAAACTGCTGGGGTGAAATGTGGGCAATAACCTGTCAAGGAAAACTGTGAAGATTGTGCTGAGGAGTGGACCTAGCATGGGTGAGGGCACAGGGAGCTTAGGAAGATATTGCAGAGTCGGCCTTAATTTTAGTGTTTTCTAATTTTGAATGCTTCTCTTTGCAACCTCACATTTCTTCATGGAGCTTTCTGTCAGCATTCGGACTATCTGTAGCTATTCTGTAGTGAGCTGGTACCACAGGGCCATCATGATTCTCTAGTATGCAAATCCTGAACAATGAATGAAGTAGTTGTTGTACTTAGTAAATTATGATTAAATATCTCCATATCATTTATTTGTGTTGTGTTTGTATACAAGGACTGTAATTCTCTTAAACCTTACCTACTTCAGAGGAGGAAAGTGAATTAACATGGATAAATGAAGGGCTGTCTAACTAATGGACTTTCAATATCATTAATGCCCAAAGCCAAATTCAATGTTGCTTTGGATAACAGAAGTTTGGGTGTTTTAAATAATAAACTTTAGGTAATTTAAATTCACAGATCAGAATATGTTTTTGCATAGATGTCAACTGTTTCGTTTAATAAACAGTGAACTCTTCATTACTGAGAAGATATGGGTATGACTCTGTCCTGATATACAGTAAAAATCAAAGGATCAAGATTTGATTCCTATCAGTGCATTTTTCTAAATATCACCTTATGATGGAGTAAGGGCAGATAAAAGTGCAGCTCTGAAGGTAATGGCCAGAGCTCATAAACACTTTTTTTTTCCCCTCTTTCATTTCTTGACAACTACAGCAGCAGAGACAATATCGAGGACTTTACAGAGAGTAACTGCTGCAGTAGCACCCCTGATATGTTTATCCAGCACTCTGCACTGGAAGTAAATGTTCAAAACCCAGAAGGAGAGAGCCCTGAGTGACCTGCTGTTGCTGACTCTGCTTTTGAGCATGGGGTTGGACAGGATCTCCAGAGACCCCTCCCCACCCCAGCCATGCTGTGTTGAGATGGGCTGGTGGCTGGGGTGCCAGGTTGGTGCATCTCAGGCACATCTGCATAAACTGCCCGGTTGCCAGCAGTGAGGCAGTGCCATAGGTGGGACCCTGGTTGGTGGGACCCAGGGTTTGTGGCTCCTCTGAGGTGGCTCCCTTAGCCTTGGCCATCACTTTGAAGGAGGCAGAGGAATGTGTCAGCACACCCAATTGTTCTCCTGGATTGGGACCCCTGGGGATATTTGCCCTTCTTATCTTTGGGCACTAAATTTCAAGGCAGGAAGCTTTTCCCCCTATCTTGTCTGTGGAGGAAGATTAGCTCAGGCAGAAGGTGATTCACAGTATTCAAGCTGAACTCCTGCTCAGTCCTGCTCTTGGGACATCGTGCTTTTTGTTGTAAAGGCAGATGGTGAGTATTGAAGGAGAAACTTCCCTACATTTTGTGCCTAAAGATATCAACGCACCTTCATTTTTAAGGCTATAGTTAATAGCTGAGCATTTACAAACCAGCAGAGGAGAAATTTTTTGGTCAGATTTCTGCGCACAACCCAAGAACAAAAGGTGAACACAGAATTTATTGCTTTGATATGGTGAGCACATTGACCATCTTTCCTGCTTGAAGCCTTAAATGTTACTACAGGGGTAAAGGCTGTCCTCCTAACTTTTTTTTTTTCCTTTAGATAAAGAGGCTGGGAGTTCAAAGCAATTTATTAAACTGATTTATTGCAAATATGTGGCCTTTTACGTGCCCATTTTCAGTTTAGCAATCTGTAAAAATACTCTGATAAATATTTTAAAGTGTGCAATAAAGCAATGTTTTATGGAAGAGAATAAGGGAATGTGTTAGAGCCTGTCAGATTTTGATAAAATAAAATGTTCATTGTAATTTTATCACAATGTATCAATATGAGGTGTGATAACTATCTGTAATCATTGGGGACTGAACCTGTTTCCACCAATAGATGCCTTTCTAATCTCTATAGGCTGTTGTTTTCCCTTGCAGTTTTAGGCAACAGCCTTCCAAAGCTTTTGTGTAAGGTGTGAGGTTTGACAGGCCTGGATTGAGTAGCGTTTTTAATGGTTAATGTAGTTTTTACCCATTAGGCCCAGAGGCCTGAGACCATAGAATTCTTCAGATTTTTCCACTGAAAAATTTTACATGGGCAGGGGATATTATCAAGATTTGTTAGGTACTGCTGTCTCACTCATATCTGCTTGCTAGCTGCTGGACAGAATAGAGGAGCTTTGAGCTCTCCTTGCCTCTTGATTGGTGGGGATCAAAGTTTCTGTCTTCTGCCTCATTAGCGATTTATTTATTTATTTACTTACTTATTTTAAAGTAGGGACATTACTGTCCCTGATTTCTCCTCCTCTGAGAGCTCGGTCAGTGGTTTGAAGCAGTTGAAGGAAAACAGGAAGACAGGAACATACACAGACAGCATGATGGTTTTGTTTTTGTTTTGCTTTGGTTTTGTTTTTGGTTTTTTTTTCTAGGAAACCAGGCTAAAAAGTGTTCCTAGGCCTCTTAGTAAGAGAAGAAACCTTGGGAATGTGATGTAAATCTCACTGTGGCCTCAGAAACAGAAAGGAGTGGATCCCCTGTGTGGTGATTATTTTTTAAATGCTCACTAGTTCCAATTTGGTTTTATGCTTATTTGGTGACTCACTCCCAGAGCTGAAAGTTTGACACTGAGGTCTTATGTGATCATAATGGAGAAACAAGGAGTTAGTTACCTTTGTTACGATATCCCAGTGCTATCCCAGCACTTGTAGGGATTTCTCTTGTTATCCCTGTGAATGATGGGGGACCTTACCTCCCCAGTATGGCCTGTGTTTGAGTGAACATGTCTGAATGCAGTTTGCTCTAATTGGCTGTTATATGTGATGAGCTTATAAAAATTGTTAGAAAGATCCAGATGGAAAAAAAATCTAAGGTTTCTTAAACCAACCAAACTGGTGAAAGAATAGCAAAAGGCAGCAGAGCACGGCTGCCTTTGCAGGGCAGAGTGCAGGGCTGTCCTTCTACAACCCTGGTGCTGGATGAGCCTTTATACACTGGTTTTATCAGGAAGGTGCTGAAAAGGGTAGTGCCAAAAAACATGATGCTTTTTTCAAGTCTGTGTCCTGGTGAAAAGCTTTTTATCAAAATAAAATGTGTGGAGCAATCTGAAGCTGAAATCTACTTCCCTTCCTTTATTTCAAGCCTATTGCTGGGAACTTTTCAAGATTTTTTTCCTAGAGAGTTAAAGACTCTTCTCAAAAACAAAGTGCAGTCTGGGGAAGGATGTCAGCAATGCACAAATCCTCCTGGGAGAAATTACACTTCCTTTCCCCTTCCCCTTGTCTGCTGCATCTATCTGGTAGTGATTCTGCCAGGAGCTGTGAACAAAGGTTAACTTTAATCTATTCAGTAGAGGGAGTCAGATGCTAAAATCTTAAGTGTGTGCTCTAGCCCTCCAGGATCAGGACCCTGTATTTCCATGCAGGAGCAAAGTACTTCTTTGATGTACACTTAACCCAGATGAGGGTGTATGGGAGTGTCTTGGTCTCACTCGATCTCTCTAAACTCTGCTGTAATGATAAAACTGCAGCAGCAACAATAGCAATATAGTTAAAGTTATTGTGCCAATGCTCTTCAACACTGCCTTACAGGATCCATCTCAGCGAGGAAGTAATCTTTCTCTACATCTGTCTAAATCCTTGGCCTTTCTGGTGGACATGATTTGCAACAGAGCTGGCTGGTGCTTAGTTGGAGGGACATTTATTTCCATTTTCTAATGAATTTTCCTCTCTTGTGTCCATGGAGATTGTGTATCATGTAGGTATTAAGTGCTACTTGTTTTCTAAGGACAAAAGGAGGAACTGATGTAGGGAATGGTGGGGACTTGGCATACATAGGTGTGTAAGGAGTTGTACCCCCCAAACTTGGCATGTCTCTTCAAAAATAGGATGCTATACAAACACTCAATATGGATTTATTCTAAGGATCTCTTTAAATTGTAAAAGCATCTTCTGTGCAACTCCTATCGCTGGCATCTCACAGGCTTTTTCCAAACAAAACCCAGAAAACCTTGAGTGGACAGTGTGGGAAGGTGTGGGTCATAGCAAGTTCCATGGGTCATGGCCCATTACTGACAGCAGAGAGGGGTATGGCAGGCAGCCCCTGTCTGCCAGCCCAGCTAAGGGAAGCCTTGGGAGAAGCAAGTTTTGCTTCAATTATTTGATTAGCAAAGTCTGAACCAAGAAACGGTGGGATGCAAATATCTGCTTTCAACATTTATTCTGAGAGTGGTAACTGAGTTTTAAAGATTTATGTCAGAACCTGGAGTTGTACTACTGAATGCAGTATAGACTCTCCCCAGGGGTAAGCCCAGCTTGCCGGTGACCCTGCTCTGCAAATAGCCCCATTGCAGAGTAGAGTGGGGAGAAGGAAGGGAAGGACGCCAAGCAGACTTGAGAAAATTATTTCTTTTTGCTGATTATGGAGATCTTACTCCTTCACAGGCAATGCTTTTTCAGTATGGAGCTGCAGAACCTGGGGAGGAGAGGGCTGTTCTAACCAAAACTAGCATCTGAGTTACCCGCAGGTCTGCTTTCAAACAAATTGCAACTGTTTGCCCCAAAACAACGCTGTCTGTGCAGAAAGATGAGGCAATGAGAAGCAGAAAGATGAGGCAATGACAAACAGAAAGATGCTTGTCTGCCTCTGCCATTTGTAGCTCTTGCTGATTGCCATTACTGATGCCATGTGAGACACTAGGAGGTACAATAATGCATTTTTTTCTTCTATTGATGATGTAAAAAGGATTGTTTTCTCTGCAGGCAGTGCAGAAACAAGTCTGTGGTCCTATGTTCTGTAGCAGGCACAGGCAATGAATAAAAGGGAGACCTTATTCCCCAGTCCAGCCCTGGGTCTGCTATGGTAAGACAACATGCCACGTGTAGATCAGTACATGTGCATGTAATGTGAACCGGTAAACCAGCTCAAGACAACAGTTACTGGAACCTGAGAACTTGCCTTCCATGGGGTCTTTAACAGCCACCTGTACCTCGTGGAGGCAGCTTTGGTGGGTGTGCAGATGTGCTGCTCTGACAGCTTCGTCAAAGGGGACATGCTCAGGTGTAATTATCCCGCACTCCGGGCGGAGAGGGAGAACAAGCTGTAGAGCTCTTCCAAAGCACTGAGAAGCGCCTCAAGCTCTGCATTTTCCCTCTCCCCGCTGGCGGGGCTGGGCAGGGAAGTACAAGGGGTGACCGCAGCTGCTGTTGCTGTCGCTGCTACGGGGCCTCC
>VWZY01004634.1:14330-25672 GCA_013399075.1 Chloroceryle aenea
CGTCTCGGGAGGGTGGTGGGGCGCGAAGGTTACTTTGAAACACGGCAGGGTTCTGCCTGCATCGCATCAGCGGGTGTTTTAAGCGCAGGAGGGTTATCCTTGAGCTTCGTGAGCAAATACACCCAGTTAACTTACAGACGGGGTTTTGGTAGGGATCTTTTGTTCCTGTAGGAGGCTGGGTGTTGGTTTTGCGTTGGGGTTTGGTTTTATTGTTGGTTTGGTTTCTTTTGGTTGATTTATTCTCCCTTACGCGGGCCGTTAGCTGAGAAGATACGCGGTAACTCGGGTGCCGTCATTAAGTTCTAGGTATCTCACTTGAGTTTTTAGAAAACGGCTTTAAATTTTTTAACGAGACGAGCGGGATGAAGTCCCTTGTCCAGGTAGGAGCCCAGCTTTGCAGAACGGCAGCATTAAGAGTTTGTTACGGCGTTAGATGCTGCCTCCGGGCTGACGTCGAGCTGCAAAAGATGTGATTTACGAACCCTGCCGACATCCATCACTCGAGCGCTTTGTTCCGACATGCTGTCCGGTGGAGGGACTTCTTCGGAAGCAGCTCTCTGCCTCTTTGGAGATGTGGATACCCTTAAGATGTGTGTACCAGGCTGTTAGCTGGGAGGCGTTAAGGGTGTGTTTCTGTACTAGAAGTCTAGAAAAACAAAACCAAAGGCAAACAGACTTTTTATAAGGTCCCATTAATTGAACTATAAACATAGTAATTCGTCCGTCCATATTTCCTCAGTGAAATGCTTTTCCTCATCCTTCCCGATATGGTGGTGGTGTTTGTTGTTGTGGGTTTTTTTCTTTTATTTTATTTTTCTTGGAATGAGTTTCAGAGAACTTTTGATACAGATTTGCTTACATTTTGGGTCTAACTGAGGCTACTGGAAAATATTTGTAACCTTCCAATTTATGCATATAAACGTCCTTTCTGTACCCAGGCTGGGGTTACAGGTCTTTTTGAAATGTCCATTGAGTCTGAACTAATGCAGAGCTCATGGGATGATAATAATAGCAAATTAGGAAAAAAAACTTGCTGGAAATGCTATTCTTGTCTATGTAATGGTGGGTGACTAGATTTCAGCTTCTTGTTAATTGCATGAAAAGCAAAACATAAAAGTATCCTTAGCCAAAGATTATGGAGCTGGGACAGCCTTGTGCTGTGTTGTCCGTGGCTGTTGGGATGGGGCTCTGTGGAAAATTCCTGCCACGCACACTTTTGTTGGCAGTATAGTTAAAAAAAAACAAGCCTCTACTGCAAACCTGTAAGATCTGTCAAGAGGGTTTGGACAGCTTGCCAGGTATGTGAAGGCAACTGAAAAAGATGTGATGTTTTTTTTCTGCTGCTTGCCTTGGGGGAAGAAAGTTGGTAGTGCCACACCTGATGGGAAGTTTTATTTCCATGTTGTGAAGTCTCTTTGGGAACCTTGGACAGTGCTGTGGAATATCCAGGTTAGGAATGTCACCAGGACAATAAATTCCATTTCATCCTTAATATAGTGTGTTTGAATTATACATGTAAATGTAGTAACATAGAACAAGGCACTCCTCCAAGGATATTACTATGACTTAGCAGAGAGTGCAGGGAATGGGCAGGTAGATTCTCCTAATTGATGGTCACCCTTCCCCAAGTGTCTCACGGCCTCCAGCTGTGCCAAAATCCCTGGGTATGTTTTTGTCATACCTGTTCCTGTCTCCAGTTCAGTGTTCTTACCTTAACCCCTCCATTAACTGGAGCAGGAGCTTCATCAGTCAGAGGGAGGCTTCAGCACAGTTTTAACTTCAGTTATGTGTGTTGTCCCAGTGAAATTAAAGAGGGATACTTAAAAGGAAGCTTGCATGCAAAGGTTTTAAGCTCAGGACTGCGTCTTGTAAGCTTTCCAGGGTGTGTGCTGCACATCATTTTACTTGCATGGTGTTGAGTACAAATGCCATATTGTGTTTGGATGCAGTACAGAAGAGATGACCTTACATAGGACAAATAGCAACAGAATAGGAACAGTGGTGCTTCTCTGCTGGAGTTTTATGGAGGATTAGTTTGCCCTTGAGACCTGAAGTCTTGTTGGAAGCTAATGAAGTTATACTCTTAAATGCTCAAGCCATCCTTTTGAGCGGAATTTAGTTTTCTAAGGTACTGAAATATTTTTTTCAGACTTTAATCCCAATGAGTTATTGGTACCAGGAAGATGCAGGTCTGGAGGGATGCATGCTATCTTGATGATGCCCAGATCAGTTGGCTTGACTCTACCAAAGAACTGGTGATTTGTGGTTTTGACCACAGGGACTTTGAGACCTGACCTAGCACACTGGCCTTTTGAAATGGTGGTCTTACATTGCCTTATGTATACCTGTATTTATTTGTCAGCCACTTCTGCACCCCTGCACTTTGTCTATGAAGTAGCAGTTTTTCAGGCAGATAATTCTGCTGACTTGAATGTGATTGTTCAGCTGGGTAAATGGTGTGCAGTCTTTGTTCAAGGAAGTATATTTTGGTCATGAGTGCTTTTTTTTTTTTTTTTGGTGGAGAATGTAGCAAACTAATTCCCAGCGCCTGAGATCCTGGCATGCCTTAATTTCTCTCCTGTTCTTACACTTTTCCTCTCCTCTATCTGGTGATTGGGTGGGCTGGAAGTGAGATGGGAGGCTTGACTTTCCTCCACTTTACAGTAAGCAGCTCTTCCAGAGAAATTCCACAGCTGTTTCTGAGTCTGTCCTCCAGAGTTGCCTGCTTGCTTTGCTGATGCTATTTTCTAAACAAACAGGTTTTCTGCTTCTGTGCTAGATTCTATGAAGGCAGCAGAGAAGCTCTTGGAACCAGTGTAGCTCTGTAGCATGGTAAAAACCTTCCATCCTCATTACCGCAAGCTACTGGTGCAGCATCCTCCCATGCTCCCGGCTGACCTCAGAAGGTCAGCATTTGCTGGTCCGACCGCAACAGAGTCAACCCCCGTGTCAAAGGCACCCGTTCGTGCAGGTGGACAAGTGTTAGCATCGTGGGCTGAGGGATGCTAGGGTTGGCATGAAGAGAGATGCTGAAGTCTCTGGGATGAGATCACCTCCAGGGTTAGGGCTTGTGAAGGAGAGAGGAGTCCTATCAGTTTCCTCACCTAGGGCTGAGTAATAATCCATCAGCCCTAACAAGGCATTTCACCCCTTTCAGATGCAAATGACCTTGTCCTCCCTGTCTTCCTGCTGCAGAAATTACCCCTTCAGATATAAATGAGTTTGTAATTTCCCCCTTCCTGCTCCAGATGCATAAAAGCTGGGCAGTTACAGAGTTTAACTGCAGTGTGTGCTGTGCAGCACGGAGGTTTGATTGAGCAAGGTGTCATTTCCTAGGACTTAGCTTGATGTGGAAATGCCACTAATCAAACACACTACTTTTCACTTGGGTTTATTTTATTTAATTTTAACTTAGCTTCCCCAGGAAATGAAAGCTGTCTGTCTCCTACCTTTTTCATATGGCCAGTTTCAAATAGATTGCATCAATGTCTGGCAGTCTTGAAGATCATTCATTTCCCACTTGTTTTTGTTAAGATTAGTGGTCAGCTGGGAAATCTTTGAAGCAGTGCTCTTTCTCTGAAGAAAAGGAGACTGTTTTCAGCTGTTCTCCATTCTGCCTGCTAGCAGCTAACTGTCCAAGCGTTGCATGTGTGGTGATCAGACATGCAGCACCTTTATAGCTCTGGCCACCTCACAAGGCATGCATGGCTTCCAGGTCAGGGGTGAGTGTGGGGTAACATTGGAAGGAGCTGCAGTGGCTGACAGTGGAGGGGCAGGAGGGCAGAGGACACAGATTTGCAGCAGACAGAGCCTGTTTGTTATACCTCCATGCCATCACAGCTACCGTTTTGTTTGTCAAGCTAAAGACACGTGAGATTTAGGAAGGCTGTCAGGCTGATAGCCATAGCTTTTTTGACTCAAGCCTGTTTTTCTTGACCAACAGGACATTTGGTTGAATGGAGGTGAGCATCAGAGAAGATGGGAATTTGCAGCCCAGGTGGGAGTTATGCAGTGTGTGTGTAAACTTACATGTGTGAAATACCTGTGTGATTATCGAAGTGTTCACTGGTGTCATCCTGCCGAATTTGATAATTTGACAGTAATGAAAAGATGATGTTCAGCAACATACATTTCTCTCAGAATAACTTCCAGGAGTGAATAGTCTCTGATTCCCATGCAGCCCTCTCCTTGTGGGTACTGTAGGCAGGTGTGTACTCGGGCTGATGCTGTGCTGTGAGATGTTGGGGAACAATAATATTGCTAAGATCTTCAGTGTAGATGCAGCTGGTGTGACATGGGTGTTTTGGGTGGTCTGCCCCAAAAATCTGGATAAAACTATATAAGGAAAAGAAGGCTTGCCCTCACTAGGCTGTGCCTGTGATAGACAGCTTTTCCATATAGCTGTGTTGGATACAGTGGGCACATTTCTTCCAGACCTGGACTGAGAAAAGATGGACATTTTCTCAGGCAGCAACAAGAGAAATAGGAGCATCAGAGTGTTGAGTAGTGTATGTGGGATGCACATGCAATTCCTCAGCCAGCGCATGTTTTTCTACCTATTCTGTTGCTGCTGGTCTTCAGACTATACACGCCTATTGTCCAGTGGCATAAAGAGTGGCTCTTCAGAGATGACCAGTGTCACTTCCTAATGTCAAAATAATCGATACACAAGAGGGCCAAGTGGAATCGCAAATACCCATATGTCACTCCTTTTAAGACAGCCTGTGATGCAGCTGAGGGGTATATGTCAAGATGAGAACTGTGTAGCTGTCTCCCCATAATGGGTTATGGAGCATGTGGAGCACCAAGCCATGTCAACAGGGCAAAAGGGGATGCTGTTTCCTCCCCCATCCCCCTCCTCCAAGCTCTGCCAGCTGGAGATGGGGCTGGGAACCTCTGCCATCTGAATAGAAGTCTCTAAGCTATTATAGATGCAGCACTTAGTGAAGGAGTGTTTCTCTTGCTTCCCTTCTTTCTCTTCATGGGCACCAACTCATACCACTGGAAGAGTGTAGCTAAGACTGTGACAGCTAAGAATGGGTTCTTGAGCTCAGACCAGACACCCCATACACATCTCTTCTCTGACTCTGCTGTGTGTCCCGAAACCGGCAGTCGTGGGATAACGTGTTGCTACTCTAATATTTCTGCCTGTTCTTGTTAACTGTATTGTGCTAATAATATACATTTAGTGATGGTGCTTTCTCTGTTAGGTTTTAAACTAAACTAAGCAGGTTGCATGCCAAGAAGGAAGGATTGCAATGCTTCCACCACCCCATGATCTTTTCCAAAAGGTGTGCACTAGAGAGAAGCTGTTGTGGTCCTGGTGCCTGGAACACTACAGGCTCTGACTGACTGCATCTCAGGGACTTGATAGCTCTGGGTTGTGCATATTTTACTCTCTGAGGATGGGGGAAGATGGAAGGAAAACTTGCTTTGGTAGGAACAAAAGAGCATGTAAAGCTTGTGGTAGTAGCTGCTAGTACCCAAAGGTATCAATGCAAGGTAAAAATACTATTTAAGAGAAAGTTGTGTGCATTTTTACAAATGGGGGCATGCAAACACAAATATGTCTTTTTAAAAAGCATGAAGCCTACGTAACAAGCATGCTGTCAGACACATTGCCTCTTGCCATCTAATATCATCTGCCAATAAAGCAAGTTTGGTTATTGCTATTGCAGCTGCCTTCCCTCATGAAGCAGGTAAGCCAGACTCCCCTGACTCTTGAGAAACGGGTTGGCAATTTGCCTGAAGTCTGAGGCACACAGGGCAATTTACTTTAAAAATCTAATATAACAGTTACTGTCCAGAATGAACACATACAACCATAACATTTGCTTGCAGTTGTGTTTTCTATGACACACTCTCAGAAGTTGCTCGTTGGCAGTATTCACCAGCAAACACAGCCTGGAGGTGATTGGCTTCTTCCCTGACCTGCAGTTAACAGCAATAATTATACATGTTTTAATGTGGGAGGTAGGAGGGATTTGGTGGCTTGAGCAGAATGATGCCAGTGGTGTCATTTGGGATCAAGACTTTGGGAGCTTTCCTTCTCACCTTGGGTAACATCAGCTGCTCAGTGTCTCTGCTCTTTAAATGTGATCTATTAGAATTAATTTCAGAGCAATTGATAGATATTGGTCTTGGTTTCCTCCTCTGAAACAATCCCCAAATCCCTAAATGTTTGTGCAAAGAATTGAAGATTAAATAGAAAGTCCTCCTCTCTTCTTCTTGCTCTTTACCTCTAATAAAGATGAAAGGAGTCATTCACAGCCATCTGCTGGAGGCATCAGTCACACTGGGAGCACAGTCTGCTCGTTGTTCCACATGTTATTAATGATGAAAAGTTATAAACATAGGAGCTCATAATTATGTTGCATTTAAATTACTTACAAAATAATGACATTAACATAACAATGAGGTTACAAAATCAGGCAGACAAAAGCAAGGAAGTGCCAGGACCAATGTTGCATAGCTCCCCTTTGCATCTGCATTATGATACAATCTTTAATTCTAGAATTGCATCATTTTCCCCCTTTTTTTTCAGAGTCCCTTTTTCAGTGGATAGGTGTTACTGCGTAATTCATTTTCTCTTCCACACATACACTTTCTGTGTGTGTCTCCACATCTATTTATTTTATATCCCACCCAAACCTTGAACTCTGAGCAGTGCTGCCAATTTCTTCCTGAGGGCTTTGCAGGTGGGGGAGTTCTTATTCCTGCAACATCTCAGGTACTGATAGTGTCTTAATTTTCATAGTTGAGGAGTGGAAGCAAAGAGCAAATAAAGCTCAAATAATTGAAACTCCTTCAATTTTGGTTACCTTGTTTTTACTCACCCCGGAATACCTGGCATGATGTAGCATTTAATGTGGTGGAATCACAAGATAATTGACCTCAGCTGTAAGTCTCATTCTTGCAGGTTAGCCCTAGATGTCTTGGCTTTGCAAGGTGGGGAGCTGCCCTGTTAGGGGTGGCCTGAAGAATAACTGGTTTCAGGGACTTACTGAGCATCTTACAGGCTGTGGAGCTGAGAAAGAAGTAATTCCTGTCTGCAGGTGGTACATCCAACTTCCTCAAGCAATATGGTTGTCTGTTTTTCTTTCTGCATTGCCTCATTTTGTAAGCTTCCTGATCTCCACTTGAGTGAGGCAGGGTTTGAGAGACAGACATTGCATTTATCATGAAGCCATGTCTTTTCCCAAAACAGTTTATTTCCAGGGCTCAAATGATTTGTGATCATTGAATGGAGACAGAATCAGTGCAGATGTATACAGGAGCTGCGTGAAGATTGCAGGGGCAGTCTTCATTATGATACCACTGAATTTTGTAGTGCTCAAGTTTGCAGTCTGTATATGAAAAATCTAGCACAGCTGGGTTTAAGCATATTTTTTAAATCATGCAAAGGACAAAGGGGGAAATAAATACAAATTAGTCCTATCCCACAAGTCAGCGGTAGCTCAGGTCATCCAGAGGATGTAGACCTTTGGGCTGTAGCATTAGTTTCTAACCCCTGACATAACAACCAGCTCAAGAGCACGGTTTGGCTGTGGATGGTGGCAGTTGTCAGAGTGAGTGACATAGTCCCTTTTAAGAACAGGCTGAACAGAGCTCTGGTGCTTCCCAAGTCCTTTCTGGCTTGCCTGTGTCTGTCCTACTCTTCCTTCTGTGGCAGCCTAGTTTCTCCCCTCCTTAAACTCATCTTTTCCAGTTCCCCCTTCTTCCCTTCTGTTCCTGTGCATCCCTAGCAAATACTACCTGCTTCTGTTTTTGCTTCCTGGTACCATTGCTTTAGTTCATGCCCATCTTATTTTCCTACCAGTGCCACTTATAATTTTCAGAGGTCTCAGATCTAGAAACTCAGGGTAGGGTTCTGTGAAGTCTTTATTCCAATCAAGATTCAGTCTGTAATTTTTGTTTGTTCAAACTGTAGGTGAAGGCCAGCCCAGTACCTTTAAAGGAAGCATTTTAGGGAATTCATCTTCCTCACTTTTAGTCCAGAGCCATTACTGTGGGAATCCACTGAGATCTGGCTATGAGTAAACAGCTGCTTTAGGACAACTCTATAAAAACAGTCTGCACCTAAAGAATATGCTACATTGTACCCTGTTTCTCAGTGTTTCATTGTATGCAATCTTTCTTGACCTCACCTTATAAAATTAAGTTTAGGTGGGTGTGCCATTTTATAGGGTTGCATATGAGATTGAAATTACATCAGTTCATAGAAGAGTGAGGAAGACTGGCCACTCATGGTTTTTTGTTTTCTGGGAATGAATAGAAACATGTTATTACATGTAAGAGCATGTGAGTTCTCGAGGCTGTGCTTCCATCTGAAATGCAAGTTGGTGCAACTCAGCTGCTTCCCAGGGAAGGGAAGTCTGCAGCCCCAGCAAGCCATTAGATGCTTTTGGCCTGCATGTCAGTCTTCTGACAAATTTACAGTGATTTTTTTTTCCTACAGCTTTTTTTTTCAGAGGAGGGGAGGGTGGTTAGTATAATCCTCATGATGCAGTAAGAGAGGATGAAGCAGAAATTGGTGATTATACTCAAATAAGCGTAATAATTGGCTTTCTTGACGTACTTTGGGATATTTTTTGTTTTGTTTTGTTTCATTAAACTGGACGAAGAAAAGTGGATGACACCAGCAATGAAAATATTTGCCAACAGAATCTCATCTTGGAACGGTCCAGGCTGACCTGTGATGAAACAGTCAGGTTGAGAATGATTTTAAAGTCAGACTTGGGGTTGTGGGATTTTGTGATATAAACCGTGCCCATGATAGATATAAACCATGTCAAACTAGATTAATAAAGTAGTAACAGAACAGAGTGTCTTAAAAAGTTTCAGATGACTCAATAAATTGTACACTTTTAGAAAATAATTAATAGTCTAGGTGTGAAAAACTGTCACCGACCGATTTTCCTTGTGTGTGAGTAAGTCCAAGAGCTAATATTTGACTAATGAACTCCATGTATTCAAAAAGGAGAGACTACTAAAAGGAGTGGATTTTGGCTCTGGTCTGAAAGTCCTTGGGGGCCAAAGAGATTGACTAGTCTGTGAAATGTAGCTGAAAGAAATGACTTCTATCAGTGGAGAGATCTACACATTCCAGAGGTGGGAGGAAAAAAGTTTTTTTTTTTGTGAATAAAAAGCAAATTAGACAACACAGGCCTAGCCATCTCCAGCCTGGAGGGTGGTGGTGAGTCTGCATAATTAGGACCTGCTCTGAGTTTGGGTAGCCTTCAGCTAATCCCTGATACAAACTTGTTCTCTGTATTTTATGTGTGTGATTTTCTTTTGAGGTAAGCATGTTTGCGCAGATCTTCAGGCACTGGTACAGTACTGCAACTGCCCTGGGTAAGAAGCAGCTCCTCTGTGGGTGGTGGCCTCTGTGCTGGGTGTGCCATGCTGGTCTCTCTCCACCCCTGGTTTGCCTCCCACTCTCCTCTTCCTCACAGCATCTGTGGTCAGATGCTGAAAGGCAGGGAGAGGGCTTCAAAAAAGCTGCCTCAGCAGAGGAGGTAGAGAGCCAGCTGATGCCAGTATTAATATTCTTTCAAAATTGATGGATGAGATGATTATAAAATTGCAGAGGGAAGGGAAACTTAACAGAATCCATGTTTTAATTGCATTCTGGATTTTTTTCAGCAGTCAGCTTCTGATGTGCAGGACAGATCAAACATTTTAGTGGGGATGTTGATGTAGAATGCACAATGTATTGTTTTTAAAGGAAAAGAAAAAGCTTGGGCCAATCTGTTTTCCACACACTGGTGCTCTCGGTCTTCTTCAGTTTTACCATGTGATAGCATGTTCTGCCTATACAGTAAATCAGATCTGAAATACTGTCTTGATGCAGCTAGAGGAAAAAGAAGAGTCTACTGAAAGCATCTGTGGTGTTGAGGTGCCCAAGCCTGCAATGGGCATGCTGGACTTATAATTTCCCCTGTGTGCACTTCATTCCCATGGAGAAGAGTGAGGATGCTGGAACCATTTGCTCATGGTGACCAGCAGCACGGGTCTATGTATCCTTCAACCTGCATGCCAGCCTTCTGGCACTGACAGCTGCTTGCCTCTATTGGGGAAGATCCTTTTTCAGATGAAAAAACGCCCCTGTTCAGTCTGTGAGTAGCACTCCTAGATGGATGACCTGCCTTACAGTGGAAGGGTTCTCGCACTTCAGTTTATACTTTTCCTCCTGGTTTGCCCCGTTATTACTCTTGTCACTGCTAGGAGGAGGGCCTTTCTGGTCCCAAGGAGTGTCTGCACTGTACATCGGGTGCGGGCATGTGTCATTCATGAGTAGGTATTGAGTCTGCACAGGGATCGACTGGGGCTGCTTTTGCCCTGGCTGTGTCCACGTGTGGATGATTTATTTAAGAGAAGAAAGCAACAGCCTTTTCTCTTGTCTCCTCCTCCATCCAGCAGCAGGAGATGGGGACATGGATGAGGCTGGGCACATGGCTGCATGATTGTGAGCCTGAGGTCTATCCAGAGACAGTCCTGGAGAACAGCATTGCTGCTGCATCTGTAGAGCAGGGAGGGATAGCTCTAGGGGGAATAAAATGAGGTCCTGTTTCTATTTTTTAAGTGCTAATCCATCCAGCCATTCTGCTGTGCTGCTTATTCAGCGTTTCATTTAGAAGGCCTGAAGGTATGTTGCCATATCTGAACAATGCCTCCTTTGTGAAATCCCTGCATTTGCAGTGTCTGGTACTTTTGCGTGTGTAGAGCTAGGGACAGAAGTACTCGTGAGCCGTTTGGTAGCTGAGGAATTGCCTAGGTTCCCAATACGTGCTTGGGCTCAGCAGGCCACTGCCTGCTGCTGAAAAGCATGACATATGTAGTGGTGTCATGCTGAGGTTGTTTCAGAAAGGCATGGAAGATTTTGCAGCCAGGGTTGTGCAATCTAAGGGCATATTGTTTAAGCTGGAGAGACACTTGATGAGGGGCCAAAATGGTTAATTGCATTACGGATGAGATGATTAGTAGATGGTGTTTGTGGTTTTCATTAGAAACCTGTGGAAGATTGGGATCAAACAGAAAGGAGGTGATGTGGGTGTGGGGAGGTGTGTGTCTGCTACTCAAAGCTCAATTAACACTCTGTTTATTTTTTGCCTTCCATGAAGGCAGTATGGAAAGAAAGCTGCAAAACAGTCCCAAACTATTTACTCTCGGTATTTGTCACGTGCTCAGTTGACTGAATGAATTAAAATAGAAAATGCTTTTTCCCAAACTAAAAAAAAAAAAGTATTCTGCTCATTTTTTAATGTAAAAGCAAAATACAGAAGGTTCTTTCTCACTATTTGTTCTCTTGGTAGCAAAATGAGAAGAGTAAAAGGTTGAAG
>VWZY01004634.1:26072-36304 GCA_013399075.1 Chloroceryle aenea
CCCTCTCTCCGTCTCGCCCTCTCTCCGTCTCGCCCTCTCTCCGTCTCGCCCTCTCTCCGTCTTTCTCTCCTCCAGTGAATGCCATCAGTGTTCTCCATTTGGAGACTCATAAGCAGGCAGAAACCTACAAGCCAGAGGGCTGAAAATGCTTAACTGCCCAAAAGGAACAGCATCTACTTTTCCTCTTTTCTTCCGTGTTGGTGAACACTGGGGGGAATTATTTAAACCAGCTGAGCTTTACTGCAAAAGAAAAAAACATCTAACCTTCAGTGTTTGTAGATGATTACTAAGAGGATTGAGCACTACTGTTCATCCTCAGGACTCCCCCACATTAATTGCTGGCCTTATTTTAATGTATTTTAAAAGTTTTTGAAGATCAGCTTAATCTGAAAAGAGAACTGTGATTTGACTGTAGTGCATCTAGGAAGTATTTTTTTTTTTTCTTGTATGTCAGGATCATGGACTTAGACTATCTGGAGCTTGAATATTCTTGAAGTGAAAACTGGGAGTCACCTAGGCCTTAGCTGAAGACGAACACATTACAGGCCACTGAAAACTCATAAACAGAAGAAATACAAGTTACAGTTCTCTAGTGTGACATAAACCAAAACTGCTAAACTTGTTTCTTTGGTAATGATTTGCATTAGCAGTAGGGCATTCTGTGTGTGTTTTACCTAATGTTCTTGAAAACAGAGTCTGTCTGGGAAGTATAGGAGGCTCTGTAGGTCAGACTAGATACTTGGAGGCCACCAGATTGTGTCTTGTCTTAAAAACAGAAGGGGAGAAAAAAATAGTCAGAGCAGAGAGGGTGGGAGTTACCTGGTTATTGTAATTAGGATTCAGTCTGCTTCAATCAATGCAGCGTGCTGTTGCTGTTAGAGAGGTATGCAGGGCTGTGTTTCAACTGGTCCCCAAAATGACTCAGTCTAAGAACTGTCAGTGAGATCATGTGGATTTTGTTTAAAGGACCTGTTGGACTAATTAGGCTATGTTATGTGGCTTAGTTTGTTAAGCACACCCAGAGTTACTGGTTGGAGTTCGATGTTAAATTTGCTGCTGGAAGCAACTTCCCTTCTAGATTCAGAGATGTGCAGCAGTTGTCATTAGAGTTTGTAACGTACTAAACCCCAAAGCACCGTAGAAATTACAAGGGAAGGAAGGAAAGAAGTTGTAGAGTGTAAGAGAGGAATTAATTATCTGATGAGGGCCACACTGAACAAGCAGACAGCTTAATGCACAGTGTCACAAGATGATCTTGTATCAGTGTGTAGTAATTACTTTCACTGAGACTGTTCATGTGTGCACAATATATATATATATATAAAATATGTGGCTGCTGTGATTACATATAATGACTTTTGTAGTTGTTTGAACAAAGCAACAGAGAAAGTAAGACTTCTAGAAATTTTTTTTGCTCATTACATTCAGTTCTTCCCTTTCCATCTCCAGGCACTCCAAATGTTGCTTATGTGTTACCTGTATTTGCCATTGCTTCCTACTTGCTCTCTGTCCTTACCCATCTCTTGTTCCTGCCCTGGCCTCCAGTTCTTCTAGGGAGTTCTTTGTCTTTTCTCCTGCTGCTTTCTGCATCCTTTTCATACTCTCCTTCCTTCGCTAACAGATGTAAATCAGGTGGATTTTTAGTTCCCTCATTAATTTCTGTAGGATGACTTTACATGACTGAAAAAAATGTTAATCTGCTGACTAGTCATAATTCCAGGGGGATAATTTGATTGAGGTTCAGACTTTTGGGTTTGATATCGTAGAAAATTTGTGTCTGCTAAGGAGAAGGCTTCATCTCTCATAAACTGTTGACTGTTTAAAGTCCAGAGGCAAAATTCAAGTGTAGAAATTTGAGTCTGTGTGCCTGTGGGAGGGCTCTGTTTATCAAAACTGCGTCTTTTTACTGCCAGACCATGGGGCAGTATGAAGACATTAGCCAGAACATGTAGTGGGGTGGTTTTGCTGATTGCAGGAAGACAGGACTACTTGACTAGTCACAAAGTCTGCGAGGCAAATCCATTTAACCAGAAACTCAACTTGAGCCATCAGTGTGCTCTTGTAGNATTTTTTAATGTAAAAGCAAAATACAGAAGGTTCTTTCTCACTATTTGTTCTCTTGGTAGCAAAATGAGAAGAGTAAAAGGTTGAAGAGTTTTGTAATGGCACTCAAACATGTACATATGGAAGAAAAATCAAAATACATGAATATTTTTATCAAAAAAAATGACTAGTAAAAATTAGTAATTTATATAAACTTGCTTTATGAAAAACATGTATTTAGCAAATTAAAGTAACTTTGCAAGTTGTTCCACTCTATGTTCTGGTGGGACATAAACACAGGCTTGATTCTCCTCTTTCTTACCCTTGCTTATCCTTTTCTAACTACAGCACAGTTGCGTTGATTTGAAACTAGTCTAGTGTATTGGGTAGCCATGTCCAATTATTTTTCTCTTAGCTCAGTAGCTTTCTTTCTTTTTTTCTTTTTTCNGCAGGTTAGACAGTAAGAATTTCTTCACCATGAGGATGGTGAGACACTGGAACAGGTTGCCCAGAGAGGTGGTGGAAGCCCCATCCTTGGAGATTTTTAAGACCAGACTGGATGGGGCTCTGAGCAACCTGCTCTAGTGGAAGGTGTCCCTGCAATTCAGTAGGTGGGTTGGAACTAGATGATCTTTAAGGTCACTTCCAACCCTGACAATTCTATGATGCTATAAAAAGAATGAGAAGTGATGCTGTATTGTGGACCTCTACTATCTATGAATGGGCGTTGGGTGCCTCAAGACCAGCTTTTCTTTTGTGTGACATGTTGGCTCTGTTCTGGCAAAGGTTACAGGGTGGCATTGGGGGTCTCTTCCAGCATAATGTTCAGCTTGGTGTTCTTCCTCCAGTATAAGACTGGCTTGGTTTTCTGGTTGGGTTTTGATCCAGAAAAAGTAACACCTGGGTGGGTACAACATGCGTGTTGTACATAACATGTCCCAAGAACATGGCATGCCCATTTTAGCAGTGGTGGCCAGCACTGAGTCCAGAGAAGTTCTTTGCCTTTGAACTCTGTGGTATTGGCACAGCCTAAACTAAGTCCAGGCAGATATCACTTCATTTCCCCTCTCCAAATGCTGTTTTTCCTTGCAGCATTTTTTTTTTTTTTCATTGACATGCAGAAGGAGGAAAGCCCTTTGTCAGCAGCCTACTTCAGACAAGAAATTTATATCTGTGAGAAGCATATGTACAAAGGAGCAATTACTCAGATCATCAATATTTATACAGCAGATAATAGTCATCATGGACAAGATTAATATTGTCACAACAACAATAGTTGCTTGGGGGGGAATGCAAAATATAATTGCTAAGTTTCTTTAAATGCGATAATTATTTAACTCTCAAGGGACTGGTGAAAAGAGCTTAGAGTCTGAATTAAATATTCAGTGGGAGTTCATCTGCTTCTAGAAAGTAAAGGAAATGCCCCTCCTGTCTACTCATGTAACACAGGGAAAGCTGCCTGGGATGTCATCCTTTAAATGTGGCTTTTGATGAAGGCAATGCTGCTGACAGTTGCTGAATTAAGGAAACAAAAATGAATAAAAAAAATAATCGAGCAGCTTGTTTTGAAAATTAGTTTTTGTTATGTCCAATGTAAAGAGACACCTGTTTGGGTTGAGATGAAGGCGTGGTCACAGTTGCTATGATTTTAAAAGCCATACCCCAGTGTCTTGTGGAAGGTGGCCATTTATAGGGCAGCTTTTCAACGGAGCTTTCCAGCATCCCCCCCACAGGCTGATGTGATGTTGGCCGCCTTAGCGGTGCCTGGCTGGACAGGCGAGTCCTGTCCTGGCTTCCGCTCCACAGCCAGCCGGAGGGACAGCCTGGGTGGTGGCTTCCTGTTTGTGCAGGAGATGAAGCCTCTTTCCACTCATTCTTTTAACCTTTGTATGGCAGTGTGATTATTTGGAGAGCTTACCTTCACTGTCAAGAAGATTTACTAGGTTGCCCCATTTTTGAGAAGTATTAAATCAAAAACTACCTGCATGTGAACTGTTTGCTACAAATAATTTACTTGCGGACTTTCTTCTTCTGCTTGTGAAAAGCCTCTGAATAGGTCCATTTTTTCTTTGTAGTGGCTGACTCTTCAGATATGACTATTTAAACCCTTGCACCCCCTCAACTTCTTTCATTTGTAGAGGAATGGTGGATGAGAGCATGCAGCACTTGATGTTCAGTGTTTAGCTCTGGTTGGGTTTGCTCTTTGCTGTCATTTGCAATGTCAATCACACAGCTCAAAGTTTTTGAAACAACAAAGCAACTCAAGAACTTTTTCAATAAAGCAGATCCACAAAAGTCCCTGAGTATTGTGGTATCTATCTTATAGACATCGTATTCTATGGGATGCAGATAACAAGGCTTCTTGTTCAATGTTGGGAAAAAAGTTGGCCCAAGAGTGGGATTTGCATAAGCTGGCACCCCAGATAAGGACATATGATCTGGAGAATCAAGAGAAGGTCATATGATCTGGAGAATCAAGAGAAGGTCTTTTAAGCTGGAAGCTCTCTTGCTGTTCCAGGAAAACATGACTGACTTTTTATTCCTTTCTGGAGTTAGGTACCTTCTGCTGACAAGTAAACAGGGGAGGAACTAGCAGTTGCTCTCTCTGTTAGGTCTGAAACTCAGTCTGAAGGAAGCTTAGACTGAGCTCAGACCTTTGTCTGGTGGCATTTGACTGTGGATCTTTTTCTCTTCGTAAGTAAACCCATTAGACTGCCTGGATACAAGTCCTTCTCCAAATGAATGTTTAATATAAAAGAATTAAACATTCATTGGCATAGAGACAGGAACTCAGGTCTATGCCTTTTGCTTATACTTGCTTTTCCTTTCTGACCTGAATATTGGATTATGCACTTCAAAAAGGATTGGGGTCAGCGGAAGGCACTGGTGGAGCACTGCTGATCTACTGAAATTGCTGATACGTAAAGGTTTCATCTTGAAGAAGGGAAAATAATATTATCATTATGTTAGATTCACCCTTAGTGAATGAACATTTCCTTGTGCTCTGGGCATACCCATGTTCTTGTTTGGCTTCACTGACTCTGCCACTGGCATGTGTCTTGTGAAGTCCCGACCCTCTTGAGTGCAGATTAATTTGGATGGAAGTCTTGTTTGAAGCTCAATTTAGGCCACCTTAGAACTTCCCAATGCAGGTAAAGCTGAGATGTCCAATAATGGCAGGATTAATACTTCAGATACTTGTCCTGAGTTTAATAGAGATGCTTTCTAAATTGCAGATCACAGATCCAGTATTCTAATTATGAATCTTTAAACTTTTTCTTGAGTAGTACTCCCTGATTTTTTAACTAATGGTTGTGTAATCTTTGCTCAGGACTTAAGATTGCAGACTTACTTTCTTAGTTACCTTCCTCAGAGGCCTTTGAGGCAGGCAATGTTGAGACTGTTGGGGGACTATCAGCAAAAGTGTTAATTCAAACTTTTTCTTCTGCCTGACGTTGTGCCTTGAGAAAAGTAAATACTAGTCGCCTCTTGGAGAGATTGCTGCAATTCATAAGCCATTCCTTTATTTAGGTGAGCCAGCTCAGTGATAGACCCATGCTTGACATATTCATTACTCCTTCGGTTGTACTGCAACTCAGAATAGTTTTTCTTCAGAGTGCGGAGAAGAACAAGGGGCCATTGAAGAGAGCAGCTAATCAGCACAGCTGATATTCCAGACTGAACTGTGTTGAAAGAATGAGTTTTTTCATCAGACTAGATTGTGTCCACCTAGATCTCTGAATACATTTATTTTTTTTTCACTGCAGTGTCTCACAGAAGGGTCTGGGTATTGTGAAAGGGATTGATTCCCCTCACATTTAATGGTGTAATTTGTTTTGACCGTTTTGTCCCATTTTTAAGTCCTGACTCATTTGTATTCTAATTTGAGGGTGAGTTGTTAGCAGCATGAAGAAGCATCCAGACGGCATGAGCCCCTCTAATTCATTTCACTTCAGTGTCCAGCACTGTGGCACCACTGTGAAGACTATAGATCAAGGTCTTTATGTCATGCTGGTGACAGAAATGTAGCTAAAGTTTGAGGAGTCTTGATGAATAAGGGTTTAAAGATCTAGTTATGTGTAGTAATTTTCTTTTAAAGTAAACATGGAAAGAATTGTGTGGTGAAAAATGGAGTCTGGGATATGTTGCTCTACAAATCCTCAAGAATGTTCCTGGAGTGGAAAAATCCTTCCCTCCTTAGCTTCTGAGGACTAAAAGAGTGAAGCTGTTTGCCTCTTCAGTTGAATATCTGAAGATTTGTCCTGCATTACCTTCTGGAATTTTTTCCTACATCCTAATTTTGTCAAAGGTCAGTGATTTGTTTTATGGAGGTGAAAAAGAACCCCAAAGCTCCTTTCCCTGAAAAATGGGACTGTAGGGTCAAGTTTAGAAAAGCTAGCACCATCTTCCATGGGGACTGTAATTAGCATACTTTCTTTTCCCATTCTTCCCTCCGGGCTTGGATTTATGGCTGGCTTCCATCTCTTCTTTTCATGTTGAGTTGCCGTTGTTGCTATGGGAGATGTAATCTACCTGGTATTGGAGAATGGGAACATGGGTCATTCTATAAGCAAGTACCTCAAGCTGCTATAGGCAGCATTACAATTCTGAAAACGGTTTGCCAAATTTCCAGTGTTTAGTAGAAAGAGACTTCCTTTAGTACAGGTGACATAGCTTTTCACTTCACTAATAAGATATTAATTTGAAATCCCAAATTTTCATTAAAACCTACATTTCTCTAGTTTTATTTTAAATTAGCATCTTGGCTTAATTTGCAAAATGCCTTTTTTTTAGGGGCTTGCCCTGCAATGATAAGTATAACACCAGGATACTGGAATTTCTTGTGAGTTCAGAGTACAGCAAGTAGGTGATGGTGTTTTGATTTGCCTGAGGAGACTTCTTTTTCTGGTTTGACATAAATATTTCTGAAGTGTGGAATGGAGATGGACTGGGAATGAGGATAAAGTACTCCTCAGACTTCAGATTTTACTTTTTGAAGAAGACCCCCTTCTTAAAATAGAAATCGACAGAAATACTGGAGTTGAGTTGATTGAATATACTGATACATAGTTAGTCCATGGAGTAGGCTAAAATGTGTCAGTGTAGAAAGTTTAAGCATGTCTAGAAAATAGAAGCTGATCAGTAATAGCAAATTGGTGAGAATTCAGTGAAGATGTGTTCTTCCTAAGTTTTAAAAAGCAGTGAACTATTGCTACAAGGACATTGTTACTACTGTTATGGTTGACTAATTATCAATCCCCCTTCAAAAAAACAGCTTGACCCTCCTTAAAGTCTTCGAGTGTACAGAATCTTTTTTGGTTTATTCTCTCAGTTTCATGATGGGTTCTGCCTTTCAGCTTTCAACCTCTTGCGAGTTGCCACTCTCTCTGTTTGTGTGGCTTCCACAGAAAACACAAGTAATAGCAGTTGAAAGGGAATTTTAAAATAGATGAGGAAATCTAGGGCATGTCAGGATGATTTTGAGGTGGTCTTAGAAATACAGCAGTTGCCTTTTGAAAGCTTTTCCTGGATGTTTTGAGATTTAGCCTCACTTTATCTAAATGTTGTGAAGACTGAGACTTTCATCTAAAGCAGAGCATGTCACATACACTGGCATGGGGGAAGCAGGACTACTTGTGGGATGACCTGTTCACCACTGGAAGGATGGATTTCTGGGCCAGTCTGGTCCAAATCTGCTGTTGAGAACAATTATTGTGAAAGAGGTTTTGCTCAGCTCAGTGAAACTGTTTCATATGGAGAGGTCACTGACAAAAAGAAATACTGTCAAGACTGGACCCAAGCTGGTTTTCACATCTGTAAAGAAACAAGGCTTTAAAGAAATTATTTATCCACTTGCAAAGTTCATGTGATTTATTTTTTTTTAAATAATTGTATAGTTATTTTCATAAATAAAATAAATTAATTCATGCTATCATACTGATGTTCCTGAACATCCTTGCAAAAGGGCAAGGTAAGCTGGTGGAAGGGATTTTGGTAATAAAATGTGCATTTTAAGAGTATAGTATGCCCATGTTCAAAAACAGTATAGGGGAAAAAAAACTTCACATTGACTTTTCTCTTGGAATCCTGATTTACAGTCAAGGTCTTCTCTCTTCTGATGCAGTCATATCCCTGACACAAGAGCAGCTAGAGGGCTGCTTAGTCTCACCCTGGTAAAGAGGAGTTACTTCAAGAAAAGTTACAATTTTGTGACATGTTTGCATTCTTCATTATGTCCACTTGTTTGGAGTTTGCATGACCCAAGAATGAGTGGTGGTGTTTGGTGAAGGGCAATGGAAACATGACCTCATGACTACAGGAACTTTACTGTTGTAGCCCTTGGAGGAGGTACAGCAAACAATCCTTCATATTTTGAGGAACGTGACTAATTATTTCCAGTGTTGCAGGGTTACATTCCTGTACTGCTCCCTGCTCTATGTGGTCTATTGTAGTAAATATTTTTTTTTGTTAATGGGTAATTATGAAACAAGAACAAAAAAATTAAAGATCATGCATTGGCAATTTAATGAAGTGATAAGGATCTACAACTTTGTCCTTTAATAAGATTATAAAACTGTTGCTTTTTCAAATGGAGAGACACAGAGGTGGCCGTAAACTATACATGTGCAATTTTGTATCAGGATATCATGCTGAGTTGGAATTTTTCAGTTCACTCCTTTAAAGGTCTAGAACTTGTGCTCTTTTTTTTTTTTTATGTAATTCTAAACAATATGCAATAGGATTTCTTCGAAAGCAAAGACCTGTGCATTTCAGTGACCTTTACTGCTTTCTTTAGAGGTTTATGCAATCACAAGGGAATGAAAATAATGGTATTTTTTTCTCCTTATAAAGGTCTTATGTCTGTATTCTTATTTTCATTTAACCACCAGTGTTTTGCACCTGCACTCCTATTTTGGGGACCCTGGAAATCTTCTTATGAAATCTGAGCATTTGTGAAAATGAAGCTAAAAAAGAACATAGGTGGATAGAATTATTATCTTTAAAGCAAAAAGCTTTCATTCTAAAATTCCTTCCCTCTTTGGTCCCCTACCTTCCCCAAATTTATTCTAAATTTAAATTCAGAGCTTAAAAAGGGATTGACCCTATTGACTAGTCAGTGATAGATAATTTTATGTGCCTTTCTGAACCCACTTGAAATGCACATGACTACACTTTGCTGCTAGGGAACATTAAAACTCCCAAAAGACCACAGTAAGTGCAATATGCTTTATCAAGAGAGATTGTCATTAGAGAAGGCATTTTGTTGTACCTAATAGTGAGGAGAGTACCTAAGACTGTGCATCTCGTAGTTTTCCTTCCCAATCAGGTAGGTGGAATATCATCCATGCATCTCTTCAGGGAGGTCCATGGAAACAGGAGATCCAAATAAGTTCTTACAGGAACAACTGCACAACTTACTAGCTTGGAGATATTTCTGATGTCTCATGATAATCACCAGACAGTTAAACGCTTCACTGCTGCTTAGTGTTAAGATTGTTATGTGTTACAGTTATGCTTCATGACTTGCTTTTCTACATGTAAATATTTTATGAAAAAAATCCACATTGGGATAGCAGCTAGGAAGGCAGAGTAAGCACAAACATTTGCCTCATTATTCTTTCCATGCCATCAGACCATCTTTGTGTAGTAAAAGATGCTTACTCTAAAAACTTGTATTGAGCAAACTCCTGTGCGGTGGGTGTAGTAGGGTCTAGAGTAAGTTTTATAAGGAGAAGCTGAGGGAACTGGGGTTGTTTAGTCTGGAGAAAAGGAAGCTTGGGGGAAACCTTATTGCTCTTGACAACTGCAGGAAAGGAGGTTGTAGAGAGATAGGGGTCACTTTCTTCTCCCAAATAACAAGTGATGGGAGAAGAGATTGTGCCAGGAGAGGACATTAGGAAAAAAATTTTCACTGAAAGGATGGTTAAGCATTGGAACAGGCTGCCCAAGGAAGTGGTGGAATCACCATCCGTGGAAGGATTTAAAAGATGTGTAGATGAGATGCTTAGGGACATGGTTTAGAGGTTAGCTTAGCAGTGTTAGGTTATTGGTTGGACTCTATGATCTTAAAGGTCTTTTCCAACCTAGACCATTCTGTGCTTCTATAGAATGTAAACTTTGAGCTGAATCATGCCTCCTTCAGTGGGTAGGCCTTTTATTTATTTATTTATTTATTTAAAATATATGTA
>VWZY01004635.1:9301-24458 GCA_013399075.1 Chloroceryle aenea
CGTGGCGGTGTGTGCCTGCCTAAGTGGCCAATAAAGTGATCTGGTGCAGCTCAAGGGCTCATCTGTGAATGTTGTAGTGCCGTGTGCTTGCTGAGAGGGGTGCGATTTGCACTAGACCATAGAATCGTAGAATGTTCTAGGTTGGAAAAGACCTGTGCAGTGATCATCCAGTGCAACTCTTAACCCAGCACTTCCAGGGCACCACTGAACCATGTCCCTCAGGACCGCATCTGCACGGGGACTGGGTAACCAGCCTGGGCCAGGGCTGGGTAACCCTTTCAGTGAATGAACTTTTCCTAGTTCATATAGCCCAGCTGTCTTCACACACCGCAGTGCTAAGGACAGTATCAATTGTGAAGATAATGATTGTTATGAGATGTGTAATGCCTAAAGAGCTCAGCAAGAGCAGAGACGATGAGGAAAGAGGCCTGTTGGTCTCGTTTCATTCCACACACACCATAATGAGGTGCTTCAGGGGAAGCATCATCTGGGGCCCTGTTATTTGGGCCCATGAAACCAACCTCTTCTGTGAGCACAGAAGAAAGCGCCATTACTTAGCACTTAGAACACCAAACGGAGGTGGTTGTCACAAAGCAGAACTCAGTGCCAGCAAATGGAACTCGGGACAAACAACAGACCAGTGACCACGTCTCAGAGTAGTTTCAAAGGAAGAAGCCTTGTGCACTGTTGTCCTTCATCAGCCATTTCAGCAAAGGCATTGAGCAATGGTTTCTGGATACTTCTCCTGGAAGTGCTCTCCTTCTTCCATCAAACATAAATACCCTTGCTAACACCACTAAACTGTTCTCACTACAACAACAACAACAACAACAACGAAAAGGTTTAAGAAGAATTTTTATGGTAACATGTCTTTAGCTAGTGAGAAGTTAAGTTAGGAACTGTCAGTGAGGAAACGGATCAGAATAGCTCTGCAGAGGCAGAGTACGAGAATCCTCACGTGCAGTTCCCGCAGGATAATCATAGCACTCTCATTCTGGAGGAAACTCAATTTGTATGCATATTGAATATTCAAGTACTCCTAAATACTCTCCATCTTCCAAAATAGTAACATCATGGAGAAAACTACCTTTATACTTATCAAACTTGGTATTTTCATGCCTGCTGCTCACACAGTAATGTTTTCCTATCTTTAACTTACACATACAAGACTGTTGCCAGGCGTATATTTCTGGAAGAAGCTATTCTAGCTCATCGGTGCTGATCTAGGTGGCTTAAATAACTTATTAAATACACAGAAGGTTGAATACATAAGGAATTACTGGAATACTCTAATCGTGGGTTCTGAAAACCAAAGATCTGCATATAAAGAATCTACATATCCAGCAGAGCTCAAACACGTATTTTGTCAGATGCTGCCACTGGCAACAGCAGTGGAAGGAGTGGCTTTAAAGTGGCCTGTATAGTGGCCTGCATATGCCTGATTCTGAGACCTGATATAAACCACGTACCTCTGTAGCATGGGCAAAACTGCCTCATGATACAAACCATCTGCATGGCTTTCTGAGTGCCTGCATGGGGAGCTGCTCATTAACTGACAGAACAGCAGGGGTTTGCACTGCTCCCTAGGTCCCCTAAAATGGGGGCTAAAAAAGTAAGTGAAACAAGAATGTACATCTATACAGACAATTTAATTCCACGTTCTACTCTGAGAAGAGACACTTGATTTACAGCAGCCATGTAAACCAGTCATCTGCCATTTTAGAGACATGTAGTTTTGCAAAGATTGTTACCAAAATATTATAAACGTTCTGCCATATGCAAATGTTCAGACATCTCCAAAACCCAAGCAAAACAGCACTAAATGTCATCTCCTCTTCCCTTAAAAAAATGTTTCATCAGAGCTTTCATAAAGTTCCAGACAAACCTTCCTCATTTCATGCCCTTTAAACCTTGATTTTCTCTGCTTTTGTTGTTGCACTTGTTGGTTTCTTTTGTTAGTTTGTTTTGTTGTTGTTGGGGTTTTTTGTTTGTTTGTGTTTGATTTGTTGTTGTTGTTTTTTTCCCCCAGCATTGCCCAGGGAACATTTTAAAAAGTAGCAAGTGAGAAAGGCCCTGGCAGAAGATACACATGGTCTGGTTATATAGATTTTGCATGTGTATCTATATCTCTATATACCCCTAAATCTTCAGATCAATAAGTGAAATTATTTATTTCACATCTTTGGTTATTTCCTTGGCCTACAGACAGTGAATCACAGGCATTCTCTGAGTGTTATGATAGTTTCCAGTGCTTACAGCTCCACAAGACGATGCAGCGTGACAGATGAGCTGCTGCAAGACAGAATGGCTTTTTGGTGCCCATTACTGCCTAGCATCAATAATGTGCATCACTCTCATAACTGCCAACTCCGTGACAGTGCAAGTATTTTTGTTTAATGCAGCAATAAAAAATATATTTTTTTAAAATGCAGGAAAAAAATATTTCCTGAGTTCAAGCTTTTCAGACTGTATTAATCAAAACTTACAGCACTGGTGCTTCTGCTTTTTTTCTAGTCATTTGAGAGTATAGGAATGATATGAAGAGCTGAGAACAGAAATAATTTGCACCAACAACTCCAAAATTAATGACTACAAAAAATGCTTCAGATGCTTCTTAAACCACATCATATTGTTCTATCCAAGAAACCAAAGAAGTCTTTGGTAGGAACCCAGCACTGGTTCCTTACATCAGTCCAGGGTATCACAGAAAACCTTCACCAAAGCTGAGAACAAGGCCAAGGAAATGGCCAGATAATGTGCTAGAAAACTGAACATCAGTTGACACAAACATTGTCTTCTTGAGTTTAAAAAGCAACTGAGGTTCATTTCAGTTTCAGAGGTATCATACAATCACAGAATGGAACCTAATATGTAAGGTCCCTGCAACCTGTAGACAGAAAGGAGGCATAGATTTAATTGCATCAACATCCAAGGAGTGCAGCATGTTATAAATAACTTCGGAATCTTCTCAAAGTACATACAGAAAGCTAAGATTTTCTACTAGGTTTAAGGACAGATTTGCAGAATTCAAAGTGTTGGATAGCACCATTCCCAGGAGAACTCTGGAAACACTGCTGTGAAATTAGCTTTTCTCATTAACAAGTAGCTTTAGATTTGTTAATTACCACGTCTTAATCTGGTTGAATGAACCTTGATGCCTTTCTATAGCTCTAATCTGCTCAACAGAATGTCATTTAGTGTCACGGAAAGACAATAATTCATAAAGTACAATGGCCTGGTGTATGTCTGTGGGTATTTTTAGCAAGCAAAGCAACAGCCTCCTTTAAAAATGCTCTAAGAACTATTGATTAGGCTTAGGTTCCATATAGCCACTGTCTAGGCACTGAACCTTAAGTAGCCTTTCTTTTAATTTATTTAGAGATGGTTAAAGTCACATGGATCATCTTTCTCTTTCTTTCTACTTCATTTCATTTCATTTCACTTTTTCCTTCTTTTCTGAATTTTGACACAGTATTTGTGCTTACTCCATTGTCTGGAATTACCTCCCTATTGCAGGCTTTATTGTGAGTATTAGCAGGACGAGAAACTTCAGCCCATTCCTTAAAAATCCTTGTGTAAAAGTGGTTCAGGCTGACTGATTTAAAAAAAAAAGTTCCTTTCTAATCAATATCCTACATGTCCAAAAAGATTGCAAACAAATTTGTCAGTTGTTTATACCCAGAGCTCCCCATTGATTGAAACAGATCGTTCCACTTAAAAACCACTGTCAGAGTATCGACATCAGGCAGTAGATCCCACGTGTCAGGGTTAAACAATTATTTTTGCTTAAGCAAGAAGTGTTGGCAGTCCATCTGGACAGAGTGTAACGCGAGCTAAAAGATACCTCAGAGCTGCTTTAGTACCTGAGAGTGAGGTCAAAATAAGAGGACCTGATGTTGGGGCAAACAGAACCAAGACAGTCAACCTTGTGCTGTAGTGAAAGGATCAGCTTTTCAGCTCGACGTGGCTGGATTTCTCTACTGGTATGGAGAGGCCTGAGGACACTTCTTGAATGTGCAAGAGACTTTTTCAAACAGCTACGTGTACCATTGAGCAAGAGCTAACATTGTGTGGTGTTTTGCCTCTCTAAGGCGCTGCTTTACTGCTGCTTTTCTGAAGCACTCCTTAATAACAAGTACCTTCAGCAAATTTGTATCTCATTAGATTTGTATTATAAATTGAAACCAGAAACTTAAGTCTATAGAGGAGTTTTGTATGTCCCATGTCCTGACAAAACAGTGATATAACTTCAAGGAAGATACAGCAATTCTCATCTGAAACAGCTCACAAAGGCTCTCAGATGCTCCAAGTCAGCTGCCCTCTGTTTCAACACAGCCATGACTGACCAAGGCAGCAGGAAGCATTAGGAATTAAATGAAGAAGTTACCAAATGATAAAGGAGTTAAATTATAAAGTAAGACAACATTTATATCCTGTGGGCAGACAGTTATCTCTGTTTTCCAGCACCACTCATTCCAGTGGGCAGTTGATGGTACAGCGACATTCCCTGCAAACAGTTTTCTCTAACTATAGACTCCAGCAAAGGAATTGTTTGGGACCAGCCTCTCGATTTATCTCTTTGTCAGAGCAGCTTATCTACAAGAACTTGTTAGCTTGCATACCATATTCTTAATTACACAGGGCATGTCTGGGAGCTGCACTGTGGCAGTGAGACTTTGCAGAGATGGTTTGCTAACTTGTCTTCACCTCGGCTCTAAAATCAAAACACTTCTACATTTTAATTTATTTATTTATTTATTAATTCTACAGAACCTGCATCTTACAGATTTATGGAAGAAATCAAGACACAACAAAGGTTTGGATTCCTTACCTTATCATTGCCTTAGACCAACAGAGGTCCACTTTCAAGCTACCTAGGAGAGCAACGTGAATTAAGAATAGGGACACCCTAGGAAGCAGAAGCCAGTGCAGCCTATCCCAGAAGTGAGAAGGAAGGTACAAGGCAGAAGGGGAGAAATTTGGGGCACAGCACACTTCTGTGAGGTGTCTTTGAGGGGCTATTCTCATCTGGCATGACGCAGACCAGCAGTGACACTGCAGGATGCAGGACAGTCAGGTCAGAGCCCTGCTGAGAAGCAGAAGGAAGGAAAAAAAGAAATACAGCCTTTCATTGCTCTCCATTGTCCTCACTCCAACAGCAAGAGGGATAGTCTTGATATCCAGGCTCTTTAAATCTAATTATTTTAATTTGTCTTTTTTTACAGATCAAATTATCTTTCCAAAGAACAGCAGGTGCAGTGAGACTTAAAATAACTCTTCAAATATGGAATAATAGAAAAACCTGGGGCAAAATTCAGAGGTCTCCTCATGACTGTTACCCAGCCTGTGGTCAGGGTCCTGTGAGCTAACTGGGATTTAGAACAGAATTATGGAGTACAACCAGGAAAGGAGCCTGAACTTAAATCATGTCCTGAGAACACTTTCCACTTCTGACCTTGGGTTTACTTTTGCTTTTTTTGTGTGTGTGTTGGGGTGGGGGAGGGTGTTCTTTGTCTTGTGGGTTTTATTCTGTTTTTGTTTTTATTTCTCCCCAAAACCTAATGCTTCATCTAAATGAAATGTATTATGATTTATCTGATTTAGCTGTAAAAGTTGTCAGTCTGAAGGAGACAGGGTGAATAATCTGAGCTATTTGAATTTTGCAGCTGCTAAACACACAGAACCAGACATACCCAAGCCTCTTTCCTCACAGCAGACAAGTAGGAGACCAGAGCTAGGTCAGGATGGGAGCTGAGCAATGTAAACTAATTAACAGTAATGCATAAAGAAATGGAAAAGTCAAATGATTAAAATTAAAAAAAATCACAAAACACAAAGAAGGCTCAGTTTGCTGCACTGAAATGCTTTTTATTTTAACTGAACTGAAATGTTCTGATTTTAACATCAGTTACTTTCTTTCTAAGAGGCAGAAATCTTACCTACAGGTACCTACAGGTCAACCAGAAGAGTCCATTCTCTATTTTCATGTAGCCCATTGACCCCATCAGTTCTTCTAGAACATCTGGTTGTAATGATAGACAGCACTAGGAGCCACAACTAAGAAAAGGCAAAATACATTTCAGCTTTATGTTCCTCCCCCCCAGTTATCTTACAGCTTGAGCAGGAGGTTGTGAGAAAGCTGAAGATACGTTCATCAATTGTTCCCACACAATTCCTCTGAGCTGAAACTGTTTCCCACATGGAAGTATAACTTAATCAAGAAGCATCTAGAGCCTTTACACATCAAAAGGTCATTCCACCAAAAATAAACATAAAGACACTGCCAGGTTAATGAAAGTTTACTTCAAGTGCCATCCAGAATTTGTCATCTACTTGTCAACTCTCAGTTTGCAACAAGAAAACACACGTATAGACTAAAATAAAATAAACCCTTCTGTTAAGTCACACTGTTCCTATTTGATCATAATCTAAACTCTGAAAAAACATTGGATGTGATCCCACAGGTGTAACAGGAGCAAAATATGATCTGACAAAATCAGTGAGCTAAGTACACAAACAGACTGATACAGTTTTGCTTTCCTGAAGCTAACAAAAAGACACTTTGAAGATCACATCCCTGTCTCAACTGGAGCTGCTTTCAAATGCTCGGGTGTTCTTAGTGTCTTCATTTCTGTCACTAAACTGAGCAAAAATAATCTGAGGGAATACAATTCCCTGGACATCTTAACAGATCTGCTTGATGAGCAGTGAATGGAAGATGGACCACGTCTCAATGTTAAATTTCAGCAGATTCTTGCCAGATGTACTGACAACAGTTATATTATTTTTCCACACCAAACTATAGACCACATATTTGCTGTAACTTCAGCCTGTTGTAAGTTTCCCACAACCTGGACAGCATAATGAATTTCGGAAACTCTCTGATCACAGTTCCCCAGGCTTTGTTTCTTGAACTTGGTTCTGCTCCTCTTGATTAAAGCAGTGGAGGGCAAAGGCTTAATGCACCACTTTCAAAGCAAAAGTTTGTACCTACTTCAGGATGGACTTCAGCAAACACAGATATGGAGCTAGATTGTTACATATATCTCCATGTTTTCATGTCCTGAAAAGAAACTCACCAAACACACACATGGAGCACACTCACCTCATATCTAGGTGCTAACCTAGATATAAAGGTGATAACCTTTACAATCACCATTAACATTAAAAATATGGCTGTACTGAGTTTATCACAGGAAGGGTTATTTGGTGATTTGTAGTCTCTGGCTCTCCCCAGGTCCTGTTCACATCTCCAGTGAGCAACAATCCCACATTGGATGATGGGGCTATGGCCATGCAGATTAGCCAGTGGCCAGCTGTTGAGCAGCTGGTTTCTACTCATCCTTCCTTTGCAGGAGATGTTGACATGGGTTTCTCTCCTCTGCCCAGCTGTTGATTTCCATGGACTGTATTGGGATGCAATTGCTTTTGAAATGTTCTTCCTGCTCTAATTGATGTGAAAGCAGCCATGGATTCAAAGGAGTGACTGACGGACAGGCAGCAGGATTGCTTAAGCACCTTTTCATTGGGACCAGGCTAAAAAAGAAAAAGAAGCTATTCAAAAGGGTCCAAGGAATTAAAACAAACAAACAAAAAGCACAACAACAACAAAACACACACACAAAAAAAACCCTGAACAAAACAACAAACAACCTTCTCATCAGAACCTGCTGACTTCCCAAACTTTTCTCAGGGCTACAAGTTTTGACAGCAAAATTTTCAGACAAAAGACAGAAAAAGCACATGCAGTGATCTCATGGTAGAGACCTCAACTGGGCCGTGAGAAATAAAGGTTAAAATCTCTGATCTGGGTAAGAGTCAAGAGACTTGAACCACAGACCAGTGACTGCCTCAAGCATGGCGTTATTCTGGGATGATGTTCTAATTTTTCTACACAAAGATTAAACAAGTAAAGATTTCTTTCTCAATGAATGTCACCAACAATTAAGAAAACTCAAAAGGTGTTGCAGGATGGAAGGAGAGACCAGGGCAGCAGACTGACTGTCTGGCTCACTCACCTTGCCAGGCAGACTATTTTGGCAGCTCTGGATTTGCTGAGGACTGGAAGTGATCTACTCCAGCTAACGGCCAGGCCTCATTCCCAGCACCCGGGAACAAAAGCAGGGCTGTGCTGTCCTAAAGCTTAGCAAGGATCTGTCCATGCCAGCATAACCCTCTGGAAATTAGATCCACCAGTTTTGTGTTTTACACTGTCTGCATTTTTTTTTTCCTTTTTTAAACAGAGGTGATATTTACACCACAGAAGAATACAGAATAGATGATGCTCAGCCAAAAATAAAAGATGAGAATACAGAAAGGTATGATAACATTTGCAATATTCTCTTAGAAATAAAAATCTAGATTTCCAGTGCCCTGGACTATTTAGAAATATAAAAGCTGAGAAAGGAAAAAAACCTTGCTCTGGCTAAAATGAGCTAAAGATTGGAAACAATTTTTTTAGCTACTAGAGACCAGAATCTAGGGGGAAAAACAGTTGTTGTTACCACTTATAATGACAGCAAAGTTAATTCTGCAAACTAGGATAAGCATCGCTACCTTCTGCTTCAGCAAATTGATTAACTTTGGAAAGTACTTCCTTGTGCAGCAACCAACCACAGCTTTTATGCATTATCCAGGTTTCTGTCTTTCTCTGAAACCCTGGAGCTGCAGCTGAGCAGAAGAGGAGTCTCAGGTTTCCTACCTCTCTGCCCTAGCAGGCATCGCTGACCCTCAAGCAGGGATGGCAGAAGAAGATATGTGATCAAGAACCACAGATTACAGTCCTGTGTTCTAATTTAAGAAGAAAATTAGTGACAGCTCAGAGCAATCTGCAGGTTGTGGAGGGCAGTGTAGCGGAGATGCTTCATTCTGTGACCCTGCTGCAGGGGCAGGATGCTGCAGGAGACAACGCTGATAGGTACGAGCTGTAATCCCTGAGCCATCCTATCCAAATTCACTGCTAGAGATGAGATATTTACCCACCTCCATTAGCAGGGAAATTAGAAGAAAGTTATTATAATGAGTAGGATTCACTCCTCTGATCAAGAGAATTTTAGAAATGCCTCCTCTGAACGTTGTTTTGTTTTTTTCAGGAGTATGCAGGCTGAGATTTTCTGCTTGGATTTCCTTCCTCCTGAAGACTCTTCTATTAAAATTCACCACAGCAAAACTCTTTTTCAGGAGTATACCTCTAAGCACTGGGTTCGTATATAACTTCATCTTCTAAAGTTTATTAGGCAAGTGAAGATTTGTCCTGACTTCTTGGCTAGTTCACAGCTCAGCACAGGCAGCGTAATGTTCTCCATTACAACAACACGTATGCTCTGTGCCACCCAGGTTTTAGTTTTACCTGCTCACTTGTTAGCAGTGTTGAGTAGATGTCTAAATGTCTACGTTGATCAGATAGCTGATGCAGCTAGTAACACTGTTCAGAAACTCTCCTCACATCTGCCTGTCCTGCTGCTACAACTGTCAGCCCCCTGAAGGACAGCTTTCCTACGCAGGTGAACAGTACAAACGGTAGTGCAGCCGTGGTGTAGGTTTGGTGGGGGCCTGGAGGGAGAGCTCAGCTGGAAGCAGCTCCCAGGAGGAACGGAGGAAGGCATTACTGCTTCTTCCAATTCTTCTCAACTGTTCTTATCAGTGAGCCAGCCTTGCGCAGCCAGCTACACTCCTACAAGTGAAGGGGTTGCATTCCTGGCCGGGACCCAAAGAGCTCTTTGTATGGCTAGGAAATGCTAGCGCTTCCAAAGCTGGATTCCCAAGCAGATGCTGCTCCAAGAAGGGGAGCCAGAAGGAGCAGGCATTTGTTTCTAAAGGACTAAAGGACAGGCATTTGTTTCTCTTTCCCTTTTAGTCTGTTGCCTCCTTGGAGACTCCAGTGTGCCAGGGAAAGAGATGAGAGATGCTATCAGCTGTGCATCTGCTTCTTCAGTTCAAGGGAAGGAATAAAAATATTTTGAAAGGATAATTAGGGAGAAAGCACGAATATTATTAAATCAGTTGCAGTACCCACAGTATCTGGAGAAATACTTCTGCCTCCACATCTACCATATTCTGTCTGCTAGTGCTTATAAAAGGATCAATTTACTCATAAAAGAGGGGATTTGAGTTCCCTTTGCAGTTGTTTTTCCCAGTCTCTCTACTGTGCCTGTTATTTGGCACACTTAGCTCTGAAAACAGTCCTTTTTTGGACCAAGATTTGGTAATAAACCTTGGAAAAGTGCACTTGGGTCCTTGCAGCTTGAGTACAGAAGAGCAGTTTATCCACTAGGTGGAGGCCTGGAAATACTAATGGCTGATGGCCACTGCTGCAATTCAAACAGCCAGCGGAGATTGATTCTTAATTCACCCCCCTGATTTCTAATGGAGGGAGGGAAGGTTATAAGGTTATACTGCTTCTTGGGTAGACCCAGACACCTCTTACACCAAAGAGCTGTCTCCTTAAGCTTCTGTCTGACTCAGGAGGAATAGGGAATGGTCAGCCAACAAAGACCATTTTGTAAATAATAATTTAGTTTACGTATGCCATTTGTAACATATTAGCCAAAAGAGGAGCTCTAAAATCCAAGCTGTCTTCTGCTGCTTATGTTTGGGTTGAATTTTGCTTTCTCTGCATACAGATGACAGAAATTAAAGTTGTTTTTACAGTGTTCACAATGAGACTTGCCCCTGATTTAAGGCAGATTGCATTCCAGGTGGAAATAAAAAGGGAAAAGGAAAATAATAAATATACTGGAATTAGCTCTGAGGTCTTTTTCAGATTTGACAAACCTGAAATTTGGAAATCTGAGCATGTGCTTTGTGAATGCCCACATGTGCACTGTGACTGCAGCAGGTACATTTTAAATGGTACACTCTGCACTCCCTTTTCTCATTAATGTTTTGCATTTTCTACTAAAGAACATAGGAGCTATAGTTATCTAGCAAATAATTTGCATATCTTGACTGTAACTGTGATAAGCAGATGATGTGGTCAAGCCATATGAACCCTACAGTGTCTGTACCAGTCCAGAGGTCAGTCAGTGGGAGATCAGACCATTTGTGGATGGCCACCTACTTCATTGGCAGTGGCACTAATTATATGGGTCAAACAAACACTGATAATCAAGTCAAAAGTGGTCTGTAGCAGACGTGACACATGAGTAAAAGCTTATCAGCCATGTTGCATTTTTAATTTTCTAAACCACCCAGTTATACCAGTGGCTCTTTTTTACATCCTGTTGATACAAACAAGTCCACAATTCTGAACAAACTGTGAAGCCAAACACCTGCACTTCTCTGGTTACAGTTAGCAGACAGTTCATAGTTGAGAGATTATTTATTTGTTATTCAGTGTAATTGTTTGTGCACCTTGAGTGGAATATCCAAAATGCAGCCAGGGCAGTTCTGGGCTATTCAGCATCCAGCATCCTTACTCTGGAGCTGGCTGAAACATCAGGCGATAGAAATCATGCTGGTCAAATTCAGCCCGCCTCTCAAATCTGAAGATTGAGAAACTCTGTGTGCTTGCTACATTTATTAGCAGAGCTTTTACATGACTCAATCTTAAATGCATTCAGCAGAGAACTTGGACTGACGCCCGCTTAGAAATGCTGCACTGGACACGTGCCACACGCAGCACTTACCCACAGGTTCATCACTACCAGCTTTCTACAGTACCTGATCCAGAACAACCATTTTAACTCACAGTCCTGAGTAACAGTGCCTTTTCTCTTCAGCTGATCAGCTAAATTGCAAGAGATACTCAGGATATAGAAAGCTAATTTCGAGTTTACCACAGGACATGTTGCTTCCTGACACACCAGAGGTTTCTACTTGTTTACACAACAAATAACTATCATATTGTTACAACGGTGCTGCTTCCTACAGCCTGAGCGAGAGCTGGAGTGCAGCTGGGGGATGCTCCCTGGAGCAGGACAGTCCACACAAGCACTCCCGACTGCGTGGGACAGATCTGTAACAGAGACCTCGTGTAAACCATGGGTGAAGCAGACATCTGCTGATCCATCCACAAAGGGAGATGTGTCAGCATGAAGTGACCCACCCAGGGTGGTCCATACTCTGGACAGGTGGGGTTTCTGGACAGTAGCTGTTACCTACGGACTTAAGTAACCACAGCCCATTGTATAATTCAGAAGCTGAGGCCAATTCTCTCCCCAGTTCTAAGGTCAAAGTTGAGAAATGACACAGCTGAAGGCTTGAGGAAGGAATGGCTTTGCCCTGATTTGGGATCATGGGTTATTCCTTGGAAATCTAGTCATGCACACAGGCCTATTAATTTTCTACCTGGTTTACATATGTCCTGGTTTGGATGGAATCCCAGGCCAGCCATGGTCTGCAGGCTGTTAGTAGTTTGGAGTCAGCCAGGGCAGCTGAGCTGAGCTGGCTACAGCTGTGTCCCACACTGTAAGTGTCATGCTCAGGGTAAAGGGGGAAGTTTGCTGAAGACAGGGGCTCCTCTTGCTCCTTCTCCTTATCCCTGGAGGGGTTCACTCACCATTCTGCTCCCGAGGACTGCTTTCCTGCATGTTCTCTGGGCTGAGTACACCTTTATATTCTTTGTGTTGGTATTAGTCTGGCTGTTTTCATTTCACCTTCCATGTCTCCTTTCCTTTTCCCAATCCCCCTTCTCTGCTTGGGAGTGGTCATCTGCTGAGAGAGCAGCTGCTGTGGCTTAGCCCCAGATGGGCTAAATGTAGACAACAGCAAATAATTTTTAAGAGAAAGAAACACGTGAAGATTCTGGAAAGTTTATTAACCCTGGGTAACTACATTTGCACAGTTGATAGTTGTATTGGAACACCCTGAAGCAAATGCTTCATTGACTGGTATGCCTGGGTGTGCAAAGCACTGTGTGGACAGGCACCTGGAGAAGTCAGGAGTCCTGTGTTTGCACCTATATGAAGAAGGCAAAAACCAGCAAATGCTTCTTGATTGTTTTGCCTTCTGAAATGGAATAGATAGCCCTTGGGCATGGGGTCTCATCTGAGATTAGTCAGACGTTACAGAGACTTGTCCTAAGAACAGATCTTCTAGATTTTTTTTTTTTCTTGGCAGTACTCCTTACATGAACATTTCCATAAATCATTCTGATCTGAAAGATGGCTAATGATCATGTAAACCAGAAGCCATAGTGCCTCAGGGTTGCACTTGCAGCCCAGTGATGGCACAGTACAAGAGAACAGAAAGAGAATCCCTCTACTGCTATCCCACAGAACCTCCCTGTCTGGGAGTGCTTTCACCTGCACAAGACCAGGCTAAAACCTACCTGTCAAGGAAGGCAATTTAATTAACAGGAAAAGCATGAGCTCTAGCCAGCTAAATTCAATCACTGAAATGCTTTTTCCGTTTCAGCCCAGACTGCTCTCTCTCCAGCTGGATGCTTGTCCACCTATGAGTTTCTCTCCTGTGACAGCTCAAGTGAATCCTGAGCCATTAGCCCATGCTAATTTCTGTGAAAACTAATCCCCTGAGTTTCTTAGCAGGGTGTGCCCTCACGAAAACATCTAAGCCCGTTAGACGCTCCATTGAATTTTCCTTTTATTTTTTTTTTGATCTACTTGCTGACCTTATTCATTACTTCTGCTGAGTGCATGGCTAGCTGTCAGCTGCAGCAAAACAAAGAAACCCCATTCTTCACGTCTCTGTTTACACTCTATCAGCTACAGACCCCATCTGTATCACTTCTTCAATTTACAAGAGTAATTTTGCTGCAAGACCTTTTAGCATCTGTGTCCCCTGTGTCTGAATCAGCTGCTTTTGTTGATTTGGCAAAGGTTCTGGCGTATGCTACAGAGAACATATGGTCTAAGCCTGCCTTTCTGTTACAAGACAGAGTGAAATTCCTCTGCAGATGTCTACAGATTGGAAGTAGAGTAAATCTCTGATGTTATGTCTTCTGAGGTAACTGCTGACACTGGTGAGGCTGAGCAGAGGGGTTTTGTCACTGAAGGAAGATGAGAGGTAGCAGATGTAAGGAGGTATGTCCAGGGCCAGGCACCACAGTCCAGTGAGGTGTGCAAGGTCTGTGACTTGTTGCTGTGGGAAATAGGTAAGTCAGTAATGGTGATGATAACACAGACATCTCTCAAATTAAATGCCAGGGGGGGAAGATACGTTTACAGTACTTAAGAGTCAAAGGCAGACAATGAGGAGAGAAAATCGTGACCTGATGGACCACAGTGTGGTTCTGAAGGTCAGGGAAATACAGGACGGAAGAGTTGCAGGAATAAAGACTCAGGTTTGAGCAATTGTTAGGTCTGTCGGTGTGGTAAACAAAGCCCACGCTGCTAAAAGATGAATGACTATCGGTGCCAAGCAGCAGTGAGAGCTCTTTGACCCTGTCCCTAACAGGAGATCTGCCAGTCCCCAGAGGTGGGAACAGGCAGGTTTCTTTGCAGTAAGAAATATTCGGTAATGGGCATCTCTCTGAGGAATGCATACCTTGAATTCCTTGAAGAGAAGAGCTTCATGGCAGGTAAGGTCTAAGGTCTGCACTTGACGGACACTCTGCATTCACTCTTCTACTCCCAGTAACTACCAGCAGGCATCTGTGGCTGTTCGTGTGACTGTCAGATGACTACAAGTGGTATAATTGCGAAGTACGGTTACCTCAGACTGAACACACAGAGTGCATGACATGCTGGTACACCACCCGTGGAGAAAGAGATGATTTTAAAGCTCACAGACGCTTTCTTTGCCTTCGGATGTATTTCTAAGTGAAACTGAAGAGTGAGACACAGAGTTGTAAAGGGCTGGGAAAGTTCAAACCACTGGAATCTGAAGAACAATGCCCGCCCACAACCTTTATTTGGGAAGAGGCAATTGCTTTTTGTTGTTATTTGTCAACCTCGATTTATCGGTCACGGGGCAAGCTTCTGGGGAGGAGCTCGGGGCTTATGCTCACTGCCCAGGACAGCAGGAAGGAGTTACCCGGTGGTCGTGGCCCCTTCCAAGGACGCGCTGAGTGTCGGAGGGCTGTGGGTTCTCCAAGGACACCGCTTTCCCAGCTCGCAGGCTATGAGGTACCAGACTGAGAGCTTCAGCAGGGACCGGCCGGAGCCGTAAAGCAGCTCCGTATTTCACGTTTACTTTCCCACGCGTGTTCCCGGATCCTGCACCGAGCGCGGCCCCACAGAGCAAGCAAAGCGACCCG
>VWZY01004635.1:40543-51938 GCA_013399075.1 Chloroceryle aenea
TGTTTCACAAAATTCAGCCAGATGAGAGGGAGCCGAAGCCAACACGAGCGCAGTCTCCGTTCAGAGTGTCTCAGAGGGGCTCATCGAGCCGTGAAAGTTCACCGGCCAGAGTTACCACCCAGATACAGCCCCCAGCTCCCATCAGAGTGCAGACAGTGGTAGACAGACCCCAGGTACGTGGAACAGGAAAGGGAATTACCTGTTTTGTTCGGTGTGGCAACAGCTGAAAAATCAGCTTGTACTAACAGGTACATGAAAGCACATAAAGCAGTCTCTGTTTCTGGATTTAAACAAACTGTGAATAATAAATAATAAATATATATTAAAAAAAATAAATATTACTGAGGTAATATTAGGAGCAAGCTGCCTTTCACCTGTCAGGACTGTGGAGTCTGTGGATCACTGATACATGATTTAACACACGATTTAATTTTCCTCTCGTCAGAGTGTAATTTGGTCTAATTACACTGAGGTCACTGATGTTGCATTATGTTTGTGAGAGGAAAATCAGGTCCGCAGGATTTGTGGCATTTATGTAAATACACCTCACTGATGTCTCAGAACCATTTAGGATAGCATCGGATACACAAAGTAATTTTAGGAAGAAAGAGGATCAGCAAAATCTAGGCTTGGAGCTTTTTGCTCTTCCTGCATGAAGCATTCTCTTCCTCATAGAACATGTTGCTCATGGAATATTTTTCCTATGGTAAAATTCTTACTAAAACTACAGTTAAAGTCTACTGGGAATTTGACATCTGGGAGTGTGTGGAAGTGGGGTATGTAGAAACACAAGCCTTGATTTCCCTCTCTGGAGAGATTTCACATTGGCAACGACAGGAGTAGAATTAGGTTAGTAGTTTTGAAAACCCATTTGCTAGGACAAAACAAGGAGGAATTCAGATTCAGTGGCATGTTCTAGGTTGTAATGATAATTTATATTCATGGGTGAGAATTTGAGCTCCCTAATCCCTTTTTATGTTTAGTGGTAAAGCAGTCACAGATTGTCAGTGTAGCCATTTATTTACTTGGGTTAGATATAAATGTGGGTGTTTTACTTCAGCCCCTGAAGGCCATGAGAGCTGGATCCAGTACTTTTTCCCAAAATCACTGTATATGTGCAACAGTAAGTGAAGGGGGTGGCAGGGAAAGGAAAATACAGATTCATATATTCCAGTTTTCTACTAAGATTTCAAAACTAGTCTCAGTATCAAGAGATTGCTGATGTGATGACTGTTAGATCTGTAGTAATCCCAGGGATTGTCTCTAATCACTATTGCTAATAAGATTGACATTACCGCTGCACATAAATACTCTCAAGATTAAATCAGTAAAAATAAGCACTAGCAAAAAAAGAAAAGCAATGGCCTGAAAACAGGAGTCGGGTGAGAATAGCCCAAAATGTGACTGAAACTCAGCAAAATAGTTGGCTTCTCAAGAAACACCAGCTCTCAGTTATGGACACAGAGGATGAAATCTTGACCACGCTGCAGTCAGCTGCAGCAAATCTTACTGACCTAAGTCGGGTGAGGGTCCTATCTTAGAAAACTCCTTGTAGGGCTGATTTTAGTGAGCGTGGGCAGGATTTGGTGGGTTGAAGTTTAATGTCCTTTTGAGAGTCAACTGGTGCCTGTAATCTGCCATAGCTTGAAAACAAGAGCTGAACTCTTCAGCACAGTGATTTTTATTTTTTTATTTTGTTTTAATTTAAAAACTCTAAAATTCATCTATGCACAGGCTAGATTATTCATCTGGTGTGTGTGAAAATTGTACTTCTGGAAGTACAGAAAATCAGATGTTAGGTTACTTGTTCTTTAGAAGGAAATAAGGAGCATTGTTGGTTGTCTCTCAACACAAACTTGCCTTGCTTACCAGGTTTCTCAGCAGCAAGTTCCACCTCAAGAGCCACCAAGACCACCCCCACCACCTGAAATCAAACCTGAAAACAAGGCAGTCCCACCACCTGAAACTGAGGCACCTTCCTCATATATCCCAATTCAGGTCACCCACCAAGAACCGGATCCTAAACTACCACCCCAGAAGCCTCCACCCATGGCAGAAAAAGCTGATAAAGTTCCCTGCCCAGCCAAGATTGTTCCCCCCCAGGAAAGGCCTCCTGAAGAAGCAGCAGCACCGAAGACAGTGGAAACAGGAGAACCTCAAAAGCATCCTGGTGTTTTGAAAGTAGAGGCAATTCTGGAGAAAGTACAAATGCTTGAGCAGGCAGTCAACTCCTTTGAAGGCAAGAAAACTGACAAAAAATACTTGATGATTGAAGAGTATTTGACTAAAGAGTTGCTAGCCCTAGACTCAGTGGACCCTGAGGGTCGTGCAGATGTGCGCCAGGCCAGGAGAGATGGTGTAAGGAAGGTCCAGAACATTTTGGAAAAACTTGAGCAGAAAGCAGAAGATGTCCCAGAGCCTGTTCAAGTTGATGGACTTCAGCCAAATTTGCCCGAGGCTAAGCCACCACAGGAGATCATGGAGATTGAACCTGTGGTAGTCAAGAGCAAGGGAGATACCAGTAATAAAGATGCTAAGGAGCAAAACAAAGTGGAAAGACATCAGCCTGAAACGAAGGAAGAAGTGTTTACCAATCTCACCACCACGACAAACACATCCAACAATCCAACTGAACCCTAGCCGCGTGCTGACGTTAAAATCTCAGACTCGATACCTTGAAGTGTGTTTAAGTGAATTTTAAGTTGCATGCATTTCCAGAGCTCTTTTCAACTGGTTTTTAATCAACATAGCAGCTTGGGACACAGTAAACACTTTGTGGGGGAAGGAGGGAGTTAGAAAGTAATGCATTTATCCTTTATTCTTACGCTATGTAAAAGACATGTTTCAGAAATAAACCCTGTACATAAATCACTTTTAGATCGGCTGAGTGGACAAAAACACTGACGAACAACAACTACTTCAGGGTGAATATTGATGTGTGTTGTTTAGGGTGTATTCTTTTGCAGGTGATTTTTGTAAAATCAGTGGCCTGCGTGGTCAGAATACCAGTCCTTCTGTAAGTACAGCCACTCTTACCAATACTGGTTTTATTTTTAATGTTCACAGTTGGGCACTTTAAGTAATGATGGATAGAAAGTGTGTAAGAAACTGTAGGGATATTTATATGTGTGCAGGACTTCGATGCTATATTTTAAGAGGGAAATAAAATAATATAGAAGCCTACTTTAGTCTTGTGGTTTTATAAGCTGGAAATGTGAGGGCAGCAATCAGGTTCAGATGCATTTCTAAACATAGAGATTTCTTTTGGTACACCGCAGCTGCTTTCTCATGAAGACCAAAACGTGCCTTTCTCTGGTCACTTGCTCCCTTATAATCTTGTTGCTGTATCACATCTGGATATTGAGGAAAGAATTGGGCTTAGCCTTTGGGAGTCACTATCTAATAGGAAAACTTAAAACATTAAGGAATCTGTATCTACTGTTGTTGTCTTACAGAAATGTGCTTTACAGCAGCATAACTTGTTCAGCATGGTCATTAGTCTTTTATTAACAGCTACTTCTGCATTTCCAGACAAGCACATTTTGTGTTGGTAGAGCCAGTATGATTAGGAGGTAGTCCTCTCTTTCTGAGACTTGGTTAAGCAACAGTTTGTGCCTCTTCTCAGTGGTTAGCAACTTACGTTTCAGGTACATCCATGTGAAATGAAAACAGCAGAGTCAGAGGAGCACAGAATGAATGCAAGGAAGGAAGGAGTCTTAACCAAACACCAAAAGTTACTCTTGACTTGCATTTGTGAAATGAACAAATAGATTTTTACCTGATAGCATACTTACAGCATATGAGGAAAACTTAATATAGCTGCTCAAGGCAATGAATTACCTATTGAATTACACTCTGAATTGTGAGATTAAATTGGAAATTAGGTTTAAAGCCATCTGAAAACCTGGTTTTAGGAGGCAGGTTAAGAGTGGTCCTTGAGAACCATCACTATTTTAAAATTACAATACAGCACATAAATTGTAATGCAGCAAGTTTTATGATACCACTGCATTGTGACAGCTTAAGTGTAGGTAGAAGGTTGATGATGCTTCTAGTTTCATTTTGATAGTCAGTAACACCATGTTAGAATACTCAATGTCTTGTAACCATTTAGCTGCTTGAGCTTTTGGAGCAGCATTGTGGGCATTCTAGCAGAAGAGGTGTAAAAGTTCATCCTCCTGCATAATTCTTGTATGAGCTCACTTCAGTGACACATTCCTCCTGCTGGATTGCATTTCGGTTTAGGACGCACATCTCTGACCTCATGTAGCAAAAATACTCAAACTGAGGAAAATCAGCTGTAGCCTCTCACAATTAAACTATAAGCAGAGTCTGAGTAAGGTGTGAGGATCCACCTTCTACCTCTCTGGTTTCTCTTAGTAGCCCAGTGAAGCAATTCAGATCAAAACTGTCTCATTAGTGGAGATGGCAGTGTGGAAATTCAGTCATAAAACCAAACCATTCACGGGGAGTGAAACAGGTGCTGCTATCCTTTTAAAACGTGTCACCCACTGCTAATGGAGCCTGATTCATGTTGTACTATTTAATGTTGGTCAGAGGAGGTGGAGTCAAGGTTAATTACAACTGTTGGGGGTTTTATTTTAAAAAAGCAAAGCTAGATGTGGAGTTACACTCTGGCGAGGGGTACTTTAATATCACCAACTTTATAATCAACTTTTACTGTAGAATTAGGTACCACTGAAAATGAAGCAAGGTTTCATGATCTGGCCTAATAAGGGAAAGTGCATTTGGCTGCCCTGGAGCTGCCTAGCTGGAAGACTGGTGCTCTGAGTCATAGTCTCTCTTTGTTTCCTCTGTTGCTCAAGAGTAAACTACACCCAGCCCAGCATATGTGTCCTGACACATCAGCATAGCTCTGAATTCTGCATATGGGCTGGGAGGAGGGAGTAGTGAAGCAGGAAGCAGGTGAATATTCCCACCCATTCCCTGCAAGCTTCCCACATACTCCGTGCTTGCTTCCTTGTGTTGGTACCAGAGATGTGGGTAGCTGGCAGAGGACAGGAATAAGGTCCTTTGTTAACTTGCACTGCTGCAGTATGGTAGGTGCTTGCTGGTCTGTGGTTTGACCCAGGGTAGCTAACTGTTGAAACCTGGCTTTGAAACTCAGAAAGTAAGTAGGGTTTTAACACTAGTGATGGCAATTGCATTACATCGTGTTATTTTTCAGATACAGCCATATACAAAAAACAGCAAATGTGCTGTGGAATACAAAGTGTTCAAATATAAATCCAGCATTTGCAGCAGCCATTAAAAAAAAAAAATACCCCAAATATTTTCATTAACAAAAAACCAAAGCTGCCTATAACTTAAATTTTGAGTAAATGCCAAGCATTTAATTTATTCAAGAATTAAATAATCACCAAGTCAGTCAAAGACACTGTTTCAACTCACTTAAAGGTAGCCAGAGGGTTATGTGAAAAGCCTGTATCCAGAATCACACTAAAATCACACTTGGGCTGTGTTCTGACTGCACTATCCAGCTTGTGCTATTTTAAATGCCAGTAGTGGCCTGTTCTCTATATTTAAACTCTCCCAGCAGTGAGGCGTTGTGTTTCCTATAAATACAGCATTTTGACTATTTACGTGCATCCAAATCAGACCATCCCCCAGGGAAGGGGCAGCAGGTAGTTATGTTGCCCCCAAGAGCGTGCTGAAGCGGAGCAGGGCGCTCGCTGGTGTCCGATTCCTCCCTTTCTCCAGCGTGAGGTCCAAGGACTTTATCTGGGATATGTTTTACCTCTCACTTTGTGTCAGCTCGGCTGTATTTGCAGGCAGGTTGGGGAAGGAAAGGAGTACAGGCGACACCACCCAGAGGGCAGGAAAGCAGCAGAGGTGGAGTTTGTAGCAGCAGGTCATTCCCACCTGCTCCAGCAGCAGTATAAGCTGGCCGAGGAAAGCTCTGCTCTCAATACCAGTGAGGGTATTGAGGTGTATCAGGTGAGGGTATCACGTGAGGTGTATCAGGTGAGGGTATCACGTGACACTTTTTACTTTTAAAATGCTCCATGAAATAGTTTTTGAAAAGCTGGTGGCTGCCATATCGCTGCTGAAGAGGACAAGGGCTAATCGAGGTAGGGTTAGGAGATTTTAATTTGCTAGGTTTTCAGCTGCCTCCTTAGATGTGCCCGTATTGGTCTTCCTGAATACACAGGTAACCAAATGAAAGACACTGCTGCATCATGAACTGAAACAAGATGTACACAAGCACGAGGGTAAAATGGGATTAGGCTAAAGGACCAGTTACAGGCAGTAACTTCTGTGCTTCTGGTTCTGTTGCATCCCAGTAACGAAATGCAAGTGTCTTACAAAGCTAAAATCTAAATCATTTACTATAAATATTTAATACCAGATCAATCTTTGGGTTTATTAAAAAAGATAGTATTGATCAATAACAGTTTTTCTGACAAGCAAATCCAGCCCTTTTGGGCCACGGGGGTACAGGAGGGTTGAGTTTTCTGTAGAAAAAGCTGATCAGAAGAAGCTAATCTGAGCTCAGTAGTGCTGGCTGTAGAACACACATTGAAGCCATAATTTAACTATACAAAATATGATTTCCTGGAGCCTTAACAGAAACATTAAGGCTCAAAATCCAGATTTTTCTGGATATAATTAATACACAATATTAATGAAATATGAACACAATCATTTTAGCAGTAGATACAATGATCTTGGCACTTCCACCCTTATGTGGGTAGGAGCAGCTCAGAATGGTACACAGGAGATCCAAATGAACTAGTCTGCTTCCTTGCCTTTTAAGACAAAACCAATTGCTTAAAGATAAATGGGTGACACTAAGATACATTACCCTTGCTACACAAAGGAAGAGCCTTTTATCCCAGCTAATTTGTACTTCCCAGCTCTACACCAGCCACACTCACAGCATTGTACATGGCAGCAGCGGACGCTCCCGTGAAGCACGGAGTGAATGCACACGGTCTGTCCATCCCCTCTTTCTAATCCTAGACACACGTGTAATCGTATGCCAGCCAGTGCAAGCCAAAGCAGGAGTTATTTTAAGATGGGTAAGAAGCTGGTTACAAAGCAGTGGAACGTACCAATTGTCAGTCAAATACCTTTTAGGAATTTATAAATAAGCAACTTGATAAAAGAAGGTAAAAATTAGAGGCTGGTTTAGTTGTTACCTACCAGGATTTTCACTGCTGTCTCCAGAAGCTGGGGAAGTCTAGGAAAGGAAGGAAGAGGTCCAGCCTTCAGTATCCATATGCTCCCGCACCAGCAAACTGCAGGGCAAGAAGAAGTAGAGGATCTTACGTTAAATTTCAGATTATGAAAAGAAAAGCGTGTTTGCTATGCATATTTCAGAAAAGAATTCCAAAGGGCACCAATCGCCAAACATGAAGACGTGCTTCACATGTCAGAGTTGAACGTGGCACGTGTTGTTCCTCATCTCTGGTCTCTTACATTTGACAACTAGACAAGGACCGTGCAGTGTTGTGTGACGTGTTCCACAGCAAATACAGAAACCTCTGTTAGAATTTGCACTAATTGATAATGTTGCTGGAAGTCTTGGTGAAATGTCTGGAGACTGAACAGGCATGAAAATAAAGGCAGCTTCTCCTAAGGAGAAATGGTATCTTCTCTAGGAATGAGGTGAGCAGGCAGGAGAATGTAATCAATTTAGAACTGTTACTACTTCTGTTCAGCTGCAGTGCAAGAAATACACTGAATATAGCAACACAGGAGTATGGAACTGTCTGGCTTTATGGTATTTCTGCAGCACCTGACAGTGACCAGACTAGATTTGCAAAATCATCTACACGTGTCACTTGAAGCCCTGATTTATTGCTTTTCATCGTTTAGTGGACTTTGAGTTCCCATCCATTTCTGTCTTGTCAGGAAAGCTCAGCTCCTTCCATGTGCAGAAATAAGCAATGTTTGGAATAATTCTCTTGTGCCTTTCCTACAGGGTTCGTAGGAAGATGGATGTTTTCAGCAGCCCATATAGATCTGCAGCAAAGAATATGAGGAGTCAGGAGTCTCTCTTGCCTCTTCGAGTGCACATCTCAGACTGCAAGATCTGTAAGAGCTATCACATTCAACCAAGTGCAAGTTTTTCTCTTTTATTCAATAAAATTGAGATTAAGCAAAGGCAAACCTAAAGCAGTGCTGCCTAGCAGCTAAAAATCAGGAGATTTTTCCTTCCAAAGTATTGATAAAATGGTAACACACACCCTTGGTTAAGCATTTCAGTAGGTGTTGGTGATTACTTGGGCCGCAGGACCTTCCCTCAAGTGTCATAATTTCTGATGAGCTCCTGTCTCATCTCTATCCCTGCTCACCTCAAATGCCTTTCCAACTACCATGAGAACTCTTTCTTCCTCTCAACCTACTACTTAGGAAAGAGTGAGACAGAGCAGATTGGCCTGTGAAGATTTCTTGTAACTCTAATTTATCTCTCCAATTTAAGATGATCTTGGCCTTCGGCTTTTAAATTCAAATGTTTACCTGAAGTTCTGTGTGCCTGCATACCAGGAATAAAGACAACTCTTTAAGATGGAAGATTCCCAGAAGCATCAGGACAAAGATGAAGATAATTGTAATTTAGTCCAAACTGGGCTTCTCTCGACCCAAGCCACTGGAATCATACAATTTACTTAAAAACTTTGGAATTTTGTACTTTTGAGCATCTGCAATAGGTGCACACAGCAGCACTACCAAAATTTAAATCACCCTATTTAAGTATTTTATTCAGATTTGAAGATTGCACAAAGAAAGAAAAAAAATGCTAGCAGTGCATCATGGAATCATAGAGTGGTAGAGGTTGGAAGGGATCTCTGGAGATCAATAAACCTTATCTACGTCAGAGATATTTTATCATTCTTAACAATAGTTACTTGAATGTACCACTCTGAAGAACTCTCACGACTGAAATATAACTATATGGGAATATTAGATTACACTGAATAGAGGATATAAGGTAGATAGGGTTGGATAACAATATCATAAACAAATATTGCTGCCTAGAAACAGCAGGCATAGGCACATTAAAGTGTTTAGGGCACCTTATATATTAACTACCTAGCAACAAGTCCCTGATTACTTTAAGGAAAATATGCACTACAAGGAAAGGCAGAAATCAGAGCAATCATTATTATTATTATACTTTTTATTTTTACAGTAACAATTAGACACATCTTTCTTGTTACATAACATACAATTACACCCACAGAGAATCCCTGCCTTAAATAGTTTACGCTTGACTACACTAAGAAACAATATATGGCTATGAAATTACAGGACATATATTTGATAGAGCTGAGAAACCACTCTCTGCATCCCTAAGGTCTAGTTCCTCCTCTGCCTGAGATTTACAGTATGTCCACATCAACTCACTTAGGTCCACGCATTCCTATCTCAGTGCTTGCAATTGTAATAGAGCTGTGCCAGAGCGCAGGCAGACAGAACCTGAAGCAAGCTACATGACATCGTTGGGACAAGAGAACCAGCACAGGTTGAGAGTTTCACTTCCCTTGATGTGCTCATGTCACTTAATGTACGTGACGCTCATAGTGACCTGCAGTGCTCTTGTATGAGGAGCTCCCCGGGGTCACAGCTGGGTGCTGCTGTGCCTTCCTGCACCACCATTACACGTTCCAAGCGTATGAGCCCCAAGGCAGAATTTCCTCCTGCACTATTTGTAAAGCAGCTGAAAAGACTCTGATGGAAAATGGTTTCCAGTAATAGTTAAACAAACTTTCTAATCTTGCATGTGTTCATTACAGCAGTGAGTAAACATGTTGGCAGGATGCTTACACGCTGTGGTGGCAGGCTCTAGTAGATGCCTACATTCCTACGGGGTTTTTTTTAAGCTTAGAAAAGGTGTCAGGTTAATAATGCAGGTTTGCAGGGTGTTGGAGGCTGTGGGTTCCTGCAGTCCTAGTTCTAGCAACCAACATTGACATATCCACTATTTTAAAAGCCAGAATACTTTCAGATTTGGCTTCCAAACTAGGTTTTGCAGAACCCTACTTGCACAAGGCACTCTCAAGCTTCACATGAAACCAGTAACCACTTCCAGTCTGGGATCTACACAATGACAGTAAACCCCTAGCTGAGAGCTCAGTTTGGTTTGCAGTCTAAAAACAAAAAATAAAAGATCATTGGCTCATTTCTGCACCTCTCTATCCCATAACCACAACTCTAATCCTCGTTCCAAAGCTTAACCCTACCAACAATCCTCATCCATCAATCTCTAACCTGCCTCAAAAGAAATACACGTCTGCAGACTTGGGCAGAACAAGCAGCAATTTCAGACTGAACAGCAGCATCGTCTCCATGTCCTGCGGGCTTGAAATCGCACCAAGGGAAACAATGGTAAAGGGAAGTGGGAGAAACACTGAGCAAAGGTGTAGCTTCAAATACTTGATTCTCGGTGACACCCGCTTTTGAGATTATTTACCAGGTTAGCTTTAATATAGTAGGCTTGGCTTTTGAATAAGAGGGAATGAATCAGACCATTGCAAAATCAGGCCCTAGATAATGTTCATCCAGAAAAGGTTTACAGCTTTTACTTATTCACTTGAATTTGTGTTTTTATCGAATGAGGAATGTGGAATTTAACCACATTTTTATTTTTTGTGAATGTGTATTGAGCTTTCCTCTGATAAACAAGTACTTTATTTCTTTATCATAAGTCACGCTTTCCTGGGTTTGTCCATTCTTGAAAAATGCACTAGGGTTTAACTTACAGAGGAGTTCTCAGACACCCAGCTCAGCTGGAGCAACAGCAGGGGGGTACAAACTGCCCCTTTTACGCTTGTGGTTTATTAGCTTCAGGACACAATGCTTGGGAAAACTCACTGACACGGGTTTAGCACAGGATCTGTATTTAAGTGGCGTGCAGAGAAGGGTGATGTAAGAAGACAACTCTGTGATGTTGGTTCTGGTTCTTAAGTGTTCCTTATGATCACCACTCCAAGCACAGGGTGATATTTTTGCTTGCTGTCCCTAGGTTTCTACTGTGAGCTCTGCATGTCTCCAGTAGTTGTTGATGGAGCCTAATCCATCAGTGTAATCCACTCATGATGCACACTCCTCTCACCCAGAGGCAGGAAAGTCCAGGAATTTTCTGTGTTTACAATTTTTCCTGATCTGGTGGACTTTCTGTCTCAAGGATTGCATTCCTATGTTGCCAGCAGTGGGAACAGAATCTGAGTCCATTTATATAAATGATGGAGGAAGAAAAGACCTATTTTTGTATTCACTAATTTCAGGTGTGGTTCGAGCAGGTCATATGCAGCAGGCATGTCGTGGTAACACCAAGCTCTGAGAAACTGTCCCCAGCAACCAGCAGAGGGCAACGGAGTCCCGCGGGTGGTGCGGCCTCCGCCTCCCGCCCGGCCTCCGCCTCCTC
>VWZY01004635.1:52137-64848 GCA_013399075.1 Chloroceryle aenea
AAGCCGGGCTCTTGCACGAGAAGCGGGTACAGTGACTGAGGGAGGCACGTCTGTGCCGGAGCGGGTGATGTTTGTCTCAGTCTTCGGGCAAGGGAACACGGTTTTCAGCTCAGCAGAGGTGGTGTTCTTAGGCGCGCAGAGTAGCCGGAGACGGCTGAAACTGTGAAACCTCACAACTACAAAATACGAGCAGGAGTTAAGCAGCTCCAGTACTTTGTAGCAGAGCGATTGTTCCGTAAAAGCACTGAGGTTCTGTACTGTGAGGCTTCTGAGGACCAGAAAAATACAAAATCTAAGCTCTGCTTTTTAATAAAGTGCAGCTTCAAGTGGAAGGTTGGACTAATGATCTACAGAGGTCCCTTCCCTTCTGACCAGCAATGGTGCATCTACACTTTGATATCTGAAAAACTCGTTTGAAACAATCAAGATTTTAAAATCACAGCCAATTACTCAGTGTACCTTTTGTTTTGTCGAGGGTGCTATTTCTCGAAGGCAGGCCAGGCCAGAATCCATCTGAGCCACTCCGATGGAGTGATTGCATGTCCTGTTTTAAAGTGACTTACATCGGCAACAAAAGCTGCCAAGAAGTCCCAACCATCCGATACTAAGGGTTGCTCCAATCTTTTTGATACGGTAGCTGATGGAGCCTTCTTGTGATCCAGTGTGACTGTAAGAAGAGCACGTGTAAAGAAAGCACAGAGCAAAAACGGGTCTTTGGCTAGTGCAATACTGTCCACATAAATTCACCTGATTACCACAACAGCTGGGGATTATTTTTCACCTAAATTCCATCTCAGGGAACACTGCATGCTTTTATGTGTACCAGTATTTTAATTATATGGTTCCAGAGTGCTTTCCAGTTGGAAAATACACCATGGGGATAGGTCATATGCCTACTATTTGGGTTTACAAGTGGCACAGCAAATTACTTGCAGTTATCAGTAGTATAACCCAGAGGGGTTGATTCCCAGTCCTTCCTGAATCCTCCTCCCATGGGTATTATACTGCTGTGGCAGGACATCATTTTACAGTTCATTTTTTGTAAGCTGAATCTCAATACATTGGACAAAACCGAAGGATACGTGGCTACTTAAAATGACATAAATCCAACTGAGAATCAAATCTGTGGCCACAGTTGGTTTTGTTAGCGCTAAATTGCATTTCCCGTGGATGCTGTGTTTAAGAGTAGGGTAGTAGCATCTTTTTTCAGATTGTTAGCACATTTAGAGAGAGTCTGTATTTATCTTTTCCACTATAATTACCACTGAGGCTCGAGGCAAATCAAATCAGCTGAATGGAACAATGGCATGCATTACAAATTCACTAGCTGGTCTCAGAAACCTCGATTCAAACCCTTTTAGTTGAGCAGCAAAGTTATTTGGGGACTTGCTCATGCTAATTTTCTTGGGTTTGGGGGTTGGGTGGTTTTTTTGGCACATTCAGAACTACTGTTTCTGTAAAGAAGTAAGCATGGCTGAGCAGGGAAAAATGGAATGACAGCCTTTTCTTCTCTCTGCTCCTGTTCTCTGTTTTTCTTTACATTGCTTGTTCATTGCTCTTTTGGAAAACACTGCAAAAATCTCCCTCGAGTTTTAAAGCTTTGGTAAATAGCACAGAAAGAAACAAAACTCTTGAGAAGGAGGCATTTTTTTCTCAATGCAATAGATGGTGAGGTTATGGCCCACATTTTCTGATGAAGTACTCAAGGAAGTGTTAGAAAGGAAGGAAGTGTTAGAAACTGTTGGCTTGAAATTTGAAAATCCTACCATTTTTCAGGTGGATCTGGATGCGTAAGTTCAATCTGCACATTATTTATAGTGAGGCAGGCTTAAATTAAATAACCTCACAAGACCTGAGCATAGGCCATGACACCAAGGCCATCATTCTGAAGACTCAGAACCCAGCTGGAAGAAGTGCAGCAAATGAAGAGGATGAATGTTGCAATTTCTGGTTAGCCAGCAATACTTGCAGGTTCTGCTGTGCCCTGAGAGGAGCTTCTGCTACTACTTGCTAGAAGCATTCAGATGAGAAAAAAGACAGAATGGGATAAATGAGAAGAAGGTTAAGGAATGTGGAGATGGGCAAAGAGCCTGAGATTTAAAACAATGAGGTTGCAGCAAATCATCACAGGTTGTGAAGAGCCTAACCCTGTGTCTTGCCTAACCTGTTCTTAGAAAGCACTAGTGGTGGATATTGCCCAGCTAATTTCAGTGAGCAGTCTGTTCCCATGTGTTTTTATGCAAATTCTTCATTTCTAACTCATTCTTCCTGCAATTATGCTCACCACTTCTTAGCTGGGATAGACCTGGGATTGTTGAGCCTCAAAAAGAAAAGGCTTGGGGAACTTCTTATCGATGTGTATAAATGCCTGATGGGAGAAAGAAAAGAAGATGGGGTCAGACTCTTCCCAGCAGTATCCAGTGACAGGACAAGAGAAACAGGTGAAAACTGAAATACAGGAAATTCAACTTAAAGATAAGAAAAAGCTTTTTCATAGTGAGGGGGTCAAACACTGGCACGGGTTGCCCAGAGCAGCTGTGGAATGACCATCTTTGGAGATACTCAAAACCTCACCGGACGTGGTCCTGGGCAACCAGCTCTGCTGGACCCCGCTGTAAGCAGAGGGGTTGGGCCACAGGTACCTTTCAACCAAGACCATTCTATGATTCAGTGACAGTAAACAAAGAAACCAGTTATTCTTGTCCTCTTTCCAGCAATTTTTATATATTTCATGACTGTTTTCCTGTTTCCCATGAGAAACTTGTCTAAAGAATTCTAATTCTTCAAATCATAAATCACAGCTTCTAAACTTCAGATTATCCTTGATTTCCCCTGGCCTGTTTTCAGCTGGTTGTGTCAAATTACATATAGGATTCCCAGTGAGGTCTTCCTCATAATAGAGTAAAAAAACCCTGCATATGCCTTACATATAATACTCTTGTGTATTAATTCTAGTAGAGCTGGATTTTTTTTTTTACTTTTTTGTTACTGATTGATCAGTTTATGATCTAGGATTACCCCAGAACTCCAATTAACCAGCTGTTCCTGAGCTTGTGTTTATACAGATGATCATTCCTCTTGGAATTTTTTCTCTTGCCGGTCATTTCATTCATTTCAGATAATTTATTCAACTTGCTGCTATAATCTCATAATGGAATCCTGTTACCCAGTGGGCTTTCAGGGCCTCCTTGCTTGATAATTTACTATGTACACTTCATTATTTGAGCCATCAGTAAAGATACAGACAGTACTAAACTTGTGAGTTAACCATTAGTAACCATTCTGCAAGAAACACTTCCCAGCTACTTGGGACTATGGAAGTGTCCAAACTGGAGTGCATTTCCATAGATGGCTCTGGGAAAATCAGAAGGGACAGGATCAAAGGTCATATGAAGTGCAGATACACACTGTTGCCCAGGACTCCTGGACTGTTGGAGGAAGAAAGGTATTGATTGTGTCTGAAATGTATTATGTTAACTATTTCTTAATACTTTGTTGTCTTGCAGGTACTTGAAAGTATGTGCTTTGATGATTATTTTTTCCATTCTTTTTTTCATTTAAGGAAAGAGTCAAAGTGATGTTAAATTCCTTCCTTCTTTCTCTCTTTTAAGGCTCAGGATGGTAGCACAGATTCATCAGTACACATAAAGCTATGAACTCCCGCTGATGTTCGCAGACACTGGAGAACAGTAGTAAATGAGAAGCCCAAATACTTTCCCTGCTTTCTGGGCCTTGCTGAACCTCTGTCAGTTTTCAAAGATCAGTACTTGCATCTCCAGGGTTAACATGTCTCCACCTGGTCCTACCGGATGGATGACATAGTGCAGACTCCTGCAACATCACGTGCTTGTAATTTTCCCCTTCAGTGACACACTCAGAGATAGATCTATTTCCTTCTACGGTCTTTATGGTCTAATGGCATATGTGGCAGGCTTATGATGCCTTCATGAATGAAATGGTGCCTTGCAATTCTTCCTCCAAAGAGGTAATTGACTATTTATAAGTAATTTCTAGGACATCTTCAAATTTTATTCTGGAATGGCTTTGACCTTTTCTCAGAAACATCTTCTGGTAAAGCTGAGTCATTTGTGTAGCTACCTATCAGTCACAGAGTTACAGTGCTCTGATTTATCACACGTTGTCATAGATCTAGGGTCTAAAGCTAGCACAGACATGCAGTACATGTATTGGTGAAATAGATATAAACCGTAATGAAAATGTCAGTTAAAGTGAAAAGCATGTTAGTAATTGCCAAGTGTTACATGTAGCTCTGATTCCACCTTGGCATCTCACTGGCATTCCCCCTCACAAATGCAAACCTGGCTGACTCCAGTGACAATGCAGAGCTTCCCTCATTTGTCTGAGGCATATATATAGTCTTGCATATTTTTTTTAATTATGATTTCCATAAAATATAGATTTTGGTTTCATTTACCTGAATATAAACATGAGTGTAAGCTTTCACCATAGGAGCTTAAAACATTTTACACATTGCCAGGCCATACTACCTCTGCACCATAGGGAAATACCTCCTGTAGTAGTCATGTGTGTAAAAGTGAGGGACTTTTGCACTAAGTTATTTATCCAAGACCAGGCAGACAGTACAAGGATTCAGATTGTCTGATTTTCAGCCCTCTTCTTCAGTCTCACATCGATATCTTCTTTCCCTAGGTTTTACAATGACCTACATATCATTGCACAAGAAATGCAAGGCCAGCAGTAAACATTTTAGCCTGTATATGGCAAGGATCATTTATCCTATCCTAGTTATTCAAGTATAGAACATATAATCTCACAGGAAAAAAATAGTTCTTTTAATCTTCTGATTTAGCCCTTTGAGAGTCATAAGAATTCTAATTACCGGTATGGTACTTATCAGAGCATCAAGAGCCTGAGGACTGCAAATTTTATACAGGACTTTTTTATCCACATGCCACAGATGAAGGAAAAGCTGAGTGTTTTTTGACCTAAATTATTGCCTAGCGGCCAGAGATTCTGCTCTTGGGAGAAAAAGATTCAGTGTCACTCACAGAACTCCACACATCTCTACTGTTCTCTTAGCTGCTGATGTGTTTATCTGCAGTACAAATGCAGCTTTACAAAGAGGCTGATGTTTTGTAAACATGAGTTCGACTAGAGAGCAGTGGGTATGTATGTCAATAAGGTTTTATTGTGGCTCTATATGTCTGCTAGAATAACTTCACTAGTGGTGGTAAAAATAATCACCTCTTTGGCCAGAGGTGCTGGTGAATCTGACTGAGATACAGCAAGGCCTACAGAAGATGATTCTTCCTGTTCCAGCTTGGGTGGGTCACTTGGGAAGGTGATGTAACTGTCTCTGGAAAAGCTCCTTCAGATGACACCCTCAGTGCCTCTCACGGGGCTCTGCTGCTCTAAGCATGGATGAGCACACGAATTGGATTCCTTACACTTGAAACAAACCCAGAAGATGTGCTCCAGGACTGCATTTCATGTGCTCCAGTTGCTAAGGGGTCTGTAGGACAAAGGCAGATCTAATCTTAAATAAAGTTCCTGGAATGTGCATAGAGCAGAAGCTGGATCCTCAGTGCCAGCTGTTTTGCTCTCCAGATCCTTACCTACTGCACTGCACTGCCTGCTGATGTGGGCACGGTTGGCAACAGTGCATCGTAAGAGAGACACAGCCTGATTCTGCATTGCTCACAAGGAATTGCCAAGTGAGGGAAACTAAGGTAAATCCTGACCCTAACAGCCAGGCTCTTTCCATTCAGTAAGGGGCAGGTAGGTTTACTGCTACTCTGGTTACTGTTCTTTGGAGTCCAGTTCCATAAACAGTATTTTATATTATTACATTTAGGTTATCCTGCATCTGCATTAGTTCCCTGAATTTAGCTCACAATATGCTGCAGAAATGCTCGTGGCTGTAAAGGACAGGAATAGAAACACACAGCTGGGGAGGAGGAAATGATGATCTAAGCTGGCTTTAGCAGTGTTGTTGCTGAATGTCACAGCATGTCAGATCTTACTCTGAAAAGTTCCCTCTGGAACATCTTCTGTGGTCAGGAGAATTTGAACCCAAATTCATTTTTTCCACGGGCTTTTGTTGCAACTATACAAGTGCACATGCCATTTTAAAAGCATGTTGGTAACACTGTAGAAAATGAAGTCAACTGGAGTGATAGAATATAAATATTTTGCATTAAAAAATAATATTTGGGGTGCTAAAGTATGTTTTCCATCGCAGGCTGGTAATGCTTAAAGGCTGGCATGCTGAGACCACTGGCTTCTGGGCTGATCAATAATGTCTCATTGTCTTATGTTCCAGCCCTTAAACATCTCATTCTGTTACTGTTCCTTGTATTTTGTAATGGATTTAAACGTCTGGAATCTGAACAGACACGTGCTGGCACCTAGCACAGCGGGGGTCCTGATTTGTAACTAGAGTTCCTAGGCATGACACTAATGTAAACAATGCATAATAGTGAATAAATATTGTACAAAACAATAACTGCCAGAGAAAGGGAAGCAAGTGGAAAGTGATTGAAAAAATACAAGGAAGGTTAGACTTTTCCTGCATTTATTTCCATCACATTCAACTGACAGAGACTTTTGCACTGAATAACTAATACATTTCTCTTTCATAAGACAGCCAAACCCAGGGTGAAAAGTGACAAAATATGTAACACTTCAGCACTTGGCAGCTGTTGCTGTATTTCAGGCATATCTGCTGCTCAGCCTCAACAGCAATCACGGCTCACATGGTTATGCAAAGAATGGAATACCTGTATTTTGCTATAATTGCAATTTTCCTATCAAACTGCCTCAGTGTGGAGAAGCTGTGTGGTCATATTAATAAACAGGGAGAGAAAGTATGATAAATTTGGAGGAGAAAGATAGATTCAGTGAACCCTAATAACATCACAAAGATAACCAGTTGTTTTTTGTTTCTATGCTAAAATAGAAATAAAACCAGGGAAAATAAAACAACTTCCAAGAAAGCGATTTGCAAAATTGATTCAAATTGGAAAAATGGTATCAGAAAAAATAAAAAAAATTAAAGGCCATAATAAATTCCAGTGATTCCAAAATTTTACTTTTCATACTTTATAAAGCTAAAGTATTATTTTTAATGTGAAATATTTTGCTCTCAAAAAATCAACCTAAATTAAAGGAAGGTAAGCTCTTCCAAAGGGCAATAAACACCTTCAGTGAGTTGCTAATGGATTTCCATCCCATTCTTTATTTTGTTCTGCGCCATTCCCAAGGCACAGAATTAACTGTCACTGTTTTGTAGTGAGAACCACCAAGACAAAGCTGTCTTTGAAAGATTTCCATAGCAGCCCAAGCTGTGTCCTCACACTGCCCTAATAAAGACGGACAAGGTTATGAGGAAGCCTCTTTCAGAAACACCTACACTGAAACTTCCTTTGATCAAATGTAGGTCTAGAAAGGAAAGACTCTCATAAGGCAATGGGCAAAAGCCCACACTTGGGAAAATTTAGTCTGTTGCCTAGATTTCCTTGATGCTTTCTCAGGCTTACTCAGCCCCTAATCAGTGAAAACACTGCAATGGGGCTGTGGAGAAAAAAATTAGGACTTGCTGTGTCTGAACTGGTCTGCTCTACACACTTACAAAACCACTGGGAAAGCAGCATGCCTAGGTGACCAGATGAGGAGAAACAGGTAGAATCTGTTCTAAATTAGCTGGGAATTTTATTACAAGGGCCATGTTAACAGCCTGTCATTTACCTTGAAGAAATTAAGAATGAAATGTGGCTTTTGGTATACTATAAATAGCATTTTAACTGATGAAGGAGCATCTTAACTGATGAAAGCAGACCACCAACACTGTAAGGAATCTTTTCATGTGTGATTGATGAGAAATTTGTAAATGTGGAATAAAATAATTGTGGGCAGTTAAAGCATTCTCTTTTTTTGCAAATGGTGCCATTGATTTGATCTTCACAGCAAGTGCAACAAGGGAAATCGATACATTAAACATAAGCCATATAGTATAATGCAGATGTTAACCACACACACATTGCTTTGAGGGGAAAATGTTACTGCTTTCCTGTGTGCTCAGTGAAACTCAGGGAAGTTAATGGAAATACTCCCATTGGCAAGTAAGAGGTTCCATGGGAAATGAGGAAATACCAGAGTCCCTCTTCCTTTAGAGATAACAACTACAGCTGCCGTAAGAAAGTTATTTCAGTGGAGAGAAAGCTAAAAATAAATTCAGGGAAAAAAATCCTATGCTGAACTGCTTTCCTTGGTTTTGACAAAGTTATCTTGCAAAAAGCTACCATTTATGCCAGTGATTTTGCATTTTTCTGTTACAAAACAAAACATACAACTATTTTTCAGAGTATTTAATACATAAAGTTCATTTACAGGTACTTCAGAAGTGTTCTGGTGGCAACTGTTGGCTGTCATAAACAAACCTCTTGTTACCTGCTATACTGCCATCACAAGAGCCTATTGTCTTCCTTTTGTTCTGAGTAGGTTCCTTCTCAAAGAACTCTTTTCAGGTTGTCTATTTAATGCATAATATGACCTTTCTAAAAACCATACAAAAGCCTTTTAAAAAAAATATTCCAAAAGAAGAAAGTAACACAAGAGCCCTTCTTGCATCATAGTTTAATATCCATCTCACACGGCTGGGGCACTATCAGGTTAGTAATGGTGTGATGGAGGATGAGGTAACTTAAAGAGTCTGACTGGAATATTGTAGAAGCCCTGATCCATGGATGAGATTTAAGATGGTGAGGGTAAATATATTATTCATATTCCTGTAATAGTAGGAACACATTAGAACCATCCGAGTTACAGAAACAGGCAAACCAGTTTGTATTGTATAGAAGTCCTACCAGTGTTCAATTTAGGGACTACTTAAATAAGCTGACATACAAAAAGCCCATGGAACCTGAGGGAATGCAGCCAAAAGTGCTGAGGGAGCTGGCTGGTGTCACTGCGAGACTGCTTTTTATCATCAATATCATTATTACAAACCTGTACAGTACTAGCCTGAATATACCTTGAATAAATAATGAGGCAACAAAAATAATATTTCCATTCTTTGTTGGACAGCTAAATAAGCAATGGGTCAACCTGTCAGTTGGAAGCAAAGCAGCAAATGTTCACACTATAAAATTTTCACCGACTGCACCTACAAACTGGTATCTGTAACAGCAGAAGAGGAATGAGCTGACTATACCAATATCATGCAGGCAAACAGGAGTGCTTCATACGTGTTAGAGCTCTTCACTGCCAAAGAAAACTTTCCTGATGCTTGTCTGGAAGCTACCAGGAGCATGAAAGCCAAACAAACAAATATTCCACAACTTCTTAATCAGAGGCACTTAGAAATAAAGATCCTCACATTCTCTACAGTGTCTTCTCCAAAACTGGTATCATTTATCCCAAGAGTTATGTATTTGTCCAGTCTATCCAGTGAATTGTACTTCCAAGTACAGATTGTGGCTAAACCATAGTGCTTCCTATTAACCAACATTTAAACTGGAAATGCAGTTGTAACCATGTAGCAATGAGGAAAGCACACCACCGGTGTCAGCCTGGGCATTTCCTTGCCTTTACTTACTGACAATGGATTGCAAAAATGCAAAATTCCATTTTTCCTATGCTAATTAAAGCTGATAGGCTCATAAAAACACTGCCCAGCTGTGAATCCATGGCAAGTGCACTGAATGTCAACAGAAACTAGCCAAGGGGAAGAAAAACCCGATCAGAGGGTGAACAAGAGCAAAATGGAGTCTGTTCCTGAAACCCCTGCAATGAACTCTGAATGATTTGAATGACAACTGTATTGCACTACAGCCCTGAGCTATCTGGGAAATGCACACGGAAGAGAGATGACATTGCAAGTGGCAGTGATAAATATTTAGCAAATGATAGTGCAGATTGCTCAGAAATAGAGGAAAGAGATGGGAGCAAAAAGAAAGGGTTACATTTTGACTCATTGAGATGTTCAGTTCCCAGCCTTAAACCAGACACCTTGTGAAGCACGTGTTCATCTTAAAAGATTTTAATGTCCAATCAGTCATATTCAATTTATACATCTAAAGTCATGCATACACTTAAATACTTTTCTAGACTGGATACTCAGTACCTTCCAAAATCAAGCTCTTGTCTGGGTCTTGAATGCTAACATTTAATAACATTTCTCATTTCTTGATGTCCTTTAGTCTCATGTTTTGTAGGATAACCAATATATATGAATAATATACTGATGTAGAAATGTTGTATGAGAGAGAAACCATTGGTTTAATCTCAGAGAGATGTTTTCTCAAAGAATGGTTTGAAAATAGCACTGTTCAGCATTAGGTAGTTCAAAAATAACTGGCAAATCTGTGTGCGTTAGGAGGCTCATCTACCCAGTGTTCCATCCCCCATTCCATGTCAGCAGAGGATTCGGTGCTCCCAGCTAGAGTGTGTCCAAAGGAGCTATGATCCTATGGTTCTGTGAACTCTTGATTGGCACAACAAAGAGAAGCAGAAACCTCTGGCAGGGAAGGGAAATTCCTGAAATGGATCTGCCCCTGACAGAACAGACTCATTCTGGAAATCTCTGCTCTCAGCTGCTAGTTCCCATGCCCCAGCAAGAGATTCCCACTCTCCTGTTGTGTGACAAATGCCAAGTCAACTGTTCATGGAGCCACTCGAACCGAGTGGGAGGAGTCCATAGCAGGGGTGGGACATCCTTCTCCCTGGCATTTGCACATCGAAGTATCATTTGTTCTGACTAGAATATTAATCATCTTACTTAAAAGTCTTTATGGGTTTCTCAGATAATAAACCGAATGCATGTGTAAAAGTCAACTACTTACATTTGCACAAGGAAATGAAGGAATGGCAGTGCTGAGCAAGGTGTTTGTTTACACTTCAGAAAACGAGCATGCAGTATTTCAGGCAGGTGGGTGTGCACAAGTGGCAGCTAAAAGAGATTATTTTACCTACTGAGAGTTAACTTCTTAAAAATCTGCCTCACCTTCCATCTTAGCAAATCTCAGTTCTAAGTCTCTGATTTCTATTTTTTTTTTCTTAAGGCTTCACACATTTCTCTGTGACAGGGGGAAAGCTGCAGCTACTGTCAGTTAGATGTCTGCTGCCTGTGACTCATTATCTAACTAAACTACTGTCCCTGTGCCCTGCTCAAGGCAGAGAAGAGAGAGAAGAGCAAAACAAGAATCTCATTTACCTGTCAATTGCCAGGTTCCTTACAGGGTCACCAAGTGACTGTCCTCTAGAAGCTGCAGCAAGGCTTTTACTGAGCTAAGCAGTTGAAAAACCTATAGATCATATTGCTCATTTTAGGCAGCTAAAACTGAAAGACAGACACAGCTTTCTCTGCACACCAGGAGCTTTCAGTTAAAGACACAAAATACGTCCCACTGCAATCACAGTTCTGCTGTCTGTTCTTTCTACCTGAAATTTCACAGTGCCTTCCTCACTTGCTTCATTTTATGGCACTGTAAATGTGTTTCTTTTGCAAGTCAGAAAATAACACTGCGCTGCTGTGCTGGGAAGCAAGCCATGGACCAACCCATCCCAGTCCTGCATTTCTGTGTATGCTCAAAATGCCTTTCAAAACAGGTGACTTACAGAAAATCAAGAAGAAAATAATTCATAGGAGATATATTTACTAAAATGCTGAAGAGTCATTTAAACCCTTCTCTTGCCCAGTACCTGCAGGAGTGATTTAAATTACTAGTATTGCCAGCATTCTGCCAATGGCCTTGACTGGTACATGCAAGAATTGGGCAGGACAGGGCTATGCTGGAAGCTGCAGGGCATTCACAAAGCATTGTACTTTCAAAATCAGGATCTGCAGCCAAGAACAGCGTGTCCTTTTGCACACTTGCCCCGGAGAAATTGTTAAAGAGATACTAGCATCTCTTAAAAAAAATGGAGTTCAGTTGCATTCATATTGTTCCTGTATTATTTGCCCAGTTGAAAGAAAAACAGCAGCAATATCAGAGGTCAGACCCTGTACTTGAAAGAAAAAACTGCATTCAAAATAATATAGAACCCATCTAGGTACATTAAAAAACAAAAACAAAACACCAAAACAATGCAAAACATTATTTTAAGGATGAAGGCTCAATGGCAATATATAAGAATATGCAAAAATTGGTTTTCTAATGTGATGTCAAACTACTTACATGAATCAATAATTTTCAAGATAATACCGAAGCTGTTTCAACAAACCAAGCTGCTCCCAAATGTCTGTGTGCATGATGGGATGCTTTTTGTCTATGTTCGTTTCTACTTCAATTTTATAGGGAATGGGAAAGCTCTGGAAACCTTTGGACAACTGTCTGGTAAGGCTGGGAAGGGTCTGTAACAGTGACGAGTTTGCTGGTACGTTTTCCAGTACTGCCTGGAGAGGAGAGAGCGGGGAGTTACCCTTGTACCTGGAGGTGTTCTTTTTTGTATAAATATTTAAAACCGTAATGAGTCCTGTACTACAGCGTTGAGTCCTGTGCTCTTCCCTTTCACCACTAGCTGATACGCTATACCAACTCCTGATCGTTCCCGACAATTACTAAAGTTCGTCCCTCTTGGGAAAAGCTATAAAAAGCTCGGAGGACACGGGCTTGGGCGTGACCGCTTCACCTACGGTATCTGACTACAGCCTCCTAAGACTTTGCGGCTTGTGTTGCTGAAGGCGTCCAGACTCCGCGGGGGCTCGGCACTCCCTCAGACAAAGAACCA
>VWZY01004635.1:65217-120470 GCA_013399075.1 Chloroceryle aenea
CGCTCGATCGCCCCGACTCTGGGAGGTCCCCACGGCGGTGGCTCCGCGCTGCCCGGCGACCCTCAGAGCGCAGGGTCACCCGTGTCCCGGCACTGGTGGCCCAGCGAGAAACGACTCTTCTGCGGGCTGGGGAGCCGGGTTTCTTGCGCGATGCGTTTGTTTCTCCGCAAAATAAAGTCGGGCTGCCCCTGCCAGCTGACTTCCCGAATGTAACCTGGGTAGTTCCTAATGTTGGACCGGGGCTGGTCACCCTGAGGGGAGCACCGTGGAATAGGAAAGGGCCATCTTGTATTGGTGTCAGCCTTATATAAGGGATGTTCGCCAGTGTGCCTGATAAATGGTGATTGCGTCTTTGAACAAGTCTATTCCCTCGGCTCCTCCTTTTAGGACTCCAAACAGGTGTCTGCACTTGTAAATTGCTCTCAGATTCTTTTCGTGACTACAGGCAGTGCAGGTGATGATTACAGAGGAGGCTACCTGTAATACCAGGCCGCGGAGAAGGTAGCTGGAACACAAATCATAGGTCAAGTGAGTTGCATTAACAGGAATTTAGAAACAGTGTCATGTATAATACCCTGTCTGAGGGGTTAGTCAGTAAAGGTGTTGACAAAACAAAGTGCCATCCTTAGACATTATCTTGCTTTGGGTAACAGATACAGCTTTGATGTAAGCAGGTATGCCACAGTTCTTTACAAGTTAAATATGCTCTAAATAGCTGGATACTTCACCAAATGTGGGGCGGGTTGCACGCATGTTACTTAAAGCTTTCTAAAACTGGGATCCGTGTTATGCCAAGGAAGCCAGCTAAGCACGTGTAGCTATCTGAGCACGGTGTGCTTCCTGAGCGTTCTTTAAAAGGCTGGAAAAACTTTATATGTAAACATCAAATACCACTGCAATCTCTGTTTAGCCAAAGAAGTGTTTTTCACACTGCTCTTTCTTCTCTTGTTTTTATACTTTGGTCATGTCTTGTCAGTGTAATTTGTTTATATCTCTTAGATAAAACTGCAGCCTATCTCTAGTTAACGTGACCTGTTATTGTGTGGCAGCTTTGCTTATGGTCTAAAGTCCAGTAATACTTTGATTCTTAAATTACTTTACCAAATACTTGATGTTAAAACAAACACTACCACTAGTCAATGAAATGCATTTTTTGGGGGGTAGGTGGAACCCCCAAACCCTCAGTTTTAGGTCTGCTATAACTGTCATCATCTGCACAGGCATAAAAGCTCTTGAGCACCCTAGATAGCACAAAGCTGTAGTTGTAGAATATATTTGAAATTTCTAAAAGCATTGGCTGCTTGGTTTTGTGCAGCCATTGCTGTGGTTTTTATTTTGAAGTCCGTCAGTTTCATGGAGGCTTTGCCAGTGCCTAGCAGCCTGTCTGTGTGCTGGTCAGCAGGATGTATCCTTTCAGTTTTGTGCCATTAAAATTTCAGCCTGTATATATGCGATCCCTATTTCATGTGACCTACAGATTGGTGAAAGGAATATGATACTGAAGTCTCTGTCTGCTTGAAACTCTTTGATTGTGAGGCATGCTTTCCCTTTCAGGGCGTTTATAGTTTTGTTTTTCCATCCCTGTCTGTGGATCACCTCTATGAAGTGGGCTCTAGGGCTGTGAAATGAAATACCTTAGGATGTTTGAAGTAAACCCAAGAAACAGCTCTCTCCCAAGAAGCATTTCTTGGATCAATAGCTCTTGCTTCTATTAATACAAGGCTGGCTATCCTTGAGTTCACAATTTTATTACATTTGACCATTTAAAATCGAGGCCACTGACTGGAAATGAGTAAATGGGTTATTGTGTGATGAGTCACTGCTGTATTAAACAAAACAAAGTCATAACTTGTGTTCATTGACATGCTTCATAGTCTGTCAAAGGGCTCTAACTATCTGTCTTGGTTTGGTGTGGGTTTTTTTTGGAGGTCTTGGTTTAATTCTGTCCCACACAGGCTCCTCTTCAATCTTTAGACATTCATGAATAGAAAAAATAGATAATACTGGCAAACCCTGCAGAGTATTGCTCTGTGATAGCATCAGCTCTTTAGATTCAGACCTAAGATTATTACAAATCTTCTCCCTCGACTTTAAGGGCATATTCAGAAATCTAATATTGAAAGCTCTTTTGTATGACCTCTGAATCATAGAGAGAACAGCTTGAGTTAAAAAAGGGGGGGGGGAAAAAAAAAACAAAACAACCTTGGTAAATATTTGCTGTAAGCAGAGTCTGAGGTTGGACTCAGTTTGAAGGATGTCTGCCTGTGTTTACAAGATGTTTCTGGTGTTTTTTTTCTCTGAAGTGAAAGCACTAATGAGTCACCTGCAGGAAATCTGAGTCACTTTGGCATCATAGATTTTGTTAGGGATTTAGCTGTCTACAGTGAGTGTACTGCGGTGTGGTGAAAAGCTCTTTGGTGTTCAGCTGTGCTTTAAATACCTTACATCAGGTCTTGATCAGGATTTCACTCTTGGTTTGCTCTGTTTAAGCTCTGCTTGGCTGCTCCTGCCTGGTGGTTCTACACAGATTGCAAATGCAGTTTGGTTGATGTTGTTGGTATAAATCATGTATTTATATATGCATGTGTATGCACGTATAGAAAAGAGCAAAAGTTTTGAAGATCCTGAATTCTTCCCACTGTTTTCTTATCAGCAGAAAAAAGGAATATTTTTATCTGGTGAAAATTTCTGTTGTTATTGTGTTGTCCTTGATAATACCCTGGGCAGTAATGTCAGACTAAATAAGAGAATAGTTGCTACTATTGCCAGTCACAATGCTGTTTCCTACCACACAAAACCCTGCCATGAGGTATTTTGAGCAGTGCAGAGACTGGAATTACTATAAGGTAACTTCTAGGGACTTCATGCTCAAAGACTCTGCTGCTTGTGCCTGTAAGAGGAAGGTGCTGTTAAGATGTGTTTTACCTCTGGAGCTATAATTAGAGACAAATAAGCATTTGTTTGTTTTAACCACTTTAGGATATTGGTGTAGCAGTACTGATTCTCATCTGTTGAAAATGGTTGCAAGTGAAGGAGTGCTTCTTAAATGTTTTTCTTTTAATGAGACCTGTTACCATAGAACACTTCCAGAGTATCAGGGGACAGATTTCAGGCTAGGTGCTCTTAATCTGATTGTGTGAAATATTCCCTGAATCACAAATCAAAAGGCCATCTAATATTCTCACTACGTGTGCTTTCCTTACTCCTCAAAGACATTGCAGGAGGCCTGTAGAAACTGCTTGTTAGAATTTCTGAGTTCTTCATGATTGTAGACTGGAGGGGAAGAGTGGAAGAGTGGTTCTTTTGATGTCTAATGCCTGCGAATGCTCAGGTGAAGGGCATGGGTTAAGGAGCAATGCCACAGATCCCAACAGATGCACCAGTAGGTTTGAGCCCACAGAGCAGTCCTAAGCGTGGCTCTGAGGGATGATGTTCTGTTACCTCATGGTACTGAATTAGCTCATACAAAACTGACTGAATTGCTGTAGTATCTCTTGGAAACTGTCTATCTATTCTGGAAAATGAATTCCTGGGGAGGTAGTTGTAGGAAAAATTCCTTCCATATTTCAATTTTCTCCATAAGGAACGTCAGGCTGTTTTTTGACACCTTTTTTTTAGCTGCAGTCATTACTGAACTGTTTCTCACCCTTGCCTGCTCATTCTGTTCCCTCGTTTCTGTACCCTGCCTTAGCTGTCAGCACAACATACTTATGGCCTATGTGACAAACCCATGTCAGGACTGTTCTGTGTTGTCTGCAACTCAACAAGAATGTATACTTAAATTTTGACTAGTTAGCTCCCTGTTGCTGCTTGCTCCTCACAAAAGAGAATAGAGAATGGTGGGCTGCTGTATGTTCATCTAATTGACTGTTCCATATGTCAGTCAACTTTGTAGCTTCTGACTGTGAGGCAAGACCTTTGAGAGAGAAATTACTTTCTACTTTCATTAAATAAGATCTGATTTGTAATTCCATCCATGATTCTGAAACTGAGAATTAAATGGGTTGATGGTATGCTGAATCTTCAACTGGTGAATTAAATAAACCTTGAGGTAAGATACTTCATGCTGAGTTTCCTATTGAATCTTAGTAGCAGATGACAAGCTGAATATAACAGGAGTGTTCCTGTCTTTCCCTCCCTTATGTAAGAGGTCTGGAGTGCCAGATGTGTCCCTACTCAGATGCATAGGTGTCTTGGAATTCCTGCCTACACGGAAATGACTTTAGGTTGGAGATAAATACACAAAAAACCTCTTAAGCTTCATATGCTGTTGCTTTTTGGGAGCTGGGGAGTGGGGGGGATGTGATCTGAAAGTTGCTTGTTTTATGAAGAAAAAAAGTGCATGGTTTTTTCTGGTGGTTTGTTTTTTTTCCCCTGGAATTAAAATTAAGCTAATCCAGGTAGTTTTTTGTGGCTTTTATTTTGTTAGCAGAAGTTAGACTCATCTTTGATCTCATGGGTTAGTATTAACTAAATAGTGATTAGGAAATTGCAGACTAACTGCAGCTAAAATACTGGAACAGAAGGCAGTGACAGGTAGCAGCCTTTAAATTAAGAAGGGTCTGCATCTGTCTCAAAGGCTCGTGGGTTTTTTTGATCTGTTGCTACTAGGCTCTTTCAAAATTTAACAGCATGGGTAATTCTCCAGCTCTGTGTGTAAGGAAACACTAAAACTCTATGAACTTTAAACTATCTGAACTGCTGTAAAAGGTGACCATTTATTTGACAGGGCAGTTATGTTCTTTTAAATCAACTATTGTAAATTGGAAGGAGTTGTGTGCTTTCTTTTTAAAGGGTTGTTAACTGATACTATTAAGCATGGAGGAGAACTTAAGCAACATAAGGTATGCCATGGAAACATGGCATATGCCATGGCATGGTTAATGCTGTAGCTTCTAAAGCTGAGATGTGTGTTTGTGTGTTGGGTTTTTTTTGTAATGTTTTGTTTCTAATTTGCTCAAGTGTTGAGCTTGCTATAAGCTTGTGATTTTAAAAGGTAGTTCTGCTCACTGAGTATTCTGGATTTGTTACAAGAATGCACCTGGTTAGTCTAGTTGAGAAATGTGCAAATAAAACTGTCTCTTGAAAACCCACTGTCCTGCTGTGGCCATCTAACGTGATCCCAGAGGATTTAACTCTAGTTAAACAACAAAAAACTGCTTCCTAGTTTATATTCAGTTGCAATTTGGTCCTAGCACTCTTCCAAGTGTTTGGTGGTTTTTGCTTGGTGTTTGTGTTTTTTTTTCCTCAAAATTTTACAGGAAATAACACTTGGAATATGAAGATAAAGTCCACTGAGTCCATAGGATGGTGTGCCTATGGGAAATGTGCAGGTTTTTCTTCTCCCTCAGTTTAAACCCTCTGTGAAGTGCTCTAATTCCTGTCTGTGGAGTTAACACTTAGAGCTGATGATCATCAGTTTTGTCAGTGGGCTGTCTTCTAACTGTATCCCTGTTTGTTAAAATCATTGCATTTCACATGTTGCCTTGGTAAACAAAGCATTGGGAAACAGTATCCCAAAGAGAAGAAATTGTTGGTTGGCTTTCTAGAAGAGAAATTTGGCAATAGTGTGCAACGCTTTTATGAAAGCTCTGCTTTGGTAAACAGGAATATTAATACCCAATGGTCAGCTGCATAGTGTTCCAAAACACCTTTAATTCCTCCCCTGCTGAAAACTGGGGGAGGATGTCTTTCTTGAAAAGTTGAACTGAAATGAAGGGCATTCCCCTTGAACTTCCTTCTTAAGGAAGAAGTCTTAGCTGAGTAGAAGCCCTGAAACTGTTGTGTTTTTGAACAACTGAAACCAAGCCACTGGAACACAATTTGAGCTGGAAAACTTAGGCTCTGAGTCATGTATGAAGTCTGTCTCTGATACCATGATGGGGATAATAGGCAAGATCATTCTGAGATGCTGAAGCAAATCACATGAGATGCCAGGACTGTGTGAAACAGAATTCTGAGCCATATTTAGAAGTATGTGACTTTGCCCAAGAGACAGTTGCAAAATGTAAATGGTAAAAGTGCTGTTAGTCATTAATTGTTAACTTCTAGTTTGTTTTCTCCTTGTCTGTTTCTCTGTTTGGGAAACCCAGCAACTTTCCCACATGTGGCTGATGCTTCAGTTTTTCCCTACAGTGAAATGTCTTCTGATAACGTTTAAGTGACATGTTGCCCGTTGTCATTTGATTCATATGATTTTCCTTAGGTACTTTCTTACTTTCTCTAGGACTTCCATCCTGCTTTTGCAGCAAACTTCTATTGTATGCTCCCATCCCCACTGCTTTAAGCCTGTCACTTTTCAGCCGGAGTTCTAGCTGAACTGGCTAACTAGATCTAATGTAACTTTGAGATGCTGAAGGAAAGTGTCTAAAGAAACTAAATCACTATTTCCTTTTCCTAGACACAAGCAGGTAGATGTGTACCTCAGTGTGCTGTGCTTCTACAGGGGAGACAGGCACCCTGCAAGAAAATTGCATTGAATTACTGCTTGGAAAACCTGCTGCTTGTTATTGGATGTAGGAGGATAAGCAGGCTTTCCAGCAAGGCTGTAGGTGTAGTAGCAATGACAACTCAAACTATGACTTTTTTCTTTTTTTAATCCTCCTGGTGTAGTCCCCTTAAGTGCAGGGTGGGGAGAGGTGTTTGTGTGGAGGGGAAAAATTGGGGAATAGTGATTTCATTTCTCTTATTAAGCAAAGCATTTAAATTCTAAGAGATTGAGAGCTCTCATGGCTTGACACTTGCAGACAGTGCAAGCTGAATAACTGAAAAATTATAGATAATTAAAACAGGTGATTAGCTGAAGGGATAACTTGTTTAAAGTTTGGGGAGAATAAGCAAGTAAAATTAATTTTTCATGACAATTAAGAGCTTGTACTTGTAATACTAAATGTCTTTAATACTCCATCTTTCTGGAATTACAGTAGCTTAAATATAAATTCAGAAATCTGTGCTGAAAGGAAAACTAGTTAAGCTAAGTTTTGTTTGCATAAATAGTACTTCATTTCCTACAAGAGAAAGAAGTTCAAGGTTATACTCAACTCTTTCTAGTGAATTTGTAATCTCTTAATCTTGGCTAATATTTTGGAACACTATTACAAAATTAACTGGAACTTGGAAGCACTTTCTGGTGAAAAACCACGAGAGGTCAAAAGGGTCAAATAGTGCTACTCACAATATCTTGTAGCTGTCTTTGATCTAAAGCAGACACAATTAAAGAAAAATACCATACCACCTCATCTATTAAAAATTAGCTTAAATTTTTGTTCTGAAAGTTAATAATACTTTGGGTATCAAAAGTTACATTAGACCAGAAAGATTGGCTGTTCTTGGCTTACTCAGCTATTAATTAATTCAACACAGGCAAATGTCTATTGCTTGTGGAGAATAGTGAGAGTGATTGTGAAAATTGCTACTCTTGTCAGGCAACAGGAAGGATTTTTGAGAGAGAATGTGCATTTATATCCCTGCCTGTATACTTGCAGTATAAATGGAGCTTCAAGTTCAGTGAGATTTTGTTTTCATTCTGAGTACACTGACAGGAAGCACTTTCTAGCCAAGGTCCATTCCTGAAACTCAACAAAGTTTGGGGAAAATAAAGAGTATTCTCCCTGAACTACAGCAGAGTTGGAAGATGGACAGTTACAGCTATCTGGAGGGTTGAACCATGCAGCTCAGTAGTAGGGGCTTGTGGTTATAAATGAAATCTTTTCCTGCCTTCTCCCCGAGGAAGCTGATAGCCCACCTCCTTAAGCCCCTCAGACTTGCCTAGAGTCATGCAGTGTTGAGCAAGTGGCTTATCCCAAAACAGCAGTTTGCTTTCTTATGAGAATTTTTGACCTAGGATCAACTCTGCTGGTGGTAGACTGGAGAAAGAGCTAGAAAACAGTTTTGGCTTTTGATGGCCTTCCAAGTTGCTTTTGTATGGCCTTTTTCAGCATTATGTTTGTATAAACAAAGAATTAGAGAACCTTTATCTGGCATTGCCTGGCCTCCATCACTGCTGGTAAGCTCTGGGGGGTGGTGGTGGAAGTAATCACATCAAAGGTGATTTTGTTCTGAATTTGTGCCGGAAGTTCTATTGTGCTGCAGCTACAACACTGATACAATCCCTTTGAATGGTAAACGTATCATCAGTGTTCCCTAATCTCTGACAGGAACTGGCAAAAAGAAGCCACTCTTATTTCAATAGCTTGAGTTTAGTTAGGGGGATAGGGGAAAGAATAAGCAATCATGTACTTTTGGACAGAAACTTGGTGAAGCAAGCACGTACGTACTTCAGAGTATGAAGGGGATGTGTTAAGGCATACCAAACCCTGATAACTGTCTCAAATTAAAACATACTGGGGCACCAGAGAACTTACCAGGTTGGGGAAGAGCTTTCTTGGGGCTCAGTTCACTGCTTATAGTGACTCTTTCTACACCCAGCCTTCTGCTTTGAAGGACAGTAACTATTTTGACAGTGCTCATTATCATTGGCATGGTATTGTGAGAAGTCTGTTTCAACAACTTTGTGTTCCATTTGCAGATTGATGAGTCTATCCTTGGCTGGCTGAGTTTCAGGAGATAAGACAACTAATATAGCATCTATGGGAAGACTTGTGTGGGGAAACAAGAGTAATCCCATTGATAAATTGTATTTCACACTATATCTGGAAACATTCAGTCTGGTCTGGGTGTAGAGGAAAGCCAGGTGTTTCCTTTGATGGAGCCTTGTGGTAGTTAATTCTTACTTAGAATGTATTTCTTTAAAATAAAATAATTTCAAACTTTCAGTGTGTTCTTTCAGCAGCCACATGTCTTACGTATGCTATCTGAAAAATTTTAACTGAAGTGTTTCAGTTTTGTTTTGCATGATTTCTTTCCCTCTTGGCTCTAAAAAGATGTAAAGAACTTCTGTGATTTATATCCCTGTCTACAAACTTATGCTGCCTCTTATAAATTCTGCTATATTTTGCATTATATAGACTAATCTTCTAGAGGCTTGCAGTTAACTTTTCTTGGATCTCTGTATATTTAAAATCTGTTGATAAGCAAAGATTAAGTGATTATGATTTTTCAAAGGTGCAAGATGATGGCTGAAGATAGCTGCTGCCAGAAGTGCCAGACAGACTAAATGACAGTAAGCAAACAGTGTTAAACACTTTTACAGTATTGAACCAAAGTTGGAGACAGCCTCTTGCAAAACCAGAATGAATAGGACTGCACTCAACATGAAAGCCCCTATTCTTTGGGGAATCATAGTTAAACCTTTTAATTTGGCTCCTCAATCTTGCATTTCCAGTGTGCTCCTCAGGAGCAAGAGGTTTGTAAGGGCACTTACTGTAGTGATGTTTATTCAAACAATTGGGTGTTGGCTCTGAGTGGAGAGGCTGTCATGCAGGAAATTGAGCTATAACCAATAACAAAGTTCTCATCAGCAGGTCAGAACCAGATGTGTTTTATTTAGTTAAAACCACTTGCTAGCATGCTGCCACACATGCTTTCCTATAGGAAGTTCTCTAGAAATAGTGTAATAAAAATCCCCCCAACACATTAATCTTGTGATACTGTGACAAAAGAAAGCCAGTGTGGTTCTGCAGTTGGTATTCTTTCAGTCTACAGTCATTTCCAGTCATTTCTACTCTAAGGCTTTGCATCTAGGATTTGGACACAGGGGAAAAAAACATGTTAATCTCCTCAAACGTTGTTAAATGTGTAATTTTTTTCCTGTGCCCCACCTTTCCCACGGATAACTTTCTTGCAGCAGTCAGTCTTCACTCTTCAGGATCCTGATTATCACAGTTACCTGAACAGCCAGTGCTGCTCAGCTGGTGGATTAATTTTTGCTGTCTTTAAACTTAGTGTTATGTCCATTTGACTCCCAATACTTGCTTTTATCCAAACCTCATCTATACTGTAAAAGAACATAGAAGTCAGTTTAGAGCTAGTTCTCATTGTGCCTCCCTACTACTAGGGAAAAGTATTCCTGTTGAGGTTTTGGTTGCTGTGTGTGATGGTTTAGGGCCATGTGTCAGAGTAACCCACAAAATTAATAGAAAAGCTCCATAAAACCTGCTTCTCCTACAGTCCATGGTACTGCTTTCCTTATGTCCTTTTTCAGGAGAGTCTAAATAACTGTTTCCTTTTATCTGTAATTAGACTCTTCCTTTTTTTTTAATGTCCATTAAACTACTAAACTACTAGGAAAAAAATCCTCATTTTCTACCCAGAGTTTTTCTACTAATACCTCTTGTGACAGCAGGAAATCAGTGGTTTAAAAGACTTAGATGGTATTCTAGGTTTATAGTGGCTATGATAAACTTCAGTGGTTTGGTTCTTTTAAATTCCTCTTATGCCTAGGTTCTTTTGGCTGCTTGATATCTTTAGCTGGTTTCCAGCTCTCACAGTGGACTGTAAATGTGGAAGTCAGTTGCAAAGATAGCAAAAAGTAGTTGAAGCCTGAAACAGTACAGGCCTAGAAAGTTTCCTGGGGTGAAGACAAGTCTGGGACTGTGTGGGTGAACTTGGAAAGAGGTGGAGGATTTGGGAGTGAGGAAAGTTGCCTGTGTGCCTCTTTCATCTAAGTTTGGCAGTGTGTATTTGCCACTCGGCTTACAGATGCTCTTGCATGTTGTTTGGGCTGAAACTCTGATCTCAGGCTGTCCTACAATTCTCCTTATGAGTGTGAGTCTTTGGTAAGCAGCTACGAGGTGAATTTAGGCTCTTCAGTGAAGTTGGACTGGTCACACTGTCATAGCCAGTGTCACTTATTTCCTGATGCTCCTCCATCTGTATTAGTCACCTTAGATTTAATTCTGGTACGATTCATACTAGGTTCTGTACAGACAAGTAGCTGCCTGTGGCACTCCTAGTGACACAGGGAGAACCAGGAGTTTCTCTTCAGACACAGGCCATGAAATGGCACAGCCTGGTTACAGTTGTAGCTCTGTACTGCCTCCTGCAAACAGCACTTTAAACTCTGCTACCATGGGCTTGTTCTTGCTTATATATATTAAACACTCTTCTGTGGATAAGCACGTGTGGTATGTCCCATTTAAATGAGATCTGTTTGGATCTATCCTGACTTAATCTATTTCTGTTGTAGCTCATGTTTAATGATGAAATTAGCCGAGTCTGGTTAATTAAATGTTATGCTGAAAACCATGAGTAAATGTTTGTTCTTGGAATAGTAAATTTTCGGTTACAAATGTTTCAAGGAACACTACATGAAGTGTAACACTGGCAATCAGTTGTCACCTGCAGATCTCTGCCTTCTAGAAGAAACTAAGGTCTTCTCAGCACTGTGTGTAGGTGGAGGATTTGTACTATTCTGTAACTTAAGATACTTTGTGAGTTTGTTCTTTCAAATGTTCATCTGTTAACACCGGGAGCTAAGATATTGAATTTGGATGTTAAAACTAGAGAAACTCTTCTACCCTCAGACAAGTGGGTTTAGAAATAACCAGCTTCCTTCATGGTACAGGAAAACCTTCTCTTCTCCTTTTGTTTTCTCCTGGACAGATATTAATTGCTTTTAAGGATTTGCTTTCACTTAATTTTCACTTAAGAGATTTACCTGATGAAAACTCTTCTTTCCCTGTCTTGAAGTCTTGAACAGGTGCTGCACCACTACTAGAAACTCTTACTATTGACTGTGTGTGTCTGGGTGACCATGGGATACTCCTCATGTTTATACTCATCATTGTTTGCAGCAAGTGATGGCTTGAATGCAGGTCAAGAGGAGGTGCCTTCACAGATTGGGAAGTTGATATCATTGCCTTCCTGCTTCCTCTCCTACTTCCTGTGTGGTTCACTGCAATTTCTTAACTGTAGTAGAACTAAAAACCTAAAACTTAACCTTGTGTACTTGAGCATTCCATGTAGTTGGGATGCCCTAACAAAAAAGGAAGTGTGCATCTATAGAAAATGGGATGTGAAACTAATCTCAGTTGGATAGGTATGGGAGAGAGCTGGAGGTGAAAGTTAACAACTGCTAAGGTTTTGATGCTACATCACTAATTTGACATATTCAGTTTCACTGTATCTATAAAATTTCAGTAGAGTTGCAAATTCTAATAGGTATTAGAAGAATTAAGTCCCCATTAAACAGCCCCCATTGCTGCAACCCAAACCAGTTACATATTTTTTCTGACATATCTGGGGTAGGGCTCTAAATAGGATAGGTAGTAATGTGGCCATAGCTACTTGGTAGCAAGCAAAACTTGAACAGCAGATGTATCTTACACCATGATTCCTGCAATAAGAATATTTTCTACCCTCTAATGTGGGGAAAATGGAGAGAATGTCCCTCACTGGTTTAATCTTACCATTGAGTTACTTTAGAAAAACAAACAAGAGCTTTGTTCTTTTTTTTTTCAGCCACGGATCTTCTTTTGGCTTGGAATCCAATTTGTCTGGGCCTGGTAGAGGGAGTAATTGGTAAAGTTCAGCTTCATACAGGTATGTAGCTGTTTGTGTTTCGTTGTGTGTTTTTATTTTTCTTGTGTGGAGGGGTTTGTGTCTGATTTTGGTTTGGTTTTTTTGACTAATGTCAGTGGTACTACAAATAATACTGTGTAGCTCAGATGGAATTTTGTAGTTTTCTTTGCAATAAAAGAATTCTCCCCAACTGCAAACCTGTCAAAGTAATTATATTATAGCTTCAGATGTAAATCCTGCTCCTTTCCAGTGGATGTATTTTGGTTCAGCACTGTCTTGTAAAAATGAAATACTGCATTCACAAAGAGTAGGATTTTGTGTTTGAAGCTCTATCTGAGGCTTCATGTAAGATGCATAAAATTCTTGTAACTTTTTGAATATTCCTTTCAAGCAGCTTTTTGTTGTCTTCTCTGGTACAGTGCAAGAACTGATTATGGAAGCTTTCCCCAAAACATGTTTTGAATTCTCAATGCTATATGAAAATTTGAAGAATAACTACTTAGGTGGTAAATGACTTATGAAAGTAAAAGGAACACTTAATGTAAGATACAGCTATATAAGTTTTAAATACAAATAAAATGAAAGCAGGTGTAGAATGTGATTTAGAGTTAAGCCTGTCTCTTACTGATTCTAGTAACTTTTTCCAGTAAAGTAGGGTCAATGCTCTTTTAATTTTAGTCAGCTGTAAATTCCTGTAGCCATACCAAATATTTATTTTGATATATCATTAGCTTTGTCTAGAAAGATTCTTCTGCCAGTAGAGCTGTGGATATTGTTTTACTGACAGGTAGGAGAGCTAGCTACAAACTCTGCTTCACTTACTGTGAGCTGTTCTTTATGTGAATGCTTAGACTCTGCATTTCAAGTAGTGCCTGGCAATATGATCAATACAGGTAAAGTTTCAAGTGTGTTCTGGAGTAGCAGGATGGATTAAGTGCTGCAATGGATCAGATGTTTGTGGTCTGTTGAATAGAAACTGATTAGTTTGCAGTAGTGTGCTGGCAACAGGGGGGAAGGAACAGGGGCTGGTGCACAGACCTGGTTCAAGGAAATGCTTGGCTCTGCAGTGACTGTAACCCTTAGGTCTCGTTTCTGAGAGCAGTAAGTCAGAGCCCATCTCTCCATGAAGTTTATGATCACGTCCTCTTTCCAATTGCTTTGTTTCAGCTTTTGTTTTCACCTGGTATTTTTGTCTGTGCTCGTTCTACAGATCTATTCAGCCATCCTTTTTCAGATCTGATGATCCAAGTGGTTCAGACTCTGCCTCTTCCTCTTCTCAGCCAGGTTGTCCGTGTAGTTCAGCATGTGCTGTTCATGATGAATGATGGCTAAACTCCAATAATGACCTCTTTTTGCTCTTGGAAAATGCCCAGTGATTGTTTTTAGCATGCATTTTTTTTGGTGTGTGTCTTGTGGGTTTTTTATTATTTTTTTTTTTTTTAAACAAGGACCCAGAACAGAAAAACCCCAGCAAACCCAAACAAAACAAACACCACCAAAACCCAATCACTTAAGTACACAAAGACCTTCCACCCTCTCTCTAGGGAGTCTATTCTAAGAGCATTTGAGGGGGGGGACCTTGTCAAATGCTTTTGGAAAGGTCTAGTATGATGTGATAACCAAATATCCTTGCACACATGGTTATTTTGAGGCATTTCCTCTGCATATGAAAGCAGAGTAGAAACTTTCCCCAGTGTGTGGTATTTCAACAGGTGCCATCTGGCTGTTTTCAAGTAAATGAAGGTTAGGTAATAAGATAATAAATAATAAGGCAATAAGCCTGATACCTGGTCTTCTTTCCATCTGTCCCATAGAGCTACTGGATGAATTAATGCTTATCCAGTCAGTTGCTGCCTAGGCCAGTGGAAGCATTTTGTTTCCTCTCTGCCTCATTCAGATGACATCATCATAGATTGGTCATAGACTATCCTTGTTGTTGATGTTCTGGTATGTAGTGATGCAACTGCTCTGTAAACAGACATTTATCCTCTACCTTTACATGTCTGAAGACATACAGTCTCCAGCTCTTTATCCTTACTCTTCTGCTGAGAGCTGCTGCTCCCCTGAACCTGCTGACAGCACCTGATGAGTGCCTCCATCAGCCTGCAGGCACAACGAGAGGGCTGAGTTATCTTACACAGGTCTCCTGAAACCTGCTATTGTCAGTGACCTCTTGATCATATTCAAGTGTAGTTCTGTGTAATGCTCTAGCACTCTGTAACAGTAACCTGTCTTCATTATTTATTCTTGTATCAATCTTTGTCACCTGGAAACTTTATCAGCAAGAGTTGTATAAATTTTTAACCTTGCTGGACCATTATCCACAGACTTAGAGGACTGTGCTCTGGAGGCTGAGAGAAATGCTGTTCTCCCAGAGCTGCTCTGGAACACGAGGATTTGTTCTGATTTCTTCTCCTCTGCCCCTAGACTGTGAAGATAGAAAACTTAATCTGAAGCTCTTTTGGCTAATGAGAGACCTGTAGGGGCTTGTCCTGCCCAGGAGGTTATTATGAACTGTTGTTGAAAAGCACTAGTGTGGGTTAAAAATGCTTAGCACATGCTGCCTGATACTGGAAACTTTAAATACCTTTAAGTAACTGAAGTTGCTACCAGTGCACTCTAAAGGTCTTACTAAGCCTGTGTGCACTTCAGTGTCTTGGGCATAGATCCCTGTATGATCTCAAAAGATTTGTTTAATGCAGGAGTGCTGGAGTAGTTCTAAAATGCCCTCGAAATGTCCCTTTAGTCAGTCTTGGACTGTCCTTAATTTAGCATTGAAATACCTCTTCCAAATTGCTGTGACTAGGGATGGGATTTAATTTAATCTTACTGCTGGCCTTGTACAGGAGCATTTGTAGGAAAGCTCCTGTGGCATGGAAGCAGTCTCGTAGAAACCAGCTAGCCAATGTTACGTGGTTTAGTTTTTAATTCTCTTTTAAAGTCTCTTTAGTGTCATTCTTGCCCAAGCTTGAATTTTCTTCAACATTAAAATGCCTTTTTTTTGGGGGGGGGAAGAAAAAATGCCCCAGCAACAAAACCTTAATTGAATATCAGGATGCAAGGATATGGTCTCTTACCTTTTTCTGGCCCATCCTGAAATGACCTGTAAGAAAATGTGGAGTTAAAATGGGAATGGAATGATTTTAAGGAGTGTTGAGTATGTTACTGAAACAGAAACTTGCACATTTTAAAGTTAAAATTGTCTTAAAGTTAAAATGTAATTTAAATTCTTTGCATGCTCTTCCTGTACTAAGGAAAGCACACCTCTTACAGAAACAGTGTCTCCTTTACAGAATGTTTTGTTTTGCAGTCCAGTTAGTGTGCATGCATACAAAATATAGTACAGCCACTCAGTTTCCTTCCATCACACTCCCACTACTGTGTAATGAACTCTAACCAAAGATGCATTTCTCAACCACTTCCTGCAGCTTCCGCTGAACTCATTCACTGCTGCCACACTTTTTTCTGTTTCCTGGTCAAAGCACTCTTGCATGCCATGTATCAGTTTGGTGTGCTCCTCCAGTGATGGTTAATTAAGATCAAAATCAAGCAGTGCTGGCAAGGTTCCACAGACTCAGTAAGCAGAAGACAACTTTTCTCCTTCCCTATCCCCAGGAATGGAAAGCTCTTTTTGCTGGCATGCCTCTGAATCTTGATAGAAACACTGAGTGCTCCAGCATCTGATACCTCCTCAATGAGAGGTAGCTGCTTCCATTTCTAACTTCAGGAGTCAACAACTTAAAACATAATTTTTGCTTTGTTATTTCAGTTCCAAAAGAAGAAAATGGTAGTGTGAATTCCTTTGTTTAAATCAAAATGCTTGCCAACAGTAGCATTTACAGTGAACTTATGTGCAGTTTAATAAAAGGTACTGTGAAGGAATTTGGAGAAGCTAAATGCTAGATTGTTTGGGAAGTGTTAGACAAAATAAACAGCAGTGGTGTGCTGACAGTGAAGCAGAAGAGCTAAATTCCTGTTTTTGTGAGGAATAGGAAGTACTTGCTTACTTTGGAGATAATACTTTAACTTAGCTGTTCCCATCTGCTCTGCCATAGGTCACAGAACTACCTTTTTTAACTGCAGAAGTACACACTCTGTTCAGGGATTCAGTTACTTAGATATTGCTGGCAATTGTAATATGGCTATTGTTGAAGCTTTTACTTCAGGGCATACTTTATCTGCATAATTACTTCCTGACTGTTTCTTTTGATCTGCTGGGGAATTCCTGTTTTCTTTCAGTGTTCTGTGGTTCTGGTTATAATACAAATAGACTTTAGAAACTTAAATAAAGATGACTTTCAGTGCATTTAAAAAAAGAGAGAAATCTCTTGGCTGTATTAAGCTTCTGAGCTCTTTTTTTACTGCTGTGAGGATTTGTTAATATGAAGTAAACTGAAAAGTAGCCAGAGATGTGTTTTTCCCAGTTTTCATGAAGATGTAGCTTCTTAAAAATTCCTTTATTATATTTTTTTTCCTGTTGAAATCACATTGATTATTTCACTGGGAGTCTAGATGGTGTCCTTTCTTAAAAGAATATCTAGTTTGTTGACACATGCTGGTGATCTCCTAACAGGGAGTAAGCTGTGTGGCTAACCTTCTGTAGGTGGGAATAGATGGGATCGTAGGACTGCCCAACAGGAATATCTGCCTGGGTGCCCTACTGAACTACCCTTCTGTTAAGCTCAGATTGCCCTGGGTTTCTGAAGACTTTATTGGCTTTGTTGGCATTTCAATTTCCCTTTTCTTTTAGGATTTTCTTATGTATTCATTGAATTTGTCCTGTACTCCTGAGCCTCCCTTTTCTTCTTCCCACCTCACCCTCATAGCTGCTAGGTGGAATGCTGGCAGGGAAGGCAGCTGTTCTCCAGGTTGTGTTGCCTGTAGCTGTACAGAAAAGCTGTTCCAGTACCTGCTGTCAGTGAGGGTAGCTGTCCTGCTGGCATTTGTTACTGCTCGTCCTTGTGTGTTAACCTTTGACTGTTTTCCTGGGTACTGTGCTTATGTCACAGCTGTGAGGAACCTGGTCCACTGTCAGAGCTGACCCTGTTGCTTGAGCAGGGTGATATCCTGAGATCCCTTCTGAGCTGTCTCTCTGATTCTGTAGAGATTGTGAACCTGATGCTGGGTTTGGGAAATAGTGCAGGACTCCCTTTAAAAGATCACATTCATTAAATAATTCTCATTCCCCTTCCCTTCCCCCTTTTTTTGGGGCACAAAAGAATTTGGGAAAGGAGAACAATTCTGGGTGTCCTGTGACTAAACCCATTATCTTGGGATTTTCTGAAGCACTTGGAGGATAAAATACTGCTTAGAATTTACTGAGCAAGGAAAACAGACTTTCTATTTGCTATTAAGCTTCAAAATAGATTTTTTCCCAAAGGCTGTGTATTGTGATAGTAGGTTGTGTCATCTATTAGCCCTTTGAATACAAGTGTGCAAGCATATTTAAGCCTACTTAAGCCTACTTTTAGTGTCTGTGCATGACCTCTTCAGCTAAACTCAATGGCTTGCTTTGCAGTTGGGAGAGAGTGAGTGTCTATTTGTGTCTAAGACTCTGCCTTTTCCCTTCCTCTTAACAGAACTTTCACTTCTGACTCAAAAGCCCAGCATATTACTGACATGCTGCTGATGTAACCAAGGCATTAAAATGTAGGAAGTTCATGTCCAGGAACTATTCAGCAGTCAGTGGGAATGTTTGTTCTGTTTTCCCATCTCTTAGTTGTTGAAGCTAGAATTACAAATGTCATAGACTGAACTGTGTGTGATGTGCCCGTTACCAATATCTTCACTAATCTTTGGCTCACTGATTTCTACATCACTTAAAGCATGTGTTTTGGGGATGATGACTTGAAGCTTTAAACATACACAAGCTGCTTTATGGTGCAGTTTGGGTTTGCTCCCCAGATTTCTTCACTCGGGAATCTTGTCATCAGACATTACACGTGTCTGTCTTGTTTGCTGTTTTGTGTGCAGCAGGAGACAGAAAGGGGAAATGTTACCTTGCTGTCTGAGCTCCAGCTGTTTTCAGATGGTGCTGCCATTCGTGACAGTGGTGGAATGTGCAACATGGTAGAGATTGTTTAGTCTATAGTAACTGGCAGTGGTAGCTTTACCTCTAACAGGTGAGTCCATGAAATAGTTAATCTTATCATAGTAGAGACTGAATAAATACTGGGTTTTAGAGAACTGTGTGTTTTGTTTTCTTTTTAATTGCAATGCATAATAACAAAACATCAATAGCAAATCATTATTCACTGGAGTCTTCTAGTCAGATGGTTCCTGGCTGGAGTTTTGCATTGCAGGGAAGCTTCTGGCAGAGTAATCAAAGTAAAAGCCTGACAAACAAATCAAAGCTTCTACTAATCTTTTTCCAGATCTGCCATGGTGGTTGCTTTTAATTCGTCAGAAAGCATTGATTGGCAAACTTCCAGGAGACCATGAGGTTTGCAAAATAACAAAGATTGCAGTGATTCCACTTTCCGAAACGGAACCTCAGGATCTGGAGTTAGAGGTATGGCTGTCTTCAGTGATTTCTGACTTCAGTAAAAGTTAGGAAAACAAACAAACACCTAAACCTTCTGCTTTAGTAGAATTTAAATATGAAATATAGTAGGTAAAGACATGCCTCACTTCTTTTTCCTGGTTTATACAGATATATTGAGTAATTTGTGCCTTGTATACTATTTTGTGCTTAAGAGGTTTTTTATTTTTTAAACATAAGTGACAAGTTCTTCTAGGCAGGGAAAATACAAGAAAATTATATCCCAAATTTCATGAAGAACCTTGAAAATGCCAGACAAGAGCAAAGTCTTTAGTGGAATTGAGAAATGGATTGTTTGAGAACAGAACTGAATCCACTGGAATGATCTGAAGGCACAAAGCTATAGACCAGGACAAAAACCTTGGTTTTTTTCTTAAAGCCCAACAGCTCCCAGTTACCAACCAGTGACTAGAATGGTAAAACTTATCTTTCAGTAAATCTTAGTACTCTAATGTGCACTGTGGTTAGTAGACTGCTGTGAGAACAGCTGTTGTCAGGCTTTGTGCTGCTTTTTTCAGAGTAGGTTGCAGGGGAGGATGCTGATGGGAGGACAGGATGAGTTGTGATAGTCTCTGTGGTGCTTGTATGACAGCATTGAGAATCCTTCCCTGAAGGGGGAAAGAGTAACATAGAACTTTAGTGAAACTCTAGGAGCACAAAGAGCTGCTGAAGTACTGCTTCAGAGTCTGGGCTTTTGGTACCTTCTGGGATACAAGAACATGACTTGAAACCTAGATGTAATACCTTCCTGTTCTTACTTGTGTGGGCAAGAACATAGCACACCTGCTTGGTGCTTCTGTGCCTGGAAACCTGGCCAAGAACTCGGGTTTGCAGTGCCCTCCCCTGAGTACTTCAGCTGTACTCCTGAGGTTGTTCCTGACTACCCCTAAGATAGGGCCTCACGTGTGTTGTGGGGGAAGAAGCTGTCAGATCTTTGCCCTCTGACTCAGGACAGAATATATATAGGGTTGTTTTGTTCAGTTTTGTTTTGTTTTCATAATTGATGCTCTTGCTTCCATCCTGTTCTGGAATCTTAATTCTGGAACTTGGCCTCAGGGGAAACCCTTACTGTAAAAGTTGCAGAATTTATTCCAAAAGGGAATGGATAAAGGAAACCCAATACAAGTGAGTAATACTAAATTATATTGTTATTTGGGTGAGAAATTGAGGTGGATCTGGATACTCAACTCACGTCAAATTGAGGCAGAAATACAACCACAGGAGAAAATACCTTTTATAAAAAGAGGGAGAATTATGCTACAGATGGGAACCTGCAAGTTCCCCCTGGATTTCAGATTGTCTTCCCTAGGTTTGTGGACACTGCAGTCTTGCTTACACAGACTTTAATTAAAATTTCCTTGAACTTTTTGGAGTGTTTTAAGTGTTGGCTCTAATTCAATATCATTATTTAGCTTTGTAAAAAGCACCATTTTGGGATAAACAAGCCAGAGAAGATTACACAGTCCCCAGATGACACAAAGTTTCTTCTGAAGACTCTTACTCAAATTAAATCAAATGTGTCTGCTCCAAATAAAAAGAAGGTAAAGCTTTCTACTGGTTTCCTTTCCCCCCACCCCCATATATTTGATAATTTGAAGGTTGAGGTGGATGATTAAATGGAGTACAAGGACAAAAAGAAGAACCTAGTAAATTTTTTCAGAACTACTGTCTTGAAGTCCAGTTTAATTTGTGTTTATAACTGTGGCTCTCCTATGATTTAAAAAAATTGTGATGATGTAATTTTGGCAGAATTACCAAGTGTTTTCTTGGGAGGATTAGCTTCTCGTGTGATTCTGAACTTCTGCAAATTGCTTTGCATGAGCATCTCTTGTATACAATTGGAGACAAAATTTGGTGCACAGTTCCCCTGAGAACACTGTGATTTTTACCTAAACAGTTCAGCACCATAATGGCTTGCTTTAGAGAGTCTAAGCTATTTATTAAAGGTAGAACCTATAGATGCTATATTTGTATGCTCTTGAGATTGAAACATACTGCTTGTAGGTAAGCTCCAAAAGTTTGTCTGCCTGTTTTGAATGCCCTTCCTGCTAAAAGCAATAGCGTGATGTTTCTGAGGATGCTGACCCTGGTGTTTATTTCTGCTAGGAATTTTAAGATCCTGCTCCTCAACAGGAAAATGCTTATCCTGCCACGTTAGAAATGGCATTTAGTGAATGTGGCTGGCAGCCCTTTCAGTCAGAGAAACATGTAACAAAGCCATTACTTTTCTTTCAGATTAAAGAAAGCAAAGAGAAGGAGAAGCTGGAGAAGAGATTATTGGAGGAGTTGTTCAAAATGTTCATGGATTCAGACTCCTTTTACTACAGCCTGACCTATGACCTAACAAATTCTGTTCAGAGGCAGAGTGCCTGTGAGAAAACTAACTTACCACTGTGGCGAAAAGTAAGCTGTGGGGGGCTTTTTTGTGTGTTTTGGTTTGGTTTTTTGTAGATACACTGTTCAATAATATGTGTGGTCCCAATTTGACTAGTCATTCTCTGCTGGTATAATCTACAGCAGCTGAAGCTCTTGCCCTGTAACCAGCTTCAGTGTAAGGAAATAGTCTCTGGCAGCACATGTTGAACTGAGCTGTCACAGGCAAAAGCAATGAACTCTAGACATGTGTTTATGGTTGTAGTGAATAACACTGATGTCTTTACCAAAGATGCTGCCAAACCTTAATTAAAATATTGCAAAAACTGCCCTTTTTCTTTTAAACAGGTTGATGACAGATTCTTTTGGAACAAGCACATGATTGAAGATCTCATCAGCATTGATGTAAGTCTTATTTCTAGCAAAAGTGTGTATCATGAGAAGCATTCTTTAGTTTTAGTTGAAATATTTACTTAAGGCCTCATTGAAGTTTACTTAAAAGCTTGCCTGGCAGACAGGTCAGGGTCAGGGCGTTGCCTTCTGAAGCTGAGCAGCTGGTGTTACCTTCTTCCCCCAGCCAGCTTTCCAGCAGCCTTCCAGTTAGCCTGTGATCTTTGCTGATGAATGAATGTCAACTGAATTTAAAACTTTATTACAGTAAAGCAATGCAGAGTAACTTGGTGTGATGTGTTTTGTGCTGATTTCTGAAGGTAAACTTAAGCTGTACATCTGATTTACCTGTGAAATGGGTTATCCTTGGACAGTGTGGAACTTGATAGGAAGAGGAGCCAGAAAAGAAACTCTGAATTTCAGTGTCATCTCGAGACAATATTTTTGTCTTCCTAAGTGGAGAATACTGGTTTTTCTCCTTGAACAGAGGAGGTGATTAATGTAACAATAGTGCAGAACAAGTTACTCTGAACAGCTATTCAGAGTGGATAAAGCACTTTCCTGGCTAATGAACACATAAAGAAACACAGACAACCAGTCCTGCCTTCAATATATGAGCTCATTTAATTTTAAATTAATGTTGCAGATAAAGGACTGAGTTATGAACTAGTATATGCCAGTTTAAATCAAGTCTTAGGTTCTTCTAAAGATGACATCAGTCATGTTATGCCCTCCATCTCTTTGATTAATAATTTTACATGCTGTAATGGCTATGGAGTCAGAGTAGGGTAAACCTAGATGTTCTGTGAAAAGTGATGTATAATGCAGGAGTGTAGCTGGCTGTACTTTCTGTGTTGTAAGAGCTAAGTGGATAACCTTGAATTAGGAAATTTGGACCTCAATTCTGTTTAAGAAATAGAGCTTTTAGGATGGCAAAGTGCTAATGTGCAGAGCCCTAAACCAGTTGGCTTGGGTAGTAAGTTGGCCCATATAAAGCTTGTGCTAATATGCTTTGCTGAAAACAGGCTAAGAGCATTACACTTCTAAATGTTTCTCTAACTATATAAATGTAATATAGTATATGTTTGTGTAGAGATTGTAAAACTACCTTAAAGCAGAAACTAGAGAATAAATAACCTGTAATTCCTGCTGTATCTGAACTGACTCGCCTCCCCTTTGACATAAGGAGATATAACTTTAAAGTTTTTAATGTGCTTAAAGATCAGATGTAACATTTACCTTTGGGTAAACTAGGAAAGCAGCTTTCACATACTGTAGAGTTTTCTTTTGCCTCTAGATAGCTGAATGTAGAGGAGGGCTTTTGGCCTGGACTTGTTTCTGCTTGCATCATCATCACAAAATTATCTTGGGCTGCATTCTCTTTCTTCCTAATTTTAAAGCCCTATGACTAATGGAGGAAAAATGCTGGTACCTCTTCCAGAAATAGGATAGAGAAAAACTTTCTGAAAAAATGGAAAGCATGTGAAGCAACTGTTTATAAAAACATGAGAAATGGCAGAAATAACTGTAGGTAATGCAGAACCAACAGGAATATAAATGTTTTTTGTAACCTTCAGAATGCTGAAGTGGACTTCTGGATTATACCCATCATACAAGGATTTGTGCAAATTGAAGAACTTGTAGTAAACTATAGTGAATCTTCTGATGATGATAAGAGCAGTCCTGAAACTCCTCCTCAGGAATCAACCTGTGTAGATGACATTCATCCAACATTTCTGGTCGCCCTTATTTCACGCCGGAGTCGGCACAGAGCTGGTAGGCAAACATAGTTCAAGGTATTGGGATTTCTGCTGAGCATTGAGATGGATGTAGAAGATGAAGCATGAAAGAGTGTTGTGTTGTTCAGCAGATGGTCAGCTCTTGTCAAAGTATGCACTACAGCCTTTCCCGCTCGTAGGCAAGGCTGTAGTGCATACAGCACTACACATAGAGCAGTTACTAAGGAGTTTCACCAATCTCCTCTTGAGCACTGAATGCATCTTCAGTGGTCACAGTTCTAGTTAAAGTTCCATCTTTGCAAAGGACGATGTGATTAGGACCCTGTGTACAGGTCTGTCCTGATGCATGTCTGTAGTCCTGGGTGGGAGCTAAATTTTCAAAAGTTGCCTTTTGTGGGCTTTGACAGCAGCTGAATAGAGACTTGAAGAGGCAGGGGGGTGTGTGCATGTCTACATCTCAGGAGATGTTTACAGAGGGCCAAAGTGTGAAATAAGAACCATGCTTTGGTCTTGTTTGACTTATTCTAATAGTAGTGAGGCAAGCAAAAGTTTCTCCTTATTCTTAGGAGCACAGAAAGAAATAGTGAATCTCTTTACACTTTAGCAGGTCCTGTGCAACTCTCAGCCTTTTCAGATTGTAAGATATTCTCCACCATGACCCACTCCTTCCCTACAGTCAGGTGTCAAAAAAAATAAAACAACCCAAACCCAACCAACCAAAGACACCCAAAAACAAAAACACCACCCCCCACNNNNCCCCCCAATAAACAAACAAATCCAATGAACAAAACCACATACACAAAAAAACCACAACCCAAAGCAAACAAAGCCAACAACCCCCACCCCCCCTAAACCAAACTGAGCTTAACCTGCTATGGCACTGGCCATTGTACTACAGCTCAAATCATTTTCCTGTGAACTGAATTAAAAGTATTAATCAGAACAACTCGGAGTAAATACTTGAGTGTTTTGGGGTAGTGTCTAGTTTGCAGTGTGCCTTATTGTTACTAAGTTGTTTTAAGGAAACTGAAATGCAGAGGGAAAATTTCTTGTTTCCCTCTTACTATTAATGACACCAGGCTCCTCTGATTGCTAGTCCAGAGCAATTTTCTTCCTTAACACAAAAAGGTTGTTTCAATTAACGCAATGTTTTTAAGAATAAAAAAAGCCAGTAGATTCTCTTGCCCTTTCAAATTACTTTCTGCTGCTTGTAGTATTTTATCAGTAAAAAACCCCAGCTTTATCTGTAGAGTCAACATAAGTTTTGAGGATTGGACTAGGACAGGAGTAACTCTTACCATTGAGCAGGTATTTTGTCTAGAAGTCTCTTCTTGTGTAACCTTTGTTAAAGATGATGTAAAAATGTCTTTTAATGTCTAAGGCTAATCCTTAAATATGAGTTGATCCTCTCATTCCTCCCAGGAATGCGGTATAAGCGAAGAGGTGTTGATAAAAATGGAAATGTGGCAAATTATGTTGAGACGGAGCAACTGATTCATGTTCATAACCATACTCTGTCATTTATACAAACAAGGGGCTCAGTGCCTGTTTTCTGGAGCCAAGTTGGATACAGATATAACCCACGGCCTCGACTGGACAAGAGTAAGTACTTGAGTGGAATACCTGAAGATCAGAATTCCAACAGAAATAGGTTCATTGGAGTGTTGCTTTACCACGCCAGGAATAAGAATAATGACTCCACTCCAATTAACTCCTCCTCAAATTGCAGCTATGCAGAGCTCCAGTTTCTGGTCTATTGTAAATTCCAACAGGTCTCACATTTCAATATCTAATGAAGTACCTGGTTTATGTCTACTCTAATGTGCTGCAGTGTGTTCTGAGTTGGGAAGAGACAACTTGTCTTTCTCTCTCGAACCTGCTTAGACATTGTGGACAAGGGTATTTGTATGACCTCGAAGTTAACTTATGCTGAGGTTCCTTCTGTGTTAAGAACTGTTATTTTGATGTGAGAAAACACCAACACTTGTAACACCAGTTTTGTAGTGTGCTTTTGTCAAATTGGAAATGCTTCCTTCTCTACTCAAAGATAATGCAAAAGACAAAATGTGGAGGAATAGTGAGAAGATGGTTGCAGATCTGGGTGTTTGTAGGAACTAGGTATTTACAGACTGAATTTTCCCCAAAGGTAGAGGTCAACAGGATCTTCTCTAGGCTTGTCATTGTAAAGGAGAAACTTTTCTCAGAAGGAAGCTGGTATGTTCATGGTCTTGTGTAACCAGACTGCCACTGGATTGGTTTGACTGGCTTCCTACATCACAAATATCTACTTCTGTGAGTTCAACTTGTGTGTTGGATTCACATTCTCCTCTAGCATCAGCAGGTCTGGGCTTTTGTCATTGAAGACAATTTTTAGGAATGGGGGGGGGAAATCTGCTCTTTGAGGGGGCTTGTGATGTTGGAAAGTTAAATGCCTTTTTTCCTGTCTTGGCCTGGCAAAATGGACCTTTCAGCTTAGGAACTTGGGCAAAGCACATCATTTTAGATTGGCAAGCAGCGTTGGGCAAACTTAAAGACCTATCAACAAATTGGGGTTTCTTGTGACTTTTAATTATTATTTTTTTTTAAACTAAATAACCTGGGTGTTACCAGAGAGGGAATATTTGTTGCCATATCATGAAAATGTAAATAAATTTATGAAGTGAGGAAGATAAAATTAAGACAACTCTGACCCCCCCTCGATATTTGGCAGCAACAACTGATTAGTTCCAACTGAACTTGTACTGTGACATCTGTTTGTAGACCTGAGCAGTTCTTATATGTTCATATTTTATTTTTTCCTAATAGGATTAATTTCAAAAAATATTGCAGAATTGTGTTAATTTGTTAGATCTTTAGGTAGGTGATGAGACTTTGAGAAATCAGTGGTGCTGTGAATCAACTTCCTGCACGCTGTAGTAGTAGAATTACAGTGTTGAAGTTGATCAAACTGATAAGACCTTTAAAGGTCTGAACAACATGTTGTGTCTCGGTCCTGTAAGTGAAGCTATCTAAACATAGCTCCCTAGTAGCTAACATGAAGGAAATCAACTTCATGCCAGCCAAAACCAGCACATGGCATTCTGCAGTATAGATTTGGGCATGATTTAGTACTTCAAACAGGACTTGTTGCTGAACAGGCTGTTTGTGTCTAACACCGCTCTGCCTTGTAGGTGAAAATGAAACCGTGTCCTGTTTCCGTGCACACTTTGAGGAACAACTGAAGAATTACAAAAAGCAGGTGTGTGCCATGTGGTAAAAGAGTCATCTTGTGATAATGATTTCAGTTTGATGCTGGTGATGGGGGTTCTGGTTTTTATGGAAGCTTGTTGACAATCAGAGGGATGGTACATAAATAACACTCTCCTAAATTTTTCAAATACTGTTGTAAGTGTTCTCTACAAAACAGCATTAACATGCAGAGATGTGTAAGCCCCACTTCAGAGCTTCTCTGTGTTAAAATTCAGATAGGCAGGTAACTGCTGGAGCTTATTTGGTCTTGGGTACAATCTAGAGAAGAATGTAAATTCAGCAAGACTACCTACAAATGTGTTTGCTTTTGAGCTATTTGTTATTCCGTGGTATATATCTGAGCAGTTCCTGTAGCAGATGACAAGTGCTAATTAAACTTTTGAACAGGTTATTATTAATTTGGTGGATCAGACAGGCAGAGAGAAGATTATTGGAGATGCATACCTTAAACAAGTTCTTCTGTACAACAATGCAAATCTGACTTATGTTTCATTTGACTTCCATGAGCACTGGTAAGACACCTTTCTAAAAATGTCACTTTAAATCTTTTTTTTTTTAGCATGAAAGGAGAGTGGAAGGGAGGAGAAAAGCCGTTATTATTTCTACTTCTGCATGAAACACTTTTAAATAGGAAGAATGCATTTTGTAAACTGCAGCACTGAAAGTTCAAGTTTGGGTAACCGAGCACTGCTGTTTGATCTTCTGCTAAATATGCAGCTGTTTATTAGGCAAACCTTAGCAGTTGCTATGCTTTAAGCAAGAGAGTTTCTTCAAACATGCTATGAATGTAAAGCTGTGCCTGACCTGCTTCTCAAACTAAACAGTGTTCTGCTCTTAATTCTTTACTACAAGCGGTTACTCTTCCTCTTCCTTGTTTCTGTAAGCCTAGGATGGGCCCTTTCAGGAGTGGTATAAATAGTTGCTGCTTTCATGACTCCGCTCTGATGTTGGCATGTGCAGCATTCACATGCCCAAGCATGTGACCTGTCACACAGGCATGTATTTCTCGTGCTTCCCTCCAGCAGACTGCATTTGTGTACAAGTATGTGGTCTAAAAAGTACTTTAATTTTCATTTCCTAACTTAATCTAGGGATTGCATCTGGCCTGGGAAAGCATTACTGACTGAATAAGTATGTCATTAGTAGATATTGTCAGAGAGGGGGAGGGAAATGGGAAAAACCCCTCGAAATAGTAATGGCTTTTAAGACTTCTTTTCTGCAGGACTGTTGACATCCTGAATAGATTTGATATTTATTCTTTTGCTTAAATGAGCTGTAGCTTTTGTTCGTTTGCTTTTCTCCTAAGAACTGCTGTAGTGCCCAGGACAGTTTGTGCACTGTGAACATGACTGAATAGAGAGCAATACTGAAAACAGCCCATGGGGCAGGGGGAAGTGGGGATGATGTAGGTGGTTTTTTTTCTGCAGAATCCCTGGTAAAGCAGGGCAGGCCACCCCAGTTTCAAATCTATAGTGGTTACTCTTGTTGAGTGTGCCTAAAATGAGATCAGAATGTTGCAAGTGCCTGAATAGCTGCACGCTTGTTCTTCCTTATAGAAGCAGTGGTTATGAATGAATTCTCAGGAATTTGTAAAGATCTGAATCTCTTGCCTTGGATTTAGGTGGTGAGCTGTACTTCCAAAGAGTTCTCAGGATTGGATGGTATTTAGAGTTTATAGAAGGAGAGAATGTCTGTCTCTGCCACTTGAACCAAAGCAATCTTTGTTAGTACTACAAATAATCTAATTAAGTAATGAAAAATCACTACTCTAGTTCAAACTAACTTCTGTGAAATTCTGTATTTTAGCAGAGGAATGAAGTTTGAGAACGTTCAAACCCTGACTGATGCTATTCATGATATTATACTTGACATGAAGTGGTGCTGGTAGGTACTTCACTGTTTTAGACTAGTGCAAAATATTTGTAGGAAAAAAAGTACATATTCAGAGACATTGGGTTTTTTTCTTTCTTCGTAAGTGGTCTGTTTTCTATCCCTCTCTTGGTACCCAGCTTGTGTGGCAGTTCTGTTTTCTGAGCTGTTAAGTGTTCTACATGCACAGCAGTGAATACCTTAGGCTCTCTTCTGCCTGAGGCTTATTGCATTTAACACTTAGGTTTTCTTAGATGTAATAAGAAACGCTTTGTATTTGACCCACAAATCCTTGCAATGCCACTTTACTATTGAAAACAGTTGGCATGTTTGACCTGGAGCTTGTACTGTTTGAAGTTCCTGCTTTTTGGTAATGAGTATGGCTGCAGTCTTCAGTCAATTACTGTATGTTGTTGAATGTATTTTGCTACTGAAATGTTGCTGTTGTTGCTTTGCTTCTACATCAAATGCCTTTTCTCTTGAAAGCTCCTATTATACGTGCATGACTTGAATTCAACATCTGATTGCATGTCAGGTTTGTGGCCCTAACTGGATGTACCCTGGATATCTACCCTATCTAGAGGGGGGGATAGGTGGGAACAAGAGCAGCTAATTCTGACTGGGGTGAGCTGGGTTGATGGCTGCAACTATGAATAATACTCCATGTGTAAAATTGTCTACTGTTTGTAGAAGCTGATAAAATCCACTGGATTTTAGGTGTCTCAGTGTGCTTTTGCTCTCTTTGTCTGTTGAAAGGGTTGACCAAGCTGGTGTGATTTGTAAACAGGAGGGAATTTTTCGAGTTAACTGCATGGACTGTCTGGATCGTACCAATGTTGTGCAGGCTGCTATTGCAAGAGTGGTCATGGAACAGCAGGCATGTATAAGTACTGTACATTTTCAAGTACTGAGTACATCAGAATTGTTATTCACAGGGAATTTTGTGTGCTTGGAAAAACTAAACCATCTCTGCTGAAAAGGGTCTTCAAACTACATGGAGAGCTACAAAGCTGAAAGTAATACATACAATTAAAATAACTTGGAATCATTCTAAACCAGTGATGCCCAGCCTCTTCCTTCAGAGAGGAGGTGACTTTCTGTCCACATCTTGAAGAGGTTTCTCTTGGTTTGATTTAGCTATTTTAATTAATGTTATGCAGGAATTTGAAAATAAAACAGCTTCCCCCAACTGAGATATTAAAGGCTAAAATCTAACTACAAGTTGGATGCTATTTTAGTCACTTTGAAGTGAAATACTGTAGTGCAGCAAGTATGGAGATTAGTTGTCCTCTGTGTGCAGAGGAATAATTAATTAATGATGTCAATGTCCTGGATGGCTGTGATGTACTATGCTCTGGAATAGTTCTCCCTGGATAGAGAAGGCATGTCCAAGCAGAGCGAGTTGTTCCTTTAGTCTTCCTTCTCCTTTGCCCTGCCCTCCCATGTGCCTTTTGATCTAGGAGCTCAGTGGCAATTGTCTTCTCTTGTGAAGGAGTGCTAAGTACTGTAACTGAAACTTTGAAGCCTCAGTTACAACCCAGCCCAAAATGAACCAGCTGGGCTATGCTTAGAGTGAAGGGTAAAGAATGAAATGGGTCCTTCATCAGGGTGAAGAATGAGTGGCTCTAACCATTGTATCAAGAATTATATGGACTGTTGTGAAGAAAACTTCAGTAATCATTGCTGTGGTATTAGCTTGTGATGTGCTTCATCATTCTTACATTATAGCTGAAGTACTTGGGAACCAATTCATAACTGAAATGCCCTAAGCATTGAAAGGTGACTGACATAAAGTGGAGGATTGAGAATTATATTACCTTACCTTTGTACTTCCTTGGAACCATAGGACTTGTTTACTTTCAGCTGGAAACTTGATAGGGCTTTCAAAGGCAATGAACAGAGTTCTATGAAATTTTATCTCACTTGTAAAAGATAGTTAAGCATTTTTTATTGGTGGTAAATGAAAGTTTGCTTATAGTTTTAATCCGGGGTATCCCTGCAGTTGGCCTAACATTTGGTGACTATATTGCAGCTCTAGATGTGCTGCTTCACCAATTTAGTGTGTGTAAGAAGACTGAAGTTTGTACTGTACCTGTGACTAATCTTGGGAAAACTGAAGTACTGTTTGTTCTGAAGGTATCTTGCTTTCAGTGTCATTTAATTTAACAAATGCTTGCCAAGTGTTCCCACTCTATTAAGCTCTGATGATAATGATTTTTTTTATATATATATCTTGAACTTCATGTTAATGTGTTATGTCAAATTCCAGCTCAAAAAACTGGGTGTGATGCCCCCGGAACAGCCTTTGCCAGTAAAATGCAATAGGATCTACCAGATAATGTGGGCGAACAATGGGGACGCCATCAGCCGGCAGTACGCTGGCACAGCAGCCTTAAAGGTAACGGGTGAAGGATGTTACCTGTGCTCATCCATAGCTTGTGACAGGCTTTATGTCCAGTGGAGAGCACTTGTATATGTAAAAACAATAATAAAAAAAGCTAGCCAAATAATCTGCATGTTTTTGTCTTAGATATGAGGCCGTTAACAGAAGAGTATTTGATAGCACATTTAGTGTAAATTAGAGAAGATCAGCCAGGTGTCCTCTGGCAGTGCTGGCTGTGTTAACTTTGTGCTGTTAGGATCTCATCTAGGTACAAAGCATAGCTGAGCTAAGAGTTGAAGTTCTATAGTAAGCATTACTTCTATTGAAATTCAAGCATGGCTGTAACACTTTAAAAAAGCTAGAGTACTTAAACCAAACACAAACAAAAACCAACCAAACAAAAACCAAAGCAAAAAAAAGGCAAACCAGAAACCAACTCTGAAGGACCAAGTATCAGGCTATGTAGGTAGCAGTGATATTAATTAGATGTATTTTCTAAAGACTTTCCTGAATTAGTTGTAATGCAGTCTCTAACCAGATCTGAAATCAGGCGTGGAAAAAAAAGATTTTTAGAAAATGTAATTAATTTTTTAAATGAAAAACTAATCAAACTAGCCTGACACTTGTCTTGATTGTAAATATTTGACTTCAGATCTGAAGCACATAACTCAATACATAGATGTAAATTTTCAGCCATTCTGCTTGAAGATTTCTTTAGTGAGGTTCATAGATTAAATTTATTTTCAATTTTCTTGGAGTATTTCTTTTAATTTGAAAGTGAAACACACTTGAGATGTTCATTGTAGTTGGTTTAGCTTTTAGAACTGCTCTGTGCCAATGTTCAGAGTATCTCTGAAAATAGAATCCCTAATGAATTATAACCACCAAAACTGATTGATTTGTTTAATTCAAATTCTAAGCCTTCTGTGACCTAGAAACTCTGTTTTGTTTCTGAGCTCGTGAGGAGATGTACTGTCTTCCTTCAGTATGCTATGTTTGTCTTGTGTTGGTAGCAGAAGCAGAGAAGACAAAAACCATTCTTCAGTAAGCTCCTGTCTTCCCTGTTTTGCCAGCAGTGTTCCTTTTATGTTAAAGGCCAAAAAAATAACTGTGTGGTTTGTTGTTGGTTTTGTTTGTTCTTGTTTTGTGTGGTGTTTGTTGGTTTTGTGGTTTGTGTGCTTGTTTGGTTTTTGAGGTATTCAAGCATCCCGGTGACAGCTGTTTTGAAAGTTCTGCTTTAATGTTAGCTGGCATATATGTCCAGATGACTCTTTTCCACTAGGACTTCTTGTAGAATCCCAAGTCTGTCAAAAGCATACAGTTCCCTGCAGCGTCACAGGGCCATGAGAAGTGGGTGCTCTTGGAAACTCAGTATTTTAAATTCTATTTGAAATAGTTACTTGAATGTAATTTCTGAGTTGTCATCTATTCAGTTCTGAATTTCAGAATGCCAGAGCTTTTGAGCTGAGACTGCTACTTCAGAGTTCCATGTGTGCCTGATTCCCATGTTCTGTGTAACAGGGTGACTTCACAAGGACGGGTGAAAGGAAGCTGGCAGGGGTAATGAAGGACGGCGTTAATTCTGCAAACAGATACTACTTGAATCGTTTCAGGGATGCTTATAGGCAAGCAGTCATAGGTAAGAGCACAATTTCAGCTATGCTGAATTATGGTATTTAGGAAAGTTTATCAAAATCATCGTGGCTTTATTTTAATGGCTTTTTTCTGAAGCTTAAAATCACTTTGAGTGTATATAATATTCATGTCCACATAGTGGACACCGTCTGAAACAGTCATTCTCCATTTGGAAATTAAACAGCACTCATCTTGAAGGGAATACATGGTGTAACTCTCTGTAGAATCTGCTCCTAACTTCATTTTGGCATTAACTGTCTTGTGACACCTCTCTTAGCATTTTAAGAAACACTGGCTACATAAATTTAACTTTGAGTTAATTCTTGCTTTTAACTGAGAGAAATTATTATACCTATTGAGGTTTTATTTCAGACAGCATTCTATTCAGAAAGAATAGCCATTTTTTCAAGAGCACCCTCAATTATGAAGCATTTAGAAGATAATCAACAGACTGTTGTGGTATATTTTGTATATTATAATCTTCTAACTGTTGGTTTCTTGTTCGATATTTTGTGGGCTTCATTTAGATTTGATGCAGGGTATCCCGGTAACAGAGGATCTTTACTCCATATTTACAAAAGAGAAAGAACACGAAGCCCTGCACAAGGAGAACCTGAGGAGCCATCAGGAATTGATCAGCCAGCTGTTGCAGAGCTACATGAAACTGCTCTTACCAGATGATGAAAAGTTCCATGGAGGATGGGCACTTATTGACTGTGATCCAAGGTTTGTGGAACTGAGTCATAATTTCTCAGCTGCTACTTTAACACCTCTGTTATGTTAATAGCTATTGATGTTCAATGGTTTTGATAACTAATGGGTTAACAGAAAAAAACTGAGCCACTTTGTAGAGTGACAAGAGTCCTTGAAGGGTTTGAATCCTTGTAAAAGAAAAGGTCCTCTAAATGTGTGCTTTTCCCAAAGTGCCATAAAAATGGCACATGCTGGAGTTACTTTGAGACACCCCCGGGAAATGCTTGTGTTCAGTTAACACATACACAGTGTGGTAGGCACCATGAAAAGACCTTTTAGCCACCCTTAGTTCTAGAAGGGGCTATTTGAGGAGCTGTTGTTCCTTATTGCTTTATAGGGAAAGTGTAACTTCAAAGCCGTAGCTGATCAGACAAAATTCTTGACTAATGAGTCAGTAGTAGGAAAACCTAGATTTCTCTCCATGAAAATTAACTTCAGTTATGATAAAGGGACTTAAGTGCAGAGTTCACTAACTTGTGAAGGAAAAAAAAGTGGTTACAACTTCAGCAGGTTAAACTTCAGCATAAGCAGGATGTTTATGCACCTGCAGTCAGATGACGTCCCTAGTGACTGGACAAAGGGACACATTACACCCCTTCTTAAAAAGAAAGGAGGACCCTGGGAACTACTGACTTGTCAGCCTCACTTCTGTGCTGGGGATGATCATGGAGAAGATGCTCCTAGATCATCTGATAAGGCACATGCAGGACAGGGAACTGATCAGAGACAGCCAGCGTGTCTTCTCGAAGGGTGAGTCCTGCATGACCAACATAGTGGCTTTCTATAATGGAGTGACTGTGTTAGGGGACCTGATGGAGCGGGTCCAGAGAAGGGCCACAGGTCCACTTACTGAGTGGTAAGTCTGACAGGTCGTGTTTAGTGTCCTGGTGCTTGTGAAGTGTCTCTTCTACCTTGGTTTTCGGTGGCTGTGAAGAGGCAGCAGCATCACAGAAGACAACAGACCCTACTTGAAACCTCTTGTTTTAATGTGCCTTCAGTTGTGAGAGTGCACCTAAGAGGCACTGGGGATGGGTTGCAGTGGTGCAAAAAAACCCACCTGCCTTGTACTCATTCTTCTTCTTCCCTTCCTTAGTCTAATTGATGCCACTCATAAGGACGTGGATGTTCTGCTGTTACTTTCTAATTCTGCCTACTACGTGGCCTAGTAAGTTACTGCTTTCTCTTACTATGTGTAGTTTAGTTCTGGTAGCTTTCTTCTAGATCAGTAGGAAGCATTAAATTCAGATTCCTTTTCTGTTTTCCTAGTTACGATGATGAAATCGACAAGGTGAATCAGTACCAAAGATTAGGTCTTGAAGCTCTGGAAAAAATAGAAATAGGTAAGCATATAGTTGCCATATCATTTCTTGAATGCTCTTAACAGTAGTGTGAGCACTTCCCAAAGCATCCTACAGATACCCTGAGGCTGGCTGTTGCAATGTATTGCATATATCCTGTGTAGCCCACCGTAGCTAGAAATGTGCTGGTAACAGATGCCAGAGCTGAATCTGTTCTCTCACAGACCTTTCTTTTGCCACTGCTTGAAATAGAAACTTTGATAACTGGTAGGGTTCTAAAACTTTTGGTTTCAACCTTATAAACTCATGGATTCATCAAACCAAATTTCATTCTTTATCAAATGGCAGTAGCAATTTGCTCAACCTCTAGAATGAATCAGTTTGCTCATTCAGTGCGTTCTTTGATGCAGATACAGCAGCTGGTTCTGAACTGTATGTTAGATCTGTTTCATAGCTTTTAAAAACTCTTCTTTATCAAGGTGTGGTAAGAAACATGCCATTGAGTAATCACCTTCTTACGCTGATCTAACTTAGTGACTGAAGAATGTAACACCTGCAGGTTAAATCCAGCATTTTCCACTGAAAAACTGAAGGATGAGATATTTGATTTTACAGGTGGAAAAAGTGTCTGAGAGAAGGGAGGGAAATTTTTGTTGCCCCCAGTGTGTGCCTCCTTTGTGACAGTTTAATCCTCCATTACCCAAGGCATAGTAATTTCATCATCTTTCCTTTAGCTTTCACTATCTCCATGCAACTTCTTTGAGTTCATGGGAAAGATCTCTCACTTGTGTATTGTAGAGATCTGTAATACATCCTGATCTACAGAATACACTTGAAACATTTAGGCCAAATAACTTACCAAAGGAAAAGCAACCCAAAAAACAAAGCAACCCTTCTATTTAATGCTCTAGATAAGCTGCAGTGCATTGAATAGTCAAAGTACATGCTCTAAATCTTGAAATGTGCATTGCTCCCACTCGGTAGAAATGTGTTAGTTTTCCCTTTAGTCCTTGCAGGAGCCTACCCTGAAACACAGGATGTAGTAGGTCTAGAAGTTTTCTCCTGTTTGAAAGGGTCTTCTGTAATAAACAACCAGGTTTGATTATAGGAGACATAGAGTCTCACTGCTTTTTGTAAGTAGTATCTTCTTTAGTTATTGTGAAAATGTTTTTCCTGTATTTCTCAGGTCCTGAGCCAACGCTCTTTGGCAAACCCAAGTTCTCCTGCATGAGGCTGCATTACAAATACAAAGACACCAGTGGGTATTTTCACACTCTTAGAGCTGTGGTGCGCAACCCAGAAGAAGATGGAAAAGGTTTGGTTTGTGTGTCAGTCTTACATGGAGAAGTGTATCTGATATACCAGTGTTTCTCTCGGAAACACTTCTTCCATTGTTCTTGAAATTTATCCTTCTTCAGAAATTATTCTGATACAATCCAGTTGTGCAGGGTGGGAAACCAGCACAAACCCCCTGCATTTGTCTTCCTGTGGGAGCACTAGAAAGCTACTGTTTAAATACAGACAAAAAGAAGTTTCAGATATGAATTCAAAGACCCTGTAGAACAGAGGCCTCTTCATGTGCAGATCTTTACTGCTCCAAAAACTAATAAAATGAACTAACTCCTCCTAAAAAGCAGAAGAAAATTACTTTAGTGAATTCAATGTCTAGAAATATTCTTGATTGTTGTTTAACTAAATTAAATGAACACTAATAAGGGGAAAATAGCACTTCTTGCCTGAAGCACTGAGTTTTGTCAACAAGGATTAGAATAAATATAATTGCCTCCCTTCCTTCTGGAAATGATGGCAGTGAGTCACTTGCACCCACTATTTAGGGCTTAAGGAGTCTATTCTTAAGCTTATTTTGTAAGCTTTAAATCACAATTGCAACTTGTAGGGTGAAAGGATTAAAAAAAACCAGCCAAACAAACCTAATTGCATTAAATTTAGACTTATTTCTGTCTAGATTTTGAAATATGGGCTTTTAAGGGGTTGTTTTAAGGGTCTAACAGGCTGCTACTTGGATTTCAGACACTCTTCAGTGCATTGCAGAAATGCTGAGAATCACAAAGCAAGCAATGGGATTAGATGTGCCCATTATTGAGAAGAAGCTAGAGAGGTGAGTGCAACCTTCTGTGTCCCACTTCTGCTCTCTCTGCAGTGCTAAGAGTCACATGCAATGCCTAAACCCCATCTGTATCTAGCTACTGTGCTAGGAGGCAATTTGTCTGTGTGCTGCTCCCAGTAAGAATTGTCTGCAGGTGCTTATCTAAAAGTGTAAGCAAAAAATACTATTTTATACATAAAATTGTAGAATTGTTTTGTCTGGAAGAGACCTTCGAGATCATCAAGTCCAACTGGATATGCAGTCCAGGATATGTGGAGACAGGGTTAAAAATACAGATAATTTAACCTCAGTTTCATTTATAACTAAAAGTGTGTGCAGAAGCTCACTTAATTCCTTGTTTGGCTACTATTGTGTATCAACCCTCTTGTATTTGTTGCTTCAAGCTTGCTTAGGTTATATGGGTACAATTAGGTGAGGAAAGGACAACTTAAGAGATGGACATTTCAGTTACTCTGATGGAAGTAGACTGGAAGATGGTAAATGCTTGGTGTTTATAAATGGAACTGCCTTGATTGTACATTAGAGAGTCTTCTTTTTCTTTCAGGAAGAGCAGTAAACCACATGAAGACATCATTGGCATTCGGTCTCAAAACAGAGGGTCCCTGGCCCAAGGCAAGAATTATTTACTGAGCAAGTTCTCATCTCTCAATCAGAAAGTGAAACAAACCAAATCCAATGTGAACATCAGCAACCTGCGGAAGTTGGGCAGCTTTACCAAACCCGAAATGAAAGTCAATTTTTTGAAACCAAACTTGAAAGTGAATCTTTGGAAATCAGATAGTAGCCTTGAAACTTTAGAGAATCCAGCAGTAGATTCTAAAGTCCATACTGAATCAGATACAGAAGTATCAGATAATGATTCATTCCACTCTGATGACTTCCTGACTAATTCCAAATCGGATGAGGACAACCAGCTGACCGACTCCCTAGAGAACATAGGACAGACAGACTATGTGCTGCCTAGCTGTGGGATCATTGCCTCTGCCCCACGGCTGGGCAGTCGGTCCCAGTCCATCAGCAGCACTGACATGAACATCAGCATTCACGTGCCATCCGAGGCCGCTCAGGCCGGCCGGTCTGACTGTGAAGAGGTACCCGTGCCCTCTGCTGACAGTGCAGAGGTGGAGTTTGCTAAACCTATTGATGTGTACTGCCAGAGGTTTGTGCACGATGCTCAGAATAAGGTGTCGGGTGTTTTGGAGGCTGAGGCTGGTTCTCAAGAGCCCCATCAGATTATAAATCAAACCAGTAATAATACATCAAAGAAGGCAGAGACCAAGGCTGAAGCTATTAAAGACATTCCTTCCAGGCCATCCAAGTTGGATGTACAGTCTTCTGAGCCAAATCCTCAGCTCTTAGCTGTCGGTGGGACTGACTTCACTAAATCTCATAAAAGCCCAGGATCTGTGTCCGGGAGCCTTGAGATGGGACTCCACATGACTCCTTCTCCAGCTGACAGCAGCAGCAGCAGAGCTGTATCTCCTTTTGCTAAAATCCGCAGCTCCATGGTCCAGGTCGCTAACATCACACAAGCAGGATTGACTCAAGGGATTAATTTTGCTGTGGCAAAGGTCCAGAAGAGCCCTGCAGAACCAGAAGCTATAAATGAAATGAAACAAAAAGAACTGAAAGAAATGTTTACGCAATGCCAGACACGAATAATTCAAATCTAGTTGCTAATTTAGGAAGTGTTCTTCTAGCTGTGGCTTTTAATATGACAGTAAAAATATTACATCAGGACTCATGGCATAAAACTGCTACTGAATACTGGGATCAATAATACAGAGAACTTGTTTACAGGAAGTGAGAGATGCAACTGAATTTGGTTCTGACCAAGCTTCAGAATTCCCTTGGGCAGCTGGGACGAAGGAAGGGTAAACCATATTTAAACAGGTAGCTTAGACACTGGGGTTTAACAAGCATGCTGTCTGTCGTAAATGTGTTGCACAGTTATTTTTGGAGACTAATTTTGTAGCTCTTCTGACTTGTGTAGGAAGTATTTATACTAAAAAGGTGATACTGCACTTCTGTGACCTTACTTACCTTGCACTGCACCAGCAGAGTCACATACTGGGAAATTACACCATTTATTTTTGGACTAGTGTTTTTACTTGTTTCCATTGAAGGTTTAGATGCAGCTTTCTATGAATTGTGCCTCTACTATGGGAACTGGTCCACTTTTGTTGAATTTCATTACGTTAACCAGAAATTAAGGTTTCTTTTTGCTGTCATTTTTCTTTCCACATGTCCTGGACACCTTTAGTGAAGATAAAGCATATGGATCCAATCTGAAATACCCACAGTCCTGCAGTGCAAATTTAGTTTGTAATTTTTTTTTGTGGGTTTTTTTTCCACTTGTTTTGAGGTCAGGGTAAATGGAGCAAATGTCCTCTGATTGTCTTGCCCGTGCTAAAACTGCTCCTCTTTCCTTTTTTCCCAATTCCAAACACTGCCCGTTTGCTCTGATGTTTTTGTCTCTGTAGAGCAAGACAAAGCAGATACCTGACCTTTGGGTAGTGTGTCCCTCTGTGCTATGATTTCTTTTAACTATATTTTAACTGTCCAGATGCAAATAACTTGTAAACCAGAAGGCAAGTGTACTGTTCCATGACATCAGTGTTGCATTAGAGCATAGTCCTCAACATCTAATCAAACCCAAATTCATTACTGACTCGAGCTTTGCCTACCTGCAAGATAAGGCTGAGCATCCCCTCGTGCTGGGCATTGGATAAAAAAGCCCAAACCCTTATCTGTGTGTGTCAAAGGTTAACTCTCTCTAATTTACTCTTTCCCAGAGCTGCCTTGCCATGCCATCCTAGTATAGGACATTATCCAAAAGCTACTGTCAAGCAGGATCTTACTGCTGTGGTTTGTATCAGTAACCACCCTTCCAGACCCAGTGCCTCCATGTTCTAGTCCATGTACTGTAGTTAGGCTGCACGTGGTGTTCCAAGAAAATTGTGGCATAGGGGTAGGGTAGTACAGTGTCTTAGGACTTGTAGTGTGTCTGAAATGATTCATCTAACCCCGATGGTCTGAAAGTTGGATAAACAAACTTGGTTTATTTATTTGTTTTATTAAAGTGCTGTAGGTTTGGGATTTTGAGTGTCTATACTCGTGCTGTATTTAAAATTAAACTACTGCTGTATTTTAATGTGAGCAACATACAGGAGATATTTTAATAAAAAAAGTGGGATCAAAAGTTGTTGTTTGGCATGTGATGGTAAGGGACATGGTACTTCAGAGCTGTGGGGCTTTTAAGTCCCAGAGATGGGGGGATTGTCTTGACTTTCTTTGGCTTAAGGGTCACAGAATGGCTGAAAGGGGCAGGGACTGCTGGGGGTCATCTAGTCCAACCTCCCTCCTCCAGCAGGGCCTCTTAGCCCTGGGTGCCCAGGACGATACCCAGGCAGCTTTTGAACATTTCCAGGGCTGTTGATTCCACCATCCTCTGGGCAGCCTCTTGGGCACTCTGACAGTAAAAAATGCTTCCAGAGGGAACCTCCTCTTGTCCCCTTCCCTTGTCCCATCACTGGGCACCCCTGTGAAGAGCCTGGCCCTCTCCTCTCTGCAGCCTCCCTTCAGGCAGTTACAGCCATTACAAAGATCCCCATCAGTCAAGGGACACATACAGGACTTCAGTCCTTTATCCTGTTCTTCGAGCATTGCACTGCTACAACCCTGGCCTCAGCAGAGGAAAAAAGATCCCCATCAGTCAAGGGACACATATATGACTTCAGTCCTTTATCCTGTCCTTTGAGCACTGCTACAACCCTGGCCTCCGCAGAGGAAAAAAGTCAAAGACAGTGTTGAGGACACCCCTTAAGTTTGTCAAGGTCCTGGAGGAAGGGGAGGACATTCCAAATACTTTGCTATTATTTTGGGAGGAGAAAAAACAAGAGCTGTACAAATCCTTACTCTGTAACTTCTCCAGTCTAGAGTTGGGTAGGGCAAGGGCACGGAAAGCTCCAGCCACATTTCTAACAAAAGGGCTTAGCCAAGCACTCCAGGGCCTGCCCTGCTGGAAACTAATTCCTGATCAGCTCTCTTAGTTCATTGCTTGGTGCTCCAGAAGTATCATGTCTTTCCTCTTTAGGAACTGTCCCACTCTTCTGAAATAGTGGAGGTAGTCTCACATAATCCCTGGCACTAAGCATGCAACTGTTCTCTGAGCAGCACTAGAAGACAAACTCTGCTTTCCAGGCAGGCTGCCTTGGGAGGACAGACTGCATTTCCTTCCTGTATTTGTTCTGGGGCTCAATGTCATACAGCACAAAGTCAGATGAAACCTTAACTATTAATTTAGTGTTCAAATAGAAATTATTTGAAAGGGAAATCCTGGCTCCCACTTAAGGTAAGCAATTGTGTATCATAAATATTCTAATCATTAATGTGCAGGGACAAAAAGGACAGTTTCAGATTGTCTGGGCAGCAACACGTGTCATGCTTAGAACAGGAAAGCTGCAGTAAAAAGGGGGGTCCTGTTCAGTCTCATGAGAAAACTAAGCCAATACCCCCTCTGCTTTAAATAAATTTAAGCAGGAGTCTTTTTTGTTTTTCAGAAAAGAATTAGTTGAAGCAAAATCCAGGAGTGGCTTCAGCCCTGGCTTTTGCTGGCTGCTTCCACCTGGACAACCCTTCTTACTCTGACATGGCTTTCTGGGTTATCCAACTCCTTACTGGTTTAGTGTTTCACTCCTTAAACCCCCCTCATTAAACTAGTTCAGTGAATCTTCTGGGGGATGGCATGTCCCCTCAAAACCAGCTCAAAGAGTACAGTAGCAACAGGGTAGGTAGACACTCTTAGTGCTTCATGGATACCTAAATATTTAAACAGTACTAGTACTGTAAAAAGTAAAACAACTTGTAGGAGTACACCAGTGTCACCCATTCTCCAGTCAATGTTTTTTTGAGTTGTGCCAGAATAAAGCTCATTAGAGATCCAAGAAGTTAGTCATGGTCTTCTCTAAGTACAACAAGGAAGCATTTCCTACTGGAACCTTGCCAGAAGATCAAATCACTACTTTATACCACAATGTAATCACTGTTGTGCTGCTGCTGTGAGCAGAGCCTGCCTTAGCTCATGGGCACAACAGTACACACAGTTCTAGATACTAAAGCCAATGTTCTTCCAGCCACAGCTCAGGGCTGGCTGAGAGCTCCCCACCTCAATTCAGCCACCCAAGAATTGCAGCACACCCCCCCTCCCGAGGAGAGCCTGTCCCTGCTGTGTACAAAGGACTCCAGGTTAAGTTTTCTTACTGAAGGAAGTTTACACAATGTCAGTATTAAAGTTTAATATCAAACAATTTGCTCATTGTTACCAATTTTCAATTACAAAACAGACTCCAAAAAAATGTCATAAAATATGTTTAACTGGCTGAACAGAGTTAAGCGTGTTCAGACTGCAAGGGTAAATATCCATAGCTTTTTTGGTATAAATTATCTACAAAAACTGGTATAAACAATATTCCAATCTTAGTATGGGTTCCATCTAGGATTAGACAAATTTTCATAGTGACATCCACAAAATATTAAAGTTCATTCCCATTAACACATTTTTGCTGCTGAAGTCTGGCTTTACGCAACGCCTCCAGTTGTTTTGCTCTCAGCCACCTCTCTCTTGACAGCGTTGTCTGCCCTGCACTCAGAGACAGGAACCTGGACAAGCAGAAACAGTAATTAAGAGCTTGTTCCTGAGGAGCTAAACTGGATAAGCAATACAAAAAAAAGTTTTCTTTTAGTGTCCTGAGAATTGGAAAGCATGGGGAAAATGGGGGGAGGAAAATCAGCATTACACAGCATAACCTGTTAACAGGAGGACCAGAGGAAGAGGAGATGCCACCTTTGGCCTGCTGGCCAGCCTCCCCCAACACCAGCCAAAGCACAGACTACAAGCACTGACTTCATCTGTTCCCAGCTCGCTAGAAAGTCTTGGGGGAGAACAGAGTGCTGCCCACCTTGCTACCAGCAGAGTTCTGTGCAGGTCGTCGGCAGTTACGCTCTCGGGGTCACTCTTGCGCATTTCTACAAAGTCTTCTTCTACCGCCTGTAAACAACACAGCAGGGAATCAAGGGGGGGAAAGAGCCTTTGCTAGGCACCAAGTTTCTAAGGAGCTAAACACTCTAACTACACTTAGATTACAGGAGAAACATTTCAACTCATACCTTGGTCACTTCATCAGATATACTGTAGTCCAGCAGCCTCAATAAACTTAGATAAATTCGGAATTTGTTCAGGACTGAAGGGAGCACTGCTGTCAGGAGGCTGTTCATGTACTCCTCCATGTTGGGGGGAGTTAGCTGGGGTTGTAAGTGGACTTGACAATCTGACTGAAAAATAAATTTACACATCTTTCACATCCTGTTCTTCTGTTTAATCTCTAAAGCAACAGAAGTCACTACATCCCTGAACTAAGGTGAGACAATTTCTTCTTTACATATTTAAGTTACATTTTTGAAAACCAGAGTGAGGTCCTTATTCAAACAGGAGCCAGTTTCACTGAGAGGCAGGAGAGCAAATGCTCCATTCCTAAGGCTGTAATGCAAGAGCTCAGATATTTGTAAATTCAGGTCACTCAGTTTTTCTAGGGTCAATGCCAGATCTACTGCTCTTTATTCCCATGCCCATGACCTCGGGAAGCACTGAACTAGAGCGAGGCTTTGAGAGCAGCAGCGCATCTGCAGGCCTTACACATCCCTGGGATCCCCGAGAACAACTTCAGCCACTGCCTTGGCATCACCATACTCTTTGGCCAAGGAGGAGAGCAAGGTCACCTCCTGCTTTTCCTCTGAACAGGTGTTTGGGGGCCGCAGTCCTGAGAAAGAAGGCAGTGACTCACACTAGTGTCACTCCCACCCCGGCTCACAAGACAGCATCTTCACTTGTCCCTGGAACCGCGTGCTCCAAGGAAGGAGCTATCCAGTCCCCCCAGTTGAGGAAGACCTTGCCATACCGGTAGGAGTGATCGGCCCTCTGAAGTGATGAGAACGTTAATATTGCATGGGAATTCCATCTGGTGGTAATTGAAGTCATAATCCACCTTCTGCCAAGTTATCAGATTTCCCAGCGCTGTCACATTGTGTACACCTAAGAAAAGCAAGAACAAATTCTCTGACTACTGCACCTAAACAAGTGTCAGACCCAGGGTTTGTTTTTATTATGATAATTTGTGTGTGTGGTTTTGTTTGGTTGGTTTTGGTTTGGTTTTTTTCTTCCACTCTGTTTTTAATGAGCAGTTGGTAGAAAATTCTCTCAAGCATTTTGTCTCCTCTTGTGTCTGCGGTGTCTTCCAGATAGAGACAACTACTTCAGACAAAAATGAATTCTTGAAGGATTTCAAGCCTAAATTTTATCTGGCCAGGTATATCTGTTAACAGGGAATGTTTTCATTGGTCTTACAAAGCCAGATAATTATTTACAGAGGAAAAAAAAAAGTCCTCAAGAAGAGGACAAACCCCACCAATTATCTGACAGAAAATGAAATTTAACAGTTTACAAGGGAAGAAAAACACCAACCAAGTCTTGCTGACTCAAGAACACATTAGAGAGGCTACCAAGACCTGGCTCAAAATCATTTAGTCAGATTTTCATAGAAGCCACTTGCTTTACCTGGAACTCATCTGTTTACAATCTAGAAAGTTAAGATTTAAAATTTAATTGGCTAACTCTTGGAATTCTCCCTTTGAAATACCAACACGGACCCAACAACCTGAATTTCTCTTCAGCACCACTACCTTATCAAGGGACTCATCTACTGTTCTGGGTTTGCCTTTAATTAGTATTAATTTCTTGTAGTGTAAATAATGGCAAAATTAGTAAATAAAGGCAAATATATCAACTTTTAACCTTCCAGAGGAGATTCTTTTAAAAAAATAAAAGAAAAACCACACCACAACAAACATCCAACCCCAAATACCTACCTGTTGTGTCAAGCTGTCCTTGCTCAAGCTGAGTCTCATCTACTACAAGGGAAGTGTTGCTGGCAAGCTGCAGTACTCCACTGACTAAGCGATTGGCTGCGTAGTCTTTGTGTGGGATAAACCGTGAGTGGTTCATGTTTTCAATGGTCATCTGTAGGCGATAGGACTGCAAAGAGAAAAGCAAATCATCAGCACATCTCCTCCAGCTTCCCTAGTAAACAGCTTCTCTTAGAAAGAGCTCTGTGAAACTCCACAGTAAGTAAAACAAACCTTGCTACCCCAATACCAAGCACACTTTATCACAAATGTCCAAATACTACAAAAACTTTAAAAAACCCCAAATTCCCCAAGGCAAACAATGCTGTTAACAACTGCTCCCTCTGGTCATCTGTACTGCACATCTAGGGTAAGCAGAACAGGTATAAATGATTTCTTGCAGCAATACAATTATTATGACCCTGGATTGAATTACTATAAAGTTTCTGCAGAACAGTATCCACAAACTTGGGGATAACCAGCAATGACTTAATTAAAGACCTAACTGTCTAAACATATCAATCCAGAAAGACCAGATAAAGTGTGCAGTGTCTGATTGTCACTTTACTTACAGGGATATGATTTCATCCCATCCTAAATGACTAGCTAAATAGAGACCTCAGCTGACACACAAGACATATCTCCATTTTTTATCCACCCTCTACACAACTGCAGGAGCCTTTGTTTACGAAGCCTGCCTTTAATTCAAATACTGCTCAGAAGAACTAGCCCACCATTTAGCACCAGAAGCCTGAAAGCACTACAGTGCCAGTGTTCTTACCGCGGGAACAAGCTGCTGGATGATGCGGTAGATGTGCTCTGTGAAGATGCTGTTCCGTGGACATCCGCTCAAGTTGACTGCAAATTTTCCCAGGGGAAGCACATCTCGTCTTGCATAACTAATCCAGAAATAACACAGGTTAGGCCAGCATCTGATTACATGGGGAGCAGAGGTATCAATCAGTTTGTGTGCTCTCAGGATCTCTGACAGCTAGCAGGATTCCAACAGTGATAAATAACAGCCACCATTTCTTCCTTCTCCAGTGTCCAAGGAGCTAGGTTAGGCTGAAAGCTGCTCTGGAAGGCTTTTCAGCACTGCACAAAAGCAGTACATTTATAGTGCTTGAGTTCCTGCCATGTGCTTTCCAGATGTTCTGCTCTCCTCGTGCTCCACTGTTACTCAGTAAATGTACTTAATTTTCCCTTCTCGTGGCCCAATCTCAATTTCCCTGCTTATCATACTTGTTCATATCCTTTACCTGCCCTCAGCCTTCCTCTCCCTCTTCTTACTGTACATCATCTCGCCATTCTTGACAACTTTCAACTTTTTTTGCAATATTGGCTAAGAGAGAAAACACATTCTAGTCTAAGTCTTAGAGCACTCTCAGTCTCACCAGAATGAGCAAAGTGTGCACAGAATAAACCCCAAAACCTGCGTTCTGATCTTGAAGTAGTTATTTTTATACGGGACAAGGGTTCGGGGCAGGCTGTAGTTCAGCCCCACCATTAATCTTGTCAGTTGATAATGCTGCTGCCACAGTATTACACCTGGATCTCCCTTGATACCCCTGCTGCACTGAGGCTGAGAGCAGGTATGAGAAGGGTAAGATGCTGAGTCCAATCACAGCTCTGTAAATACTTCTGTTAAACAAGTATGTGCTTTACTACTGACTTCATAGCAAAATGGAATTTTTTAAAACCATAAAACAAGTAACATTTTCCAATAAATTAGGGTTTTTTTTTTAGAAAATTGAATCAACTTTCATTTTGCAGAAAGACTAAAATGAAATATGAACCTCAAAACCATACTTAGTCTCATCAAAACATATTGTCCGACGTCACACACCTCAAATTTTAATGAGACAAAGGATGCTGCTCTTTCCTCTGGTGAGTTTAAGCCAACATAAAAGAACATTCAGCACATCCACTTTAATCAGGCAGAAGACAGATCACAACACAGGCACACTGCGCTGCAGCATCAGCTCAGCTGGTAAATTTGTACCATGTGCTAAAAGGGGATCCCTTGAACTTACCATTAAACACTTAGTTAGGCTCCTAAAATATATCTTACAGTGTCTTTTAATACCCAAACAGTAACTGCTGCAGTCAGTACACATCATCTTTGAGAAGTCAGCTACATATCCTAGTCAATAGGAGAAGCTACAGATAAAAAGATGTTTAAAAGTCTATCTTGGGAGATTTTGTCCACTCTACGGAACACTGGAAGGATATACTGCCACAAAACTGGACTTTTGATGAAACTTACTGTTATTCCAGACAATAAAATCTGTTTACTCTGCCAACACCCTGCTGGAGTAAGTACTATTGAAACTATTTCTGCCATTGATTGGCAGAGTGGTGAAGAACCCCATGAAAGATTTCTTTTGAATGATGAATGTATAAATTCTCAGCAAGCATCCCAGTACTTACACTGTAGAGATGAGATGCAATATAAGGTATTCTGCAGCCAAACTGTCTCCCAGGAGGGCGTGGGTGAGGAACCCAAGCAACTCTGCTCTCACTGGTGACAGCTCAGACATGAAATTAGAAACAACTGAAAAAAAGCAAAAGACAACAACAAATATTAGAAAATATGCTGTTCCTCTTACCTCTATGTAAATCTTACTTTCCAATACAGTTTGATGAAGAAAAATGGTTACTCCAAAGCAGTCCAGGGAAAAATCAACAGTCATTGGTTTTCCAACCGAGCAATTACTGGCTTTGGATAACCCAAGTCACTCAACATTTGCTAGGAAAAGCTTTCTTTTTAAAATGAGATATTGTGTAACGTATTCAAACTATACAGCCTTCTGCAAGCCAAATTTCTAAAACTGATAGCTACCCATACTGTATTAAAGGCAGAAAAACCCAAACCCCCTGGTGTAGCACAGCTCAGGACAACCAGTACAAAAAGCAGAATTGCCTTACTTTCTTCTTACTAATATTTCATTACACTGTTGGTATGTTTCTTATTTTCACTGTTAAGAGTAACTTGGAAATGTAGTTTTCCAACAGTTGACTACTCCATTTGAAATTGCACAGAATCTTACACAAACACTTGTATCTTGTCCTGTTCTGTAGTGTTGAATTGTTCTTCCCTTTAACCAGACCCTGCCATTGATGGGTTTGTGGCTGAGCAAAGGACTATTCCTTCATGTGCACTAGAAAACCACACATTTACTTGTACACCGGGAGAGGTCAAGTTCAGATACTCACAGGTTTTACTCTCCTCTTCATTAAGGCAGACAGGCAGTAATGGGTTAATGTGTTGTAATTTCTGTGCCAAAATCACATGGATTCTGGGAACTAAGGAGGCTGGAGGACTGTGTACTCTCTGTTCTTCTGCAGTGTCCATACACTCCATAGGATCGAGGGCTGAGCTGTCCCTAGGAAAGGGCACAGCACAACTGGACTCAGAAACATTCCACACAAATTTCTCTCCATCTGACTAAGAGCAGCTGGAACCAGGCCAAGAACAGAGCAGACTGGGACAAACAACATCCACTCCCAGCTCCTGGTAAGTCCTCCCATAGATAAACCACCTTCCTCAGTAATTTTATGAACACCATAAATACTGAACCACAGTTACATAACTATACAGAAATGCCAAAGGATACTTGACCAAAAAACAATTGAATTATATTATTTTCAGAAAATCATCAGAACTTACTTCACTGAAAAAGCCCCCCCCTCAAAACCCAAACCAAAACAGCTCAACCAAAATCTTATTATTTGCTGTACCACTGTGTAAGATGTATAAAATAAATAAAATGTTGCACACTGTTCTGTCCAGCAAGTACTGAATGAAGTCCAAACAGTGACTTCTAAGAAAACAAGGTAATGTTTTATTACATTGGTCTTGCTTATGCACATAAGGGATTTTCATATTCCAGCAGGTTCCAGAACCTGACACGAGATCTAGACAGCCACAGAACCACTCTGCCACTGGCTGAGTGAAAGATGAGTAAATAAATCCTACCGTAGAGCAGCTCAAACTTGAAGGTATTCCCTCTTAATTTAAGAGTTCAGATGCACAAGTGTTGCTCCACCTGATGATGCCTTACAAAATTCCTTCACCTTAACAAATGAAAACCACTTGGAAACTAAAATCCCTCAAGTGACTATTTCAGATGATAGTAAAGTTTAATCAGCTGGTACTGGTTTTAAAAAGCTGAAAGGCTTTAGAACTTCAAAGCCTTTTCTTCAGTCCAACAGACCATCTACTCTTATGAAAGCAAACTTCCTTTGTTTGCATTCAAAATCTTGTTAAATGCCACCATTTTGTCTATTGGTGACAGAAGGAAATGTAAGAAAAAAAAAAATGACAACCTATGACTGACCAACTGAGCTGTCAGCCTGGGATTAGCTGCCAGACAGATGAGAACCAAACGCAGCTGACCAGGCTGAGTTAAGTTATAAGAAGCTGGCATTACAAAGGACTGACACTGCACTCTTGCTATTGTACTTATCAGAAAGATAAGCAAAAGTCACCAATAATTTAAAGTGCAATGGTTCCAGACATCGTTATGTCTTCAGCATTATGATCTGTCAACAGTTTTATTTTTGAAATTGACTTCTCCTGTCCCTCCAGTTTAGTTTGTATTTTCTCAAGCAAGTAATTGCTGAACAGCAGGCCTATCAGTGGTACAACTGACGATAGATGTTAATTAATGAATTCATTGGGGGCACTTTCACTCTCCATGCAGACATGCAGAGGTTTTGATGGTTTGTTTTTTACTGTTTTTCAGAGCTGTTTATGGTAGCAACTTTAATGGACTTAGAAATTATCTCAAAAGGACAGTTTATAGCTTCAAATCCTACTGGAAAGCTTTGCTCACTATTCACTCATTCGCTGAAAGTTTAATAGACATGAAAGAGTACAAAACATTTAGCTATAGAAGCACTTTTTGTTTTATAGGTTGTACAACAATCTAAAGACAAATGCCTTTTGTATCCAACGGTATGGACGTACCAGAGTACAATGGATTTTGGTTTACAGGACAGCAGATCTAACACTTTCCACAGCAAACATTTTTTAAGCAAAAATTTTCACCCTTTAAGCATAATTGTTATGTATTTACACATTTCCCCATCTGTGTTAAGGGGTCAACAAAAAACCCAAATTTGATCCTTGAAATTTGATCCTTCATTTCAGGATCACACATGAAAGGAGTCTTACCTCTCTTCAGTGTTTACTATGCTCAGCACCGGATCCACCGACAAAATCCCGTACACCTCCAGAACATCATTGACTTTGAAGCTATCCCAGCTCTCATAGACCTGCCACAAAGAGAAACTAGTTTCTGTGATTGCATGCTTTTTCCTACTGGCATTCTTTTGCTAGGCAAACGATTGTTTTCTAATCTGATTTATCAAGACTGGCTGAGTAAGAGAGCATTCAGCACATTAAGAGCAGAGAAATGTTGTGTGGGAAGTTTCATGGGCAAGCATACTAGTGAATCAAAGACTATTTCAAGTACAGTTTAAAAATGTGTAATTTATTGGGTTTTGGCTTGTTCCATCCTTACTTTTTTTTCCTGTAGATGACAAATCCTAGAAGGAAAGTACCAGGATTCAATACCAGCTACACTCAAGCATCTAGTAAAGGAATTTTTTCTTTTATTTTTTTTTAAACTAAGTGTAGTGAGAATGTGCAAGCTCTAATAAATGCTGTGGAAAGGTTTTAGCAATTCAAGAACAGCAGTTAGGAAGAGAAATGATGTAATAGTGAAGGGAAACAATATAATTAACTGTAGAAACAAAATTCGGGACCTGAAAGACAATTTCTGTGCCTCTAAACCAATGCTAGACTATTTCCATTTAACTACAGATTCTGTCTGCCTCACTGAGGCCACTGCCACATTCATCAGCTCTCCATTTTTGTTACCTTTACAAGACATGCTGGTCCCTTCTCTCCTGGCAATGGGAAATTTAAGTCAAGTGGAGGGGAGCAGTTGGGAGAAATTAGATGATGACCTGCAGAAGCTTCTGTTTCTAATCTCTTTGGCTCCACACATCCATGGATATCACCTCCACTGCCTGAAAAATACAGGATTAGGAGGTTCTTAAAGCAGAAATGCAAAAGTGAACGACTCTCTTTAGTAAGCAACACAGAATTAAACTAATTTAACAAGATGCCAGAGATGAAAATATTTAATAATGTATTTGACAGAAGAATATTCAGAATCAGAACAGAAAAGTTTCACAAATGCATATTTTGTACTATCAAGTTAAGCATGAATCAGAGGACTGGTAAAGATCTATGTGCCTTGGAAACCCAAACATGGCCAGAAATCTGATTTTCAAAATTTAACTAATGCTTGATACATGGGACATTTTTTTTGTGAAGGCTGCAACAACCGTAGCGATTCAAACTACTGCAGAGGTTTCTACTGTGAGAATGAAATGTTTGCAGATTCTGAAGTGACACCTATTACCTATATGCTGCTCTTTCTGTTTAGATGGATGTAGATCCATGTCCTCATCTTCTTCGTAGCTCCTCTTGTGGCGACTGGGTGTGTAGGATGTTGAGGGACTAACTCGAGCTTGGCTGGCACTAATATATGCGTGCAATTGCAGATTAAGGACAAACACTGATTTGGGTTTTTTTGGTTTTAGTTTTAAACAAAATGCCATTATCCCATTTTGAACAAGATATTAAACCAATGAGTCAAAGCGTTACTTAAAAATCATCTCTTTAGATACGTAAATAACCTGCTCAAAAAGAGCAGAGCCAGATGTTGGCTTTGGTGAAAACAGCAACTAAAAACCTGAGGGCTATTCCACTATCAATCTCTAAAAAAAGTGCCCTTTTTTATGCTCCAGAGAACATGCTCCTGGTAAGGTACAACCCAAAATCTCAGGATTTTTTGTCTCCCACATCTCAAACCAAGCAATAGCTTTATTACATTCTGGACTCTATGAAATAACTCATTATAGATTTACCATTGTATTCCTATCTTTTTATGAAATGAAATGTGTCTTAAGGTTTCGAGACCTCTTCCCCTACTCCCTTGGAGGGGAAAATAATATAAAATTCATAAAAGTTGTTAAAATAAGCATTCTGTATCCATTTCACTCAGAACACTCAACTTCCATTTCCAGGAGAAGCTAAAGGTTTGTTATTCCTCAAAATGTACTCATTGAGAAAATGACATACTGTGGTAAAACCATCAAAACCACCATACTTCAATTTTCCAGGAATTACTGTCTTAACATGCTCAGCTGCAGATGTTTTAGAGGTTCTTGTAGAGACTCTCACAATGGAATTTTCCTGATTTAATCAGAAAATGCAAATGGAATGCCCAGCATTCAATTTAAGTTTTTTTCTAAGCATTTGCAAATTGAAATGAACTTTCAAGACTCTGCCAGGGAAACAAGAAAATCTAGTCTAAATCCCTACTAAATCCAAAAGCAATACTTCTAAATTCATTTACATCCTTTTTGTGCATATAGCACACCAACAATTATTCACTCTAATAAAAGAAACCCAAAACAAACTTAATTCTTTTCAATCTAATGAATTAGTTGGCAATCACTGTTTGTATCACAGAGCACTAGACCAGTCCAAAAAAAGATATTTCTTTCACCCATGCTGATTCACCAGGCACTGGAACGCAGTAGAAAGTCTGTCTCTCTGAGGTGACAGTTTGTGAGGAGTTCAAATCAATTTCCTGCTGAGGCTGAAAGTGCAACAGAACTTTTGTTAAAAATCTGACTGGAGATTGTTTTCTTGTTTTAAACTAATCCCACAGATTCAGTTACTCAGCCAGAAGTTACAACAAACATGCAGGTTTATAAACTCACAAACAGTGAATCCAAACTGCCCGTATCTATAATGATTTGATTCTAATTGCACTGCACTGCCAAAAGGAAATTGTTTTCCGTAACAGAAAGTTTCAAGATCAAGAGCGCTCCCTCCCTGGCCCCAAGCAAAACAGCTTGAAGCCTGCTGAAGTTGGAGTGCCCGTGAGCACTTCAGATTAGTCTGCTTACTAAACTGAGATTAACTTTTGCATGTTTATAACACTACCTCCAGAAATCCACTTGCAAGTTCCAAGTAAACTAAACTATACTGAACTTACACACTTCACCTTTCTAACATTTCATCTCAAGCTAAACTTGTGTAACTTACCCCACATTCTGCCACATCTCTGTACTTGCCAAAATGCAAAACCTGTCAGGAAAAAGGCAGCATGATGATTATGTTTCTGATATTCAGCATTAATTCAAAAGCTAGAGAAATATGAGGACTACAATGGATAAAATGATAAACATTTACTAAAATAAGAAATCAATATTTTACTTACACGTGCATTTGTGTTTGGGTCAACTGTTTCATATACTCCCATGTAAAACTCAGGATCAAACATATCTTGAACCATGCAGCGGAATTTCACTAAACTGTTGGGTTTTAGGTAATGTACAGGAACATCATTCAGGGATGGAACCTATGAAGAAGAGCTTATTCTAAACAACGGGTACATATTAAGAAATGCTCTGAAGTAAGCCCAAACCAGCACAGAAGCTGTCATCAACTTATTCTTATTTGTCAATCCTGATACCAGACTACAAAGGAAATGAATTTCAGTCATTGAAGCCATATGAAAACTGTACAGCATTTGAAAATAAAACTCTTAAACTGGGAATTACTGCAGCTGGAGTATTAAACAGAATTTGTTACTTATCTTATTCCCAGTAACAGCACTTTTGCCAGGTATCACGTACCAGTGGTACCATAGCAATTGCACACACGACTCCTTAGAACAAAAGGCTGGGGGAAACCCGTGTGTTAATTTCCAAGTCCATGCTGGGGAGGTTTTTTTCACAGATGTTTACATTACAGTGGAAGAACAGAAAGGAAAAAAAATCCATGCCTAGGCACATAGTGTAACTTGAAATAATGAGATGTGATAAGAATAGAGCCTTCTGATTTTGAAGATTAAAAAAAATATCTTTGTTAAAAAGCCCACATCCAACATTAAAATGAAACAAACCCCAGAAGTATCCCTGTAAGTAATGGCATTTTAACAAACATATCACAGGATCACAGGGTGTCAAGGGTTGGAAGGGACCTTGGAGATCTTCGAGTCCAACCCCCCTGCCAGAGCAGGATCATATAATCTAGCACATTCATTCCCTCGTTTCTCTTCAGTAAGAAAATGTCCTTTCAATTCTTTCTAATGCTATAATTTTAGCATGATTTTGCCATCTGCACTTTGATTTAAATCGTTGTTGAAATACTAATTACGGAATGCTCTCACTGACAGAGAGAAAAAAGAAACCTGATCATCTACACTTAGGTTTTTTTGGCCATAAACAGAACAGATTTGATATGTACGTTTCTAATCCACTCAGAAGTGTTCCATGATGCCATTTTCACCACAGGCCTTTAGGAAGACTTTGGGCTTTTAACTCAAGTGTTCATGCTTTATTTTCAAAGCTAAAGCACAGCTACCTTGCTAAACTGCAATAAGCCCAATAAGAAGTCTTAGCTGAAAGTATTTTTCCTAAAACCTGAAAGCCCAAGCAGCTATTTATTCAACCCACAGTTTGTAGCATCCCAGCAAAAGATCAGGAAAAAGAGGTTTATAAACAATTGCTCAGAATCTTGTGTTGTATACAAACACTGCAGGCTCACAGTAGACAAGGGTGACATTAATGCCTTCAAAAATGACAGCATTTGTCAGCTCCTGCCATCTACTGGATTGTACTACAAACTGGCAGCACTCAGCAGTTACAGCCCAGGGCAAAACAGTACACTGAGGTCAAGTGGATTGGCTTCTCTGGTTTCCGTGGGGATTTTACATCCTCGCTTTGCACACAGACTAAAGCAACTGAAATGTAAATATCATATCACAAAGTCTATCCCTAAAGCCCTTCATAATGAAAATGAAGAGCATGTCACTGCAATAATTTAGAGGTAAAATTTATGAAACTTAAATAAAGAGTAACTGTAAAAGAGTAAAACAATCTTACCCAGTTAGTAGCATTATTTTCTTTCAATTTGTCCTTGAAGTATTCGGTTACCTTCTTTTCCCAATCAGAGTTTGGATCATTTTGGGCTACAAACAAAACACATTTACCTGCGTATTAGCATCGTGTAACAGACTCTACCCAGCATTCACCTAACACAGTAAACCATTTAAACATTTACCTCTATTCCGGGCAAGTGACTGTGCTTTAGACTACTTTATGCCTCTTATAATAGCAAGGACTCCCCATTTTACACCACTTCAGGCAAACTAAGACCAGCACAGACACTCTCTGGAGGTGAGGAAGAGCTCTTAAATATGGCAATACACTCAGATAGAAAGCAGAGGAGCTGAGGTACCGCTTTCTGCTCTATGTTCACTGCAGAAATTTTTATTTCAACTGGCTTTTGGTTAAGATCCAGCCTAGCACAGAAATAGCTTCCGCTGGCGGCACTAGTAATGTCATTGCTGCCCCGCAATCCACGTAGCCCGCATAGGAGGTTCCCGAAACCCAAAATACGCTTTGTTTGTCTTTTTTTCCG
>VWZY01004635.1:120610-205810 GCA_013399075.1 Chloroceryle aenea
GGACGCAGCCATGGCGGCGGCGAAGTCTGGGAGTACCGGCGGCGGTGCCAACTTGCTCTTCTCTTCCTCCGCTACCGAGTTCAACTTCACCGTGCCCTTTATCCCGGTCAGCCAGGCTCCGGCTGTACCGCCGAGCCCCCCTCTCCTGGCAGCCGGTAGGGAGGGCGGCGGGGGGTGCTGAGGGGCCGCTGTGAGGGAAGCGGGAGAGTGCGGAGGGGTTGCGGGGCTTTGCCCCTTCGGGCTCCTTCACAGCCCCTCCGGGCAGCTGGGCAAGGGGCTCTGGGGTGGGTGGGAGCCCCGAGGAGCCGAGTCGGGACCTGCCAAGGGGTGCCGGCGGCCTGGTCCGCGTCTGGGCCCTCTGCCTGTGGCTTAGAACCGCATCTTCTCCCCGGAGGGCTCTCTGAGGTGGCTGTCGCTGCCGGGCCTTAGTGCTTCGGGAGAATCAAGCTGCTTGAGAGGTGTATGTTCCGCTTTTTTGCATGTATTTAATACTTACGTAGTTTTCAGTTCTGTAACTGAAGGGAGGGAGGATGATCAAGTTTTCAGTTCACTGATTAGCATGTTTGTTTCAGCAATTAAAAATTGACAGTACTTCCATTCAGGGGTATACTCACTGTTTTTACTTTTTTTAAACCTTTTTCCATGTTATTTTCTATTTTCCCTGTGTGAAAATAGTGTGTTAAGCAGGCATCTTACATCTCCTTCTTAATGTCCTTGCGATTTTAATATCCTTTTCTTCAAAAGCCTTAAAGGTGTTCCAAAAACATGCATGTGCAACTTAAAATCTGTTGCTCAAACTATTTCAGATAAAGGAACAGATTATTTTGGATTGCATTCAGTCTTGAAATTAAAGCTCTAAGTATTAGAAGTTCATCCAGCAGTTGGATATTTTAAATTTTACTGCACTGGTAAGTGTTGACTCCCAGATCCAAGACTTGATTACAATGCTGTTGTATTTTAGCTAAAATAATTATTAATATAGTTGGAAATCAGTGCAGTAAATATCTATATTAAAGTGCTCGCCAAGTATGGCTTTGAAACATTTTTTTAGGTCATCTGCATTTTTTGGGGTGGGAGGGATCAAAGCATTAGAATGTTATTCTTCCTCACATAGCGTATCTAAGCAGCTGGTGTATTTACTCTTTCCATTGGGTAATCCTTAGAGATTTTATTTCTTGCAAATATACTTTCCAACATGGAATAAAAAAGGAAAAAAAATAGTTTTAAGTGTAGCTTTGCACAGATGATTGCCATGTGGCAATTTCCTGAAGACATTGAAGCTATCCAGGGATCAAATCTGATGGGATTTCATTAATGTGGTGAATCGTGCACTCTCTATCTTGCTTAAAATTGTATCAGATGAAAATTCACAGTTCTGCATCCAGAGTGAATTTCAGTGTCAGAGGTTGTGCCACATCCCACGTCTGTGCAAGCAAGGCCCCCATCCTGTGAAATTCTGTTTCTGTGGCCCATTGCACTCGCCATTTGTCGTAGGGCTCTGGCTGTGTGGAGCAGTTTGCATCTTCAATCATAGTTAGAAGCAGGAAAGAACAATCTCCTGAGTTTGAATTTTAAACTGTGCAAGATGTAATAAGAATTGTAGGAGTTGTGTGACGTTGGACAGGCAGTGTTAGGAAGCTGGGTACAATCACAGAGTGGGTTGTGTCTTCTGTGCTTTGCAGTCTGACGACAAAGGATATGTTCTGTGGTTCAGGTTTGGGTGAAGTCAGCAGTATACTTATTATAGATAGAGCATTCCTGATGAGGAAGTGGGTTAATGTTATTCCCAGATTGTCACCTGACGACCACAAGTGACAAGGTTCCACCCTGTACAGGGCGTGATATACTGGAGGTTGTCACACAGTCACTGTTGAAGAAAGACTGGCTTGTTTATGAAGAGCACTGCCCTTGTATGTCAAAGCTGTATGCTCATAGGAATCTTAAGTTGTATGATGTGCTTGTTTTTCTGCCAGTCTGGGCTTATGTTCCAAATAATTTTTGCAAAATTAGAAAAAGTCAAAGTAGAAAGTACTATATTGTATTGGGAACCTCTGTATGTGCCTCTCTGTGAACATGGAATATTTGTTTTGGCAGAATTTTTGTCAACCTTTTTTTTTACAAGGAAAGATACAGTTAGGCTGAGTGTCCAAAACCTAGTTGAAATTGGAGAATAGTAGGTGTTTTGTGAAGAGGTGTTTGGTCCAGGTCTTGAAAACTCTTCAGCACTTTGCTACACGTTTATTGTGATCTGCCACAGTGGGGGAAATTTCCTGCTCTGCTTTCAGTTATTTTGGAGAACTGAGAATTGACAGTGGGTGTGCAGTGTGCCTCTCTATTCCACAATGGTTATGAAATGTGAAAAGAAGAAGAATTTCATTATTTAGAAGCCGAGACCTTTTATTTGGTATAAATGGGTATTCTGTTTGTGGTTGGGAGATAATCCATTGGCCTGACTTCATAGTGGTCATTGCTTATAAATCATTTTAGTATTCCCCACATGATTCACACAGAGTTGGGGTTTGTTCCTAAAGGGGGATAAAATACTAGAGGTGAAAGCAAGGTGAATTGATAAATGCAGGTGATGCCTCAAAATGACACTGTTTGAAAAGACTGCTGAATAAAAGATGGTTAAAATAGCCCTTCTTAGTCATGGAAGTTGCTTCTTTTATGATTAATTAATTAGAACAGCAGCTTCCTAGGGAGGCTTCTCTGTGGATTCCCCTGTGCTCCCTTGATACTCTGTATTACAGTTACATTGGCTGAGGATAAAGACATTTGTAACTGCCTGCTTCTAGAGGCAGAGATCCTTTGTTTCTCTTCAGCTGGGGACTGAGAGGCAGAGAAGCAATGATAACTCTGGGCTTTCTTCCCCACGGCCTGGGGAGTGTTTGGTTGCCAGAGCAGATGACAACACTCCGAGGACTTCTGCAAATGGCATTGTCTGATTGCAGGATGCTGTTCCCTCAGCAAGCAGCCAGTGATGCTCAGTCCATCACAGGTTTAACTGAGCTTACTGTGAGACCTGTGCTAATGTCAAACTGCTTTTTTTGCTGCTGGATTGCCGCAAAGCAGAAAACTCTGATCGACCAGGACCCAGTTCATGTGTTTTCTCAGTGTGGAAGGGCAGTCATGGCCTTGCATCTTTTTAAGCTCTTTCCTGCAATTATGCAGGGTGGGGATTTGTTTTCTGCACCAGAAACTTAGCTCTTGTGCCAGTCTAGAGTAGGATTTTCAAAGAGAACTGGAGTAATTCTTGCTTATCAGATGACTTGGAGTGATGTGTTATGGCCACCTTGCATGTCAGATGAGAAACCTTGTGAGGGCTCTGCTGAAGGAGCAGGTGAGAATGGGTTGATTAACCAATAGGTTTGGTCTATTTGGGAATATCCTTAAGCTCTACTTTTGAATTTAATCTTGGAAGTCTAAAAATTAGAGCAGGAAGTCCTATGCTTAATTACTGTTTACATGGTAAAAGGAAATGAAGTGAGACTGCTCTTGCATTTGGTAGGCAGGAGGGAAATTGGAAGGGATTTTAGTGCCCTGGAAACAGGGATCTTTACCAGATTGGCTTGGGAAGGTCTTGACTTCAGTCATACTTTGGTCTATTATTTCAGATTGTTAATTTTTGTTGCTTTATCTGTGTACACTGAGTGACTTTCATGGTCCATTTTAGATGGTCTTGAAGACTTGGTATATTTTGTTTTGTTTTATGATGTGCTTCATCAAGGATGTGTAAGCTTTGTAATCCTTTTAGCTTTATGGGGGCCAACAGTTTTGGTAATAGCTGATAACATTACAGAACATTTTGAGTACAGACACTCAACTGGTTTGAACCCCTCACAATATCTCTCGTGATCTTTCTGTTTTTGCAGATGATTCTGCAGATGTTGGTGAAGAGGACAACTTCCTGGGTCAGACTTCTGCCAGCCCCAATCCACCACAGACTTTCAACTATTTCTCTCAAGTACCTAGTAGCAGTGATCCATTTGGAAGTATTGGGCAGCCTCCCTTAACAGCTGCACCACCTGTTGGAGCACCAGCCTTCTCCAGACCTCCAACTTCACTTCCACTTGGATCCGGGCCGCAGGATGGGCAAAATGCCTTTTCACCGCACATTCCGAAGTCACAGTCCTCTTACAGTGCACCACCTACTTCACAGGGGGGGATTGAAGTTTATCAGACTCCTCAGCAGAGCTGCCCCCCTCCAGCAAATGCATCTGCCTTTCCCCAGGGGACATCTCAGCAGGGCTATAACCCTTACCGGCACACCACCCTGAGCAGCAGAGCCAACCCCTACCTTACTCCGCCGCAGCTGCAACAGAGTCACGCTCCTGCTCACGCACCGTCCTCTGTGCCACCCGTCCAGATGTATCAGACACCTCCAGGGTCATTGACACAGGTATATAAATCATTCTTGATGTCCTCATAGCAAAACAAAACATTTTATGTCTTTTTCCTCTCTGAATTGCTTGTTTTATCTTCTGGAGATCCCCCCCCCCCTCAAAAAAAACAAAACAAACCCCACAGAAAACCCTCCCCAACCATTTCTGATAGCAAAATCTTTGCACAAGAACTAGCCTGGAACTGTTGCTTTAGGAAAACTTTCTGGTCTTTGAAGTGTGTTGTACCTTGAGGCTGTAGCTATGTGAGATTCTGGCCTCATAAACAAAGCCAAGGCATTCTGTTGCTCTTTTCTGCCTGTTACTGAGTGTGCTGCTGCTTCAGCCACGCTGCTGTATTGTTTGTGCCTCTGCTGTACATTGGGTCACTCAGCAGTTTGCAAGATATGGCTACAAATCTCTCTCCAAACTGTTTTTGATGGTGAAGTCAGTGCTTGAAATTATGGTGTAAGTCACATAAATAGTAAACTCTTTGAAACCCCTTGGTTGAGGGTCATGTGCACACACAAAGAGATTATTAAAAGAATGCGAATAGGTTAGTAATAACCTGACAAGTTTTCCTTGAAAACAACAAAAAATGTTTTCATTTTGCCTGAGCTATTGCTGTTACTGTGAATAAAGAAGAGAAAGATTACATGATAACAGAAAATACAGCCCAGGCAATAGAACCTAAGCTGTCTGGAGTTTTAGATAAAAGTTCTGAAATTCTTTAGTTTGCTTGATTTTTATATATTCTACATAGTATTAGGATTTTTTTCTTTAAATATATCAACCAAAGCAATTGCTACTGCTGATATCACTCACCTTTAGTTGTAGTCCATGGTATCTTTGTACAATTTGTATCAACTCAGCTTTCTGTTGGCTACCGTCCCTTTCAAAATCAGTAACTTTTGTTCCATCACTGAGGCAACATTTGAGTTTGAAATCTGCCTGTCCTGATCACTTATTTAGAGAGAATTATTACTGAATTGCCTACTTGTGTAAATTTACAGTCTTTATGCAAAAATGTAATTATGTATAAATGAATAATGAGAAGAATGCATTTTAATTTTCATGCCACATTTGGTGGCAGTTAGAAATAAGCTCAGGCTGAGCTTTGAAAATTTACGGTAATATTTGGAATTTACTCATTTTAGGTAATCAAGGTGCTAGACCATAATGGGTTTCTTAACAGTATTTGTGGCAATGAAATTCACAACCTAGTTCAATTTGAAAAGGTTTCACTTTTTAAAACCAATCTAAAGTTGACAATTTGTTTGTGGTGTTTTCAGAATGAAAGATAATGTTCTTGGGGAGGGAAAATATGTTAGAATTAAAGACTCAGAGTGTTCTTTATAGCAAAGTATAGATTAGTTCTGTAAAAACCATGTGAGATTGAGGTGATGAGCCCAAATGTATTTTCAGTTTCCACAGTCTCAGTCACAACTCCGAGCTCCCAGGCCGGCAGGTCCATTGGTGCAGGCACCTCCTGTTTTGCTACAGAACCAATATGAACCGGTTCAGCCTCACTGGTTCTACTGTAAGGAGGTGGAGGACAAGCAGATATGGCTGCCATTCAGCATTCTGGATTCTGCCAAACTAGAGGAAGTCTATAATTCTGGTAAGTTATATTTTACTCAGAGAGGTGAACAGAAGGATGAGAAGGAACATAGTAGAGTAATGCTGCTTGTGTATGAGTGACAAGTAAAAACCTCGATGTTTTAATGAAGTATTTTGTGCCACTTAATTTATTTCCCTTACATTATCTGTGGCTTGATGCAGTCAGTGTTAAGATGTACTTTCCTGGTGGATAATGCATGTTGACATGGAATTTGGAGCTATCTGCAACTTGGTTTGTCTTTTTATTAACCTCTGTCAGCTCTGGAGTGAGTGTTCATATCTGGGAGTTGCTCAAGGTTTTTGTCATGTACAGAGCATATGGAAGCATTTTAGGAGCAACACAGTTGTCATGATATTATAAAGCTTCTCTTTCGTGGTATAACTGTCTTAATGGCCTAATGCTGATCACAGGAGATTGGGGCTGGGGTGAGAGAGAAAGAAGATTGTGTTAGTTTTGTAACCGAGCATGGCTTCTGTGTCCCAGTCCAGCCGGATCCTGAGAGTGTGGTCCTGAGCACTGACGGGGGACGCTATGACGTGTTCCTGTATGACAGAATGAGGAAAGCTGTGTACTGGGAAGAAGAGCCTTCCGAAGTCAGACGATGCATGTGGTTTTATAAGGGAGACAAGGATAGCCGGTTTATTCCTTACACTGAGGATTTTAGTGAAAAGCTAGAGGTTAGTATTACCTTTGTATAAACTTCACAAAGAACTCAGTAATTCTTTGTAATCACGATGTTAGAAGTGCTTCTTTGTGCTTCATTTAAAATAATGTCCAGAATTTCAGGAACACAAGTAAGCAGATCCTGGGAAAGGGAGTGGCTGGAAGGACACGTTGTTCTGCTGTGACCTAAAATCAACTTGTCTAGTGTTTCATGTGACACTTTTGTATAAAGTTATATAAATAATAGCCTCAACATTACAGATGATTCACAAGGCCAAAAAACAGTTTGAGAAGGCATACTGATTTTGTGTAACTTGTTTACTGTTTCAGGCAGAATATAAAAGGGCTGTAACTACAAATCAATGGCATCGGCGACTTGAATTCCCAAACGGGGAGACAATTGTTATGCATAATCCCAAGGTAATAGATTTTTGGCAATTGATTCTCACACAGTTCACTAGGAGTGAATGAGCAGATGGATGGAAACATAAATTGAACGCAGTCTTAGTCTTGCTTGAAAGGTACTTGCTGATTGTTTTGGATATGTGTGTATTGAAGATGATAACGTTTCTAGAACACTGAACTTCTACTTGCTTCCCTGTGCTGTCACGTGCTCAAATGACAATGCTTTCTGAAACCTAAGAAGAATAAGGGTTTACATAGTAAATATTTGGACTAAGTGTAACTGGCAGTGAACAGGAGGCAATTTGAATTAGTTTAACCTCAGACAGTCTGTACCAAATGGAAGGTAATTTGAAAATGAGCACTAATCTAACTACAAGGTAATTAGTTTATCTAAGCCACGAGAAATCTTCCACTGCAACTATTTCTAGACCATGAGGAAGTACAGCAAAAAAAGCTTTGTAAATGATACTAAATACTCTTAACAGTCTCATGTGATTAAAACATGTACGTCAGCCTTATTGACCAATGCTGTTAACTGTTGGCTTATCACAGATGCAGTAATTAATATATAAAATAATCCAGGGGCCAGAAAGGATCATGGTTGCTCCTACTTTAAATACTTACTAATGCTAGTTAAAACCTATAGAAGGAGCGCTTAAACCACTTGGTGTCATAACTGAGAGTCCAGGCTGTACTGACTCAGTGTAAGTCTTTTTTTCCTGTGATAGAGAAATGGGAGTAGTGTTCAGTTTCCTCACAATAAAGGAAGAGTGGTTAATGGAAAGAGGAACTTGAATAATGCTTATCCAAGGAGTTAAGTTTGTTAAGAATGACTGAGTAAGCCAGCTTCTTCAGCTAGTGCTTACTTTAGTTTTAATTGTCTGCTTGCTTTTTACAACAATGAAAATTATCTGTGTTATTTTGGAGTCTGGCTTCAGTGAAGCTGTCAGTGCCACAGAGAATAGCACTAGGACTTTCTAAGGCTTTTTTTTTTGCATATGTACTAACTGAAGAGAGCAGGGGAGTCTGTGATGCAAGGTAAATCAAACAGGAAAGCTTCCAGACTAACAATATGAATCATAAGGGGGTTTGTGTTTATAACTGGACAACGTTTTTTTTTCAGGTCATAGTTCAGTTTCAGCCTTCTGCTGCACCTGATGAATGGGGCACAACTCAGGATGGGCAGGCAAGACCAAGGGTAGTGAAACGTGGAATTGAAGACGACCACGATGAAATTCCCGATGGTACGTGTAACTGTACGTGGTTCTGCAGCTTCAGCTGGCAGTTTGGTTCTGGGCAAAATTGAACAACAGCAGGTGGAGGAGCAAGGCAGTGTTTGTGCCTAGAATCTAGAGATTAAAGTTATTCCTTTAATCTGAGCTGCTTGAAAGAGGTTGTCTGGCCTTGGCTTTTTTTTCTTTTAATCAAGTCCTGTGGCCTATGTTATATTCTGAAGCATGTTATGTAATAGGCTTTATAAAGCACGAGTATCTTAAAGTTGCTTGATGCTAAACTTCACCACTGCAGTAAATACTGGTACTCTGAATTTTTTATTTATTGTTTTTTTAATTTTCTACAGGGGAAATGTCTCAAATTGACCATCTAGTGTTTATGGTTCATGGCATAGGTCCTGTATGCGACTTGAGATTTAGAAGCATTGTTGAATGTGGTAAGTGTTTGCTTGTTTACTGAGCAGCTGTATTCTGAACTGTTTAAATCACAGCTTTAACTGTTACTATTAGTCCTCCATATTAGACTTGCAGAATGGTTTGGGTTTTGGAGTGTGTGAATGTGCTTGTTTTGTGTGGTGGTGTTTGTGCAGGGTGGTGGTTTTTGTGCACTTTTTTTTTTGGTTTTAGGCTTCCTTTGTGTTTTTTTTTTAAATACGCTCCAGTACAACTGAGCAAATTAAGAAGGCCATCTCTGGTCATGGGGTGAAAATGTATTCATTGTGAGATAAATAGAAACTTGTTAGAAGATCTACTTTTTTTAAAGAAATAGACTTTCTTAAATTTAGAGGAGTAACATTTGAAAAGATTTTTCCACTTCATAATTTCCTCTGTTTATATTCTGACTATGTATGAAATTGGAGAGGGTGGGTTGTAGAGTATGTGTAATTGTGTGTTTCTCTAGTACTGCTACTATCACATTTTCATTACTCCTCTTCTCTACAGTTGATGACTTTAGGACTGTTTCTCTGAAGTTGTTGCAGACTCACTTTAAGAAATCTTTAGAGGAACATAAAGTGAGCAGGGTGGAATTCCTCCCAGTGCACTGGCATAGTTCTCTGCATGGAGATGCCACAGGTGTAGACAGGTGAGTATATTGTTGAACGTTGAGAATTTCATACAAGCTGCATCTTAGCCATTTTGTAATGTTGGTAAAGAGACATTAATATGCTTTTCAGACTAGATCAATATGCCTGTTTGTAAAGGAAAATCTCTTATTTTTATTAACATTTTGATGAGGAGTATAGGAAAAGCCTGAAAGTATGCACAATTCAGAGTGGAGAGTTTTCTCTCCTGTGCCTTTGTACAGCCTGACTGAGTCTGACCCTGGGAGATGTCAATGTCCACTTTCTGAGGAAGGTATTGAGCCATCTGTGAGTCCTAGAGTAGTACTTGAATTATGGTTAGACAATTGAGCCTTTTAATTTTTTTTTTATTTGAAACAGAGTATCTATATTTGGTGGGATTGTTGCAACATTTAAAAATCTGCTTTAAAATATCATCCTGGTGCCTATCCTTTTGCTGTCATTTGACATTTCAAGCTGATTTCTTTTACTCAAAGATGGGCACATAGAAATTGTGAGGGTAGCAACCTGCACTGATTAGAGCACACACTGGTGTCCTCTAGAGTGTTCTAGCCCAGTCAAGCCAGAGTGCTTACCTAGAGCTTTGCTCTTTTCTTTGCATTTGAACACTGCGTTATCATGAGGAAGGATCCTTATTCTGGCAGTCATACCAACAGTGCTAACTAAGGCACTCTGAGTTCTCCGGCAATTCCATTGCAGATGTCTTAGATGGTGATGCCAAGCTTTTTCCTCAAAAAGAGAGTATTATGTTGTCTGTTTTTTCAATTTTATCTTCAATTTTTATCTGCAAGTTCTTTTTCTCTTCTGCTTTCACCGATCTGCTCACAAAACTTCCCTGTTCCTATGAGAGAAGTGCTGAAACAGAGGAGAGATTGTTTCAGGCACAGAAAGCTGTATCTTTCTTAAATATGTACCCTCAGCAGATAGCACTAATGTTTGACTCTGCAACAAAGCCAGAAGGCTCTGTTTTTATAATGTCCGTAGAGACCATATCTGTAGTATTTACATTGCAGCTCTACTACATGTCATTTCAAAAGTTAACAAAGTTCTTATCTGCTTTTCTTTAAAGGTGTTAATGCTTCTCATGATTTTGTGTTCCTAGGAACATAAAAAAAATCACTTTGCCGAGCATTGGACGCCTGCGCCACTTCACCAATGAAACGCTCCTCGACATCCTGTTTTACAACAGCCCCACCTACTGCCAGACCATCGTGGATAAAGTGGGGATGGAGATGAATCGGTTGTATGCACTCTTCATGAGTCGCAACCCAGACTTCAAAGGAGGAGTCTCTGTGGCTGGCCACAGTTTAGGTAATTATCGAAGGAACTGGTGTGGGATAAAACCAGCATTCCTCACTAATCTTCATTAAGCATAAGGCTAAAATTATCCAATAGGGCATTGGCTGTCTTATGGAATATGGCTGACTAAAAGTCAAGCATCTCTCAATAGCTAAGTGTATAAAGCTTTAAGAGAAGGTTAGGACTTCATGGATGCTTGCATTTCCTCCTTCCCCCTTCAGTCATGGAGACTTAGTGTCTAATTAATGTTTAAAAATCAACATGTTATCTGAGGTCTTGTTAGGTGGGTAACTTTTGCATCTCAGAACCCCCACTTACTAAAAGTAACACAATTTTTCTGGAGCATAGAATAAGTGTTACAACGACACATGACATAGTGGCCTGGGCTGGAACTTTTCCTCTAGTAGGGAGGCAGGAAGTTAAGAAATTATAGTTTGATCATGGTAACTCTATAAATCATGAGCAGGGTGAAGTAAAAAGAGTTTGGTTTTTGCTGAGAATGATCGTGTTCAAGTTAATATGTGGGTACTTTAGTTTTAATTCAGCCATCTTTTTTGGTTAGTCTATGTGTTGATATTACCATTGCATGTAAATCTTGCTTGGGTTTTAGGGACAGGAATATCTGATTTTTTTTCCCCAAGGCAACTTTGATTCATGTTTTCAGGTTCCTTAATTCTGTTTGACATACTGTCTAACCAGAAGGACTTGGCTTCATCAGTAAATAATGGACCCTTCTCTGGTGTTAATGGGACTGTAAAGGATGTGGCTGTTCATGATAAGCAGGTAACTTGTAAAAAATTCCTGACAGATACATCTGATATTTTCAGAAACTTCTAAAAGTTTTCAGAATTTATTAGCCAGGGCATGATTGTGGGTTCTCATAATATGTTTTAACATGTTAATGGAAATGTGCAGCTTTGTAAATACTGTACATTTTCAGAACAAATTACTTGCATCTTTCTCAAGTTCCAAGTAGGTCAGTAGAGGGATTTAATCATGAACATCAACTTTGACCCTTGCAGACATGTAACTTGGTCTTAACAGTATCCGAGTGGTGGGGAAGATGTGTAGGAGGGAAAGAATCTCTCTGTGTTCTGGTTAGAAACAGTGACCAGTTGTTTGCTGAGTAAAGGAAAATATTTTTGAGTGTCAGAAAGCTCAAGAAACTTTTTGCCTCTCTTAATAATTTTAAAATACGTGTTTTGCTTCTCTGTTATTAGGGGAAAGTCTGTGTCCTGCTTTACTAATAAACAGGCATAAATTTACAAAGCTTACATAATCTTCTTAAGAGAAAGTAATTAAGCTTGGTTTTACTTGCTGCATATTATTTTTTCACTGTTCGATGATGTGATTCTGTTTTGTTAAGATGACTGAAGATACCAGCTCCTTGGGCTCCTCAATTACTACCTCTGGTGATGACCTTTGTGAGCCCGAAGTAGAGGATGATGTTCCTACTTTGCAGAAGACCCTGGAAATGCTCAGTTTGTCAGAGTATGCGAGCACATTTGAAAAGGAGCGAATTGACATGGAGTCTCTGGTACAATAATGTTCACTTGACTTATGGGGACTGCCCAGAGTATGAAGTTTGGGGTTTTTTAGTTGTTTGCTTTTTAATTTGTGTTTAATGTACCATGGGGCATGAAAGCAGTCGCAAAGGTAAGATATTAATGCATAACATAAAAACTGTATATTATATGACTCTCTTGGTGTGGTGTATTGCCACCCAGTTGTGCTAAGGCACTTTGTATCATGTCTTTTTAATTTTTTGTAATTTCTGTAGCTTTATAAAATGTCTTATCTAATTCATAAATTATTGCCAATAAGAAATTAATTATGTTACCAGAAGAGTTATAATTTATGCTTCAATGTTGTTTGTTTCTTTGTTTTATTTTAGCTCATGTGTACAGTTGATGACCTGAAGGAAATGGGAATACCTCTTGGACCAAGAAAGAAAATAGCTAATTTTGTAAAAGACAGAGCAGCCAAGCAGGTAAGTGTGTTTTTCAGGAATGAAATAAAAAGTTGTTAGGTAAATGTACCTGACTTCCTCGCTGTGGAGTAACTTCTATTCTTTAATGCACTTGGTAATGGAATCTTGACAACTGTGAAATAAGTTTGGTTTGGTTTTTTGGTTTTGTTTTGTTTTTTCCCTGATTTTGAAATTTTCTCAAAAGGAACAAAAGAAAACAGTAGCAGAAAAGAAAGCAGTGCTGGCTGCCACACTCCAAACTCAAGAAGATGCCCAGAAAGCAAAAGAGACCGTTACTTCTGTCTCCCCTTCAGAGTCTGGGCAGCTGCACTCAAAGAGGAAGCTTCCAGTTGGTGCATCCGTTTCTTCTGTGAACATTGACTATGAGTATTTTGAATTTGGAACTGGCCAGGTGAGACAACACAGATTTAAATGACTCATTCAGAACAAGGATGTTCTTTTGCTTGGCTTTGGTTTTGGTTTGGTTTTTGTTTTAAAAAAAACAAACCTTGAAGACTTCTTATTTTAAATATGTTTGAGGTTTGGGTTTTTTTTCATACTTTTGAACTTTTTCTTAAAGAAAAAATAAATGCTTGTTATACTACTAACATGTACTGGTATTATGGTGGTAGTATAGAAGGTGGCAATGCAGCTGAAGCATCCAGGAAGTATTGTGAGCATGTGGCTGATTTTAATACACAACTTGTTTTCCCTTCCTAGCTAAGCATTATATTAACTAGCTGGCACTTCTGAGAGGTTACATGTCTGATTTCTGCCTTGTAGGTTTCTGTGGTTTACAGTGCATTAGACTTTGAACCAGATATTTTCTTCGCTCTTGGTTCTCCTATTGGTGTGTTCCTTACTGTGAGAGGTGTGGAGAAGATTGATGAAAACTACAGGCTTCCTACCTGCAAGGGATTCTTCAATATCTATCATCCAGTGAGTAAGCACTACTTTTGAGAGTTGAGTTTAGTTGATGCAGATGACAACAATTCAGAATACTAAGTTTTAACCTGTGAACATAACACCACCTTTTCCCCTGCGTACATTTTCCAAAACACTTTTTTAAAAGAAAAATGACACAGCTGAAATATATAATCCAAATATTTGTGGTCATTACTAAGAAAGTGAAGTATAGCTGGCTGTAGGTTCCATACCTAGCATTCTAGGCAGGGCTCAACTTGATAATATTTTCCCTGTTCATTTTTAGAGCTCAAAGAATTATTTTTTGTTGTTATTGGGTTTTGTTTGCTTGGGGTTTTGTTTTTTGTTTTTCTTCCTATTAATTTCAAGCCATTCTTGTAGATTTTCATAAAGTGTTTTTATCTGAGCCACTTAAAGGACTTTTCTGAGTTTCCAGTTTAGATTCTGGGAAATACAGAAATCCGTAGAGGTTTGCAGTGAATGTAGTTCATTTGTCCTTCCCTGTCCCATCTTGCTGCTCTTTCACTAGAACCTGTAGGAGACAAGACCTGGTTAGTTAATGAACCCACTTAATCTTACAATTAAACTAAAGGATCATGAACTGAGTTTCTCTGAACTAATGTAGAACAGAATTCAAAACCAGTTCTTTATTAATCATAAATAGGGATGGTTTTTTTCACTGAAATGTGACAATTAGAATAATTCCTAAGATGACACATGTCAACTTCTTGTTTCTTAACAGCTTGATCCAGTAGCTTACAGGTTAGAACCAATGATCATTGAAGACCTGGATTTAAAACCTGTTCTCATTCCACATCACAAAGGCAGAAAAAGACTTCATCTGGGTAAAAAGAAAACTTATTTTATATATGGATTTCATTCCTAATTTACTCACTTGATGCATTAGAATATTGTAAAATTTCAAGAGACTAATGAACTTTCCTGGATATCCAACTCCATGCTTTTCCTAAACATCAGAGGGGATTCCTTCCCTGTGGAATTGGGGGTTCACAATTGCATTCAGACATAGTAATCATAGCTCCTCCAGACTTGAGCTTCTGATTAGCAACGTTCCTTTTTAAAATTGCTGTACATCACTTGTACACCTTAATTTCTAAGATGATGTGAAAGAGAAACTAAGTTTACTGGTTTCTATTACCTTGTCTCAAATGACATCATAAACTGTTTAACTGGTGTCTGTTCAGTATTGGGAATGTTGAGGAAAAAGGTGGTTCCACAGCCACTGCCAGGCAGGGACTGGATTTTGTTGCTCATGAGTACTCATCAGATCAAGGTGTGCTATGTAAATGTTTGCCAGTTGAAAGTCAACTGGCATTTTTTTGCCAATGTTTGCCAATTAAAAGTCAATAAGGAAAGTCAATTTTGCTGTACTGTGACATTGCTGTTGTGCAGGTTCATAGAGCCCTCCTGAAAGGCTGTCTTCTGGCACTTGTGAACATCTATACTTTAGAATGGTCCATTAGAATGAGTCTGCTTTCCTAGTTTAGACAAGGTACTTTTTAAGGACTCTCTTAGGTTACAACTCTTAAAAATTGTGTATAGTAAAGGAGAAAAATGTGATCTGTTGCTCTTTGCTGTTTATTCTTTGATGGAGGTGAATGTTCCATGGGATTGTCACGAGCCCTGATCTAACAGACCCCTGTGGTTCTAACCACTTACTGTGAAGAGCTCTCCTTTGTTCAGTTTCCCACACAATCACTGAGCTGTAACAGAATTACAGGCTAGAGTCCTCTGGGAGTGTTTCTCCAAATTGAGTGCTACTGCAAGAGACATTGGCAGCAGTTCTGGTCTCTTCTGGTGTGCTGGAGTTTGAAACTAGTTTCTCTGTACTTTTCCTTTAGTGTAGGATGTTAGGAGTGATTGTCAGGGGGGGCTTGGTGTGGAGGGATTGGTTGGTGTATCTATTTTTGTGGACCTTTCCAGTTGCAGAAGCTTCTGGACGGTTTCCTGTGCTAGTAAATTTTAACCCATTGACCAAATCAGTGAGAAATCATTTGTGTATTAATTATGTTTCACCTAATCTTTTCTGAATCAAACAGAGGAACAAGAAAGACAGGTTAATGGCATAGCAGACCTGTTTCTCCTAATAATTGGAATGTTTGTTGTTGAACAGGGTTTCATCATTCTGGTTTTAGCTGACAATTTTAAATCCTTTGACTATGGTGATGGTTTTATTTTTTTTATTTAGAGTTGAAAGACTCTCTGTCTCGCATGGGATCTGATCTGAAGCAGGGTTTTATTAGCTCTTTGAAGAGTGCGTGGCAGACCCTTAATGAATTTGCACGTGCTCATACATCTTCAACTCAACTACAAGCAGAATTGGAGAAAGTAGCTAACCAAATTAAAGAGGAAGAAGAAAAGCAAGTGGTAGAAGGTATGTGGACACATTATTTTATTTTCTTATAATTTAATGATCTCAAATTAGAAGAAACATGAGGATCCTATTGATTTTCCTGACCCTATTAAAGGAAGCCTCTGTGCTAGATACCAGGTGCCCACCAAAGCTGCTCTATCACTCCCCTCCTCAGCTGGATAAGGGACAGAAAATATAACAAAAAACTCATGGGTTGAGATAAGGACAGGCAGAGATCACTCACCAGTTACCATCATAGGCAAAACAGACTTGACTTGGGGAAATTAGTTTATTATCAATCACATCAGAGTAGTATAAAAAGAAATAAACCAAATCTTAAAAACACCTTCCCCCAACACCTGCCTTTTTCCCAGGCTCAACTTCACTCCCAGTTTCTCTCCTTGTCCTCCCAGCAGCACAGGCAGACAGGGAATGGGGGGTTGTGGTCCTCCTCAGGAGGAGGATGCCTCACGCTCTTCCCCTGCTCCAGCATGGGGTCCCTTCCACATGAGACAGTTCTCCACAAACATCTCCATTGTGAGTCCTCCCCATGGGCTACAGTTCTTCATGAACTGCTCCAGTGTTGTCTTTGCCTGGGTTTACAACCTCCTTCGGATGTGTCCATCTGCTCTGATGGGGGGTCCTCCATGGACTGCAGGTTGATATCTGCCCCAGCGCCTGGAGCACCTCCACCCCCTGCTTCTCTGATCTTGGTCTCTTCAGAGTTGTTCCTCTCACATATTCTCACTTCTTCCTCTGGCTGCAGTTGCTGTTGTGCTGCAACTTTTTCCTCTTAAATATGTTATCCCAGAGGTGCTACTGCTACCACTGATGGGCTCGACCTTGGCCAGTGGTGGGTCCATCTTGGAGCCAGTTGGTATTGGCTCCATTGGACGTGTGGAAAGCTTCTAGCAGCTTCTCACAGAAGCCACCCCTGTAGCCCCCTCGCCCCCCAACCTTACCATGCAAACACAATGCAGGAGTATTAATGTTAAATATAAGACATACTGTTGCTTTCTTTTTTTTTTGCCTTTTAGGAAAGGGAAAGTTAACAGATTTTACTGAGGGATATACTAGGCCTGAGTTTGTATTATCTTTCAACTTTCTGTTGGATAGGCAGGTTTCTAAATCAGTTTGGTTTTCTTCCCTCTTGGGGCAAATTAATACAAATAAATATTTGTGAGAATTATTCTCTTCAGTAGTGTTCTGCTGGGTTTTTGGGATGAGTTAAGAAGCATTTACATAGGTGCTCTAACAGGGAAAGAAAATGCTGTTAAGGAAAATAAATTTGTCAGATATAAATACTACCTCTGATGATACCAAGGGTAGGCTTCCTGATTGTGAGTTATCTGTCAGTGTTTAGTGATGCTGGCTTTGTCTATGCTTATGAAGAAAAAATATTCTTTCTGGTTTAAATTGAGGATAGTGATGAACTTTATGCAAGGGGGATGTAAAAAGCAGGGGATAATGGGTGATATTTCTTGATTATAGTCAAGTAAGCTGTGCTTGCAAATAGTTTTAAGTCTTCAACTCTTTATTTTTAGCTGAAAAGATCACCGAAAGTCCAGACCCTCCAAAAGATGAAGATACTTTAGTGAAGGTTGGAATGCTAAATGGAGGACGTCGTATTGATTATGTTCTTCAAGAAAAACCAATAGAAAGCTTCAATGAATACCTTTTTGCTTTACAGAGTCATCTGTGCTACTGGTAAGAGGAAAGGTTTGTGATTCTGTAACTGCTGCTTTTCTGATCTTTCAGTGTTGATAATGACATGCCTGTTGTTTATCTTACTGTCTTATATTTACCCATGACCAGTATGGTGATAGCTGGAACTGTGGTTCCTGTCTTGAGTGTTTTCTAATGGAAAGTGAGGTGATCTCTGTTAAAAATCACGCCCTGCTGTTTCACTTCAAGTTTGTTTTGACAAAAAAAAACCCTGTGTTTGTATACACAGATCTTTTTTTCAAGCTACTGCTGATATGAGAAGTTATTGGGTGGTCCTTTTGCAGCATTTTGTAAAGCTGCCAGACTAGGACCTGTTGCAGTGGCTGATGTATAGGCATATGATTTAGGAGGCCTGAATTGTCTGGGTCTTTGTAATCTTTGAAATGTTTGGAAAAGGCACCTGCTGAGTTGGATATGAGGTCTTTGTCACTTAATTCAGGCATGGCCTCTTGTTTGGAAAGATGTTGCCTCCCCACACAAGCATATCATAAAGATAAATTTGTTAGACTCTGGATGTTCAGTTGTAATGTAATTGAGACGATCTGAGTATCAAGGTAAAGGGTATATATGACTGTCCAGGAGTGTCAGTCTCAAGGTGTCACACCTAGATGTCACTATTAGCCAATCTTATTTCAAAATAAAATCCTGTGTTAGCCCAGAGCAAACAAATGTATCATCCTGTTTGCAATAGAGATGTTACATACTGTTCTCCTGAACTCTGACTCTTAAAACATCCACCTTTAGTTACAATCAGCTATGAGACAAGAAGAGTTCTACAAGCCTTTTGAGAACTAGTTTTCAAAGAAAACTATTCATGAAGAACTTATATTAGACTACAATGTGTAGTAAAACTTTATTACCTCTTCACATCGGAGTGAAATTGATGGGTATTGATGCTCTGCTGAAAAATGAACAGAAAAGAGGGAAGAAAGGAACCGTGGTACTTCCTGTAAATGTGGTTGGTTATGATTTATCACTTGTGCACAGTGATTGCTGGTATACAGAACAATTTATAGAACAAGAAGCAGAGTTTGGTGTCATCATTAGTCAGAGCTGCAGTACGCCATTGCCTTATCTAGATTTGGATTTTCTTTTTTAAGTATTGCACGTTTCAAATGGAGAAGGATGGAGTTCCACTTATAACTATTGACCTGGGGTTTGATTTGTTTGGCTGGGGGGGGTTGGTATGCCATTGTATATATTTTATTACTGTCATATAAATAAGCATGTTTGAAAATACACAAGACACGGAGAGGTAGAGCAAAGGATATGTAAACTCTGTTTGACAACATGACAATGTCTTTATGTGTAATAGACAAGTTTGGGTGTGAGCAAGGAGTGACTACTCTCTTGTTCAGCAGGTGCAGGACGAGCAGTGCTCTAAGCTATGCTTGGAGGTTTTGATTTTCAATAGCTAATCACATTTAGAAGCAAGTGGTTTTTCAGTTGTTAAAATATGGAGTTGAAAGCATTACCCAAAGGCTCTTATTGAAGTCAGTGTCACATCATTGAAGATGAGTGCCTGCCAGAGAAGGGATTAGCACAGAGCTCAGCAGGGCTCCCCAAGCACTTGGGGACCCAGTGGTGTCAGTGCCATTTTGTGGGTACAGTTGAAGAAACAAGGAGCTCTTTTCCATGAAGCAGGAGCAAATCATTGCCAGGTTCTTAAACTTTCTATCTATAGTTCTTTTTTGTCATCTTAATAAGGAAGATAAGCACAAAGATTAATGACCCAAATCTAGATGGGTGGTTGTTTATTTTCAGGGAAGTTGTGGAGAAAGCCTTAAATGAAATGCTTTCTGTATTAGAGAGAATGAAGCTTCTTTGTTGATCCTCCTGCTTGCTTATTTGCTTCCTCATTTAATAACAAACACCAAGAAATGTGCTTGCTATCTCTATGCTCAATTGTGGAAAACAGCTGTAGTCCCTTGGCTGGCCTGTACTGCTGTTCTGCAAATGATGTTTCTCACATCTGAAGGATCAGAGTCATGACCAGTTGTGATCAGAATCTCTTTTACTGTTTTCCCATGTCATTTATTTTCAAAAGCACAGGAAGCTACCCTTTTGTAGCTTCCTTTTGTAGAGTCCTTCTGTTGCAGCTTTGGAACTTTGTTAAAACTTACCTGGTTAACCTTGGTATTTTTTTCCAGTGGTTGTTACACTTCTATATCACTATTGTGTATGTATGTTTAACATTTTAAAAATGAATAAGAAAATTAAGTGAATCCTTGTTAAATTTAATTTCAGATAGCCTGAAGGTTTGATTATTTAAAAAGCTGAGGGGAGAAAAAACAACTTGGAAACACAGCACTTCAATTACTTTGATCTTTAAATTATTTGAGAACTGCCTTACTTTTTAATGTTAAGGAAGAGAGGAAGACTACAGATATTTACTATAGACTATTTACAAGAAAGTACCAGCCAGATAGGAGAGAAGAATTAGAATATTGCTGATAGAACTGGCAAGGCTGAGTTTTGACATTGGGCTAAAAGGTGCAGTGAAGCAAGTAAAGGAAGAAAGCCTTGACAAGTAGAATGTATCCTTGGTGAAATATGTTCAGGAGCCCATCACAGACAAAAATGATGTTTGAGATCAAACTAGGCAAGGGATGGGGATTTCAAGTTGCAGCATAGTAGTGTAGAGAGGTCAGAGTGGGGAGCAAATGCAATACAAAAAAGTAAATGTTACTAGGCTAGGGCTGTTAGCAGAAGTAATGCAAAACTGATGAAGAATTGGAGCGTGAAAGAAGTTGGTAGAGAGGTAAGGGCATGTTCCTGAAAGATAAATACGAATATGTAGTAAGTTGTGCAAACTTTTTAGAGAGCTGGAATGAGATGAAATGTGTCTTACAAGAATTAGAACGTGGACCATGCTAAACACTTGTTTGGATTTACTTTTTTCCTTATAGGGGATCCGAAGACACTGCCCTGCTGTTTCTCAAAGAAATATACAGGACTATGAATATCAATCCTGAACAGCCACAGCATTGATGTATAGAAACACAAATTTGTAAGTTTGTTTTAATACAACTGATGTATTTGTATCAAATTCAGCTGCAACTTAGATGTCTTTACTTTTTCCTCTGAAGTTTCAATTATGAAGCAGGCAGCCACAAAGTGTCATTTAGATTTCAAAAAACAATATAGAGAGGCATTTAATTTGAGTTCAACATTGAGATCTCCCTCCACTTTGTTCCTGAAAGGTATCTGAAGTTAGAGATTTTGTTATGAGATGTTAATTGCCAGTACAAATATGTTCAAAAACATGGTCTCTCTCTACTGTGTTTCTCCCCTAGTTCAGTTGTTCAGTGGATGTTCAAGAGTAGGAATAAAGTATGGGCACATTGTTCTTTGGAAGAACTGATAATGCCCCAGTAGATGAATAGCCAGTATGAAGAGAAATACTTGACATTGCAGAGGAATATTCTAGATATCTACTGCTACCACACAGTTTTAGTATTCTTTTGTAACAGAATGTTTCTGATGGTCAGTTGATAGCATTTTGTTTGGTTTTGTTTCAAAAATGAGCTGATTGAACACATTTATTTATTTATTTTTAAAGTATGGGCACATAATAGGAAAAAGGTGGTGTTTGGTTACACAGATCTGACAGTTACCACAATGGCTTATGCAGAGTCTTGAGTCATAGTTGCAGATATTATTTTTTTTCCTCTGCTTTTACTTCTTTATTACTTCTTTATGACCAATTAAGATGAAATCATATTAAGCTTATTGCTAGAGAAAATAATTTTCAGTCTCGTTTGGGGATTTGGGTGGAGGGGGTGGGAGGGAATGGCATGTGATAATTTATCACCACAAAGCCAAGTGGGGGTTTGTTGCTTCGCTTCAGCAGACACAGGGCTGATTGTATTTTTCATTAAGCACTACACAGTCAGAGTATGGCTTAGCAGGATGTCATGCAACAAAGCATGGACGAGTAAGTCCTTGTGATTGTATTACTGTTAGGAATTCCTTCTCTTAGCACTTTCTTGACTGAACAGTATTTGAGATAAGGATTCAAATCCCAGGGGCTTAAATAGGAGGACAAGGACAGGTTGGGCCCACTGGGATACGCTTAATGACAGTTGGTATCTTGGGAAGGCTCCATACTGCAAGACCAGGATCTTCTTCACATGAGAAGAAGGGTCTAAATATGCTGTGTAAAATATTATTGCTTTAAGTCTTACAGTAAGGAAGGGGAAAATTCTCCCACAGTGCAAGCCGTTAGTCGGATAGGGCTGGCATGTGGGGTTTTGTCATTATTGTAATAGCCAGTTTGTGTCCACACACAGTATAGTTCAGGAGCTTGTTCTGTTAATTGATAATCTATCAATTTTCAGATCTTCCCACATGCTCTTGAAGTTGACTGTTGGCATATTTAATTTTATTAGTACTAGTGCAGGGATAGAGGACTTGCTGTGTTTCATATTTCCCATATGTGCATGTTCTGTTTTCTCAGCACAGCCATACCTGTGGCCTCGACAGACCGGGTGACCGATGCTCTGAAGCACAGCTGGTATTGTCATAGTATAGAGATGACAGAATAAGCACCAGACTTTCTTTTCTGCCAGTCCTGACCTTGCTCAGATTCTACCTTTTTGTGACACTTCAAGCAAACTTAAAATGTTGAGGTGATCATCCGAGAGATGGGTGGAATGACCCAATTTTGATGGTAAATCAGTTTAATTGTACAGTTGCCAAGTATAAAGTGATCACTGAAGGTTTTTGGCATGCAAGTCATTACTTCTCTCCTTTGGCTATCCTGTCTCAGCTGGCTGTCAAACATACTTTGCCTATCAAGGCAGCATGTCCTTATTAAAAAGGACTTGTTGAGAAACAGCAGTAATCTGCTTCTCTTGACACTTTTGTTGGTCTGGCTTTCAAAAATAAAATGTCAACTGTAGTTACAACCATCTTTAATACTGATTACACAAACCAGTTCATATCTACTGAAAACTAGCAACCAGAATCATTTTCTTACTATTGTAAGTGTGATGGAGATTATTTTATTTTATAAAGACCTTTTCAAGCCTCTCTTAAGAGTTTTATTGTGGGTTGGCTTTGTTTTTTCCAAGTAAAAATGAACTTTGACTTTGAAAATGTTAGAAGTTTGTTACAGCTGGTTCAGTGTTCATATGCCCTGAAATGAAGAACAATTAACAACAAAATTTTTGGTCTGGTAATTAAGGTAATTTTAGTGAAACTAGGCTGCAGTTGTGAGAACTGCAGTACTTACTTTGACCTTGCTGTTTCATATCTCAAAACAGTTAAAGCAAATAGAGGAATCTGAATCTTATGGGTGCTAGACAATAATCTAGGTCCAGACCTGAATCCAGACTCCGTTTTCATGTAGTGAAATTAAGATGAGTTGGGTACTATGAAATCCTTTGAATACTACAGAATACTGAGCTTCTGTAGCTTTCCTCTGGCTTCAACTTAACGTGCAATTTGTGGCTTTTCTTAATATTTAGTGAATTAACCTTACTACTGACTCTTTGCCTCTGTTATTGCAGTAAATGGATTCTGAAATGCAGTATGGTTTTTTCCTTGGTATATGTAAAATACACATTCTTGTGTATATATTTTGGTTATTATAATTAAAAATACTTTACTTCCAGTAAGCCTTGATGACAAGATTTTGTATTTCATCACATTGGAAGGGACCTCTGGAGAGGTTACTTAGTCCAGCTCTGCTGATGAAGGCAGAGGTGGCTTAGGGCCTTGTTCACACAGATACTTCACCACCCTGGGCCCTGTTCTGATGTTTGACTACTGTGATCATGAATTCTTTTCTGATATACAACTGGAATTTCCCAGTTGGAGCTTCTGTCTGTTGCCTCTTGTGCTTTCCCTGTGCATTTTCAAGAATAATGTCTTTGTCTTCTCTTGTGCTCTTGCATTAGATAGTTGAGGACAGCAGTAAGTTTGGCTTCTCAAGACTAAGAACGTTCCTTGACATCATCTTGCATGCCATGTGCTGTGCTCCTCTAGTCATCTTGGGACTTTCCACTTGACTCGCTTTAGTTTATCAAAGCCCATCTTGTTTGGAAGTAAGTTTGCCAAAGGAAACTTTATCTAAACCAAACATGTTTGTAAATTGACCTCTGAAGACCAAGTTTTCTGTTTAACAGTCTGGTTTTTTTTAGCTAGAATATAAATAATACATTAAAACAAACAAAAAAAATTAAACAATATAACAACAACCAAAACCAACCAAACCCCACACAGAACCCCAAAAGCAACAAAAAGAAAAAACACCAACAAAAAAAACCCAGAACCCCATTTTCATCTTGCATACCACAGCATGGAACGTTTCACTCTTATATTTCTCTGGGCAACGCTGGATAATCTGATGAATACACTTAAATAGCTCTGACAGTGTCTTTTCCCTTTCAGTTGTGGTTATATGAATAAAAATTTCACTGTAACCACAGGAGCTGGCATTTCTTACATCTTAAAAACAAAGCAAAGTTCAGGTGTTAGGGAAAAAAAAATGACAGTGTCACCAATGATTCTATAAAAGAAAAACTGTAAACCAAATGGAGTTTAGAGAGTGAATTTTTATTTGCTGCAGATATTACTTCCTCAGCAGAAATCTTCCTAGCTTGCTGCAACACTTTACTAGGCAGATCATATACAGATGCTGATCTGTGCTGTTGGAGGCTTGTGTTGGTTTTTTTTAAATTTATTTTGACTGTTCTAAATAGGAGCACTAAGCATTATAATCCATAATTAAACAGACAATGCTAATTAAACTTTAATTCATCCATATACAAAATTTGAGAATTTTCTCTGCCATTTTTCATCTGTGCTGAAAAAACAGCTTCTTAAAAACAAGATTGTCTGAAAGATCTATTTAGTTTTTTATTATTTTATTATTTTAAAATACAGGAAGAGGAGGGGAAATGAGTTTACCTACGGCATAGTGTTAGGAATTATAACCATCACACTGCTACTCTGATTCTGCCCTGCCTTTTCTTTTGATCTGCCTGTGTCAATGTGAAAGTGTTCTCAAACAAAAACAAACAACAGAACCCAAACAAACAGTGTACTACTTAAAACCTTCAAACCTGCATCCTGGCCCTGGAACTCCTACAGGAGAAAAGAGGTGAAAATGTCTAAATTAAGTTAATGAAAATAGATGGAGGCTGAAGAGTGGGTGTAGGGGGGAAGGGAAATGCTGCAGTCACAGAAAACAGGTCATCTGGGGCCATGAATGAGATGCTCTGACTAATGCCACCAGTGCCCTGGCCTGACAGTGAGAGACTTGACTCCCTCATCTCGGCAGCTGAGGTTGGCTGAGCCACTTGGATCAATACTTCCTACAATTAGCACATTCATGCTACATGTTCTCTGGAGGATCTTCCCAACTCCCTGTGCTGCTCTAATGCAGACTGACTTTCACTTTTATAATGGGATGTGATCTCTGTGCCCTCGTGTGTGTGTCTGAAGGCATTTATGGAGACTTCTGACAAGACACATTGCTTCATTTAGTGAAAGTGTTGAAAAGCAAATGCATCACTCTCCTTCTGCAAGGAAAGCACTGCATTGAATGGCATGCAGTGCTCCCAGGTAAGCACATATGTAACGTTCTGTTGGTATTTATAGCTGCAAATCTGTTAAATACAAAATAAGTTAATTGAAGGATGAAAGTGCTCTGGTTGACTTTTCCACAAGTGCTTCATCCACATAGCATTGTAACAGAAAATGTGCAGGAACCAAAGGTTGTTGGCAAGTTCCCTAAAGCCACAGAAGTAATGAAGGGCACAGATGGAAAAAATACACAGTGTACAGAGTAAATTGGAAAAAAATAAACCAAAACACAGACAAGGCAAAACCTAATTGGTTTCCAGTGAAAAGTCACACCTTTCCAGATACTCCTTTCATATGCTAATTCAGACTCTGATACAGTCCAGTTTTCTATTGAGGCTTCATATGGAAAAATCATTTTCAGCTGGAAATTTTTGTGAATCCAAGGGAAAAAATGGAACCTCTCTGAGAAAACCAACACATTTCCAAAAGGTTCCCATTTGAATGAAATTGAAACTTGCATTGAAAGCTTGAGTTCTTTTGAAAAACCATTTGCCCACTGCTCCTCTCCTGCTGTTGAAGGAACCATTCCCTGCACCAGCAGTGAATGTTTCTGTGCTCTGGGAACACCTCCTCGGACATCTCTTCGGAAAAGAAGCACAGTCAAATAATTTCTCCTTTTACCAGGAGAAATCTTGCATAACATTGAAGATTTTCAGTAACCGTGCTTCTAGGGTTGTCCTGATCCTTTCCCAATGAATGTTATATTAATATTTATAGCTTTGTGTCTGCAATATGACAGATGTGTTACAAACTCTGTCTGAAATGCTATTTCCATAACACTATTCTCTATGATTCTTCTCTGCATGTGTTTGCTTTTTTTTCTTGTGATGAATAATCTAGTATTTAATTTTTCCTTTAAAATGATCAGCAGTTGGTGCCAGTGCCAGGGTGGCACCTGGTGTGTTCAAATATAACTGGAGAGGGCATTAGAGAGCAGCCCCTTGCAGTGCTGCATTTCTCAGACTGAGCAAAGTGTTCTTGGACTTATGGTCAGAAAAGCATAAACTCCTGTTTCCTTTGTTGCAAAGCCTGAAGATGGAAGTATTTGTCTTATTTCTGCAGTGGAAATTTTCAGTGACCCAGAGGTGACCATCAGCACAGGTTCTGCTTGCAGGGGCAGTGTTCAGCTGAGCTGCTTGGAGGGTACAAGAACCCTGCATCTTCTTGAAGTGAAAACCCATTTCTCCAATATTCACCAGGGTTGGTGCTCTCAGCTCGATGGCTTTCAAAACCTAGGGCTCTTCAGGATTCCTTCACATACAGAGCCTGTAAAAGAAACATCATCTTTTATAGGTCAATAAAATAGTTTCAGATCCATCCAAATTCAAGCAATTGAAAGTGAAGAGTGTGGATAAAAGAGATGGTAATCGAGAACACAGGTCTGTGAGGGGAAAACAAGTAGTTGACCTTGTATCTCCCTTGCTGCAAAAAAAAAGTTAAATTACTTTCAATGTAATCTTTCAAATGTCTTCACAAATGCAACTGAAGCAAGAAGTATGCTTTAGATTGCTCTGAGTGCCTGTGTAGGGATAGGGTTTATTCAGAAACTGTAAGGAGTTCACTTGAGTGTAGGCAGAAGTCAAGTTTTCCTAAGTCAAGGCTTCTTAGGGGTATTTTGAAACATTTTGTTATGAATCTGTTTGTAGCTCGGGGGATTCCCGGCGTTCTTTGCATTGCAGGATATTCAGGTATGGTTGTCCTTTCCCCAGTTTTTCTGCCTGCACACAGGGCTAAGAAAATAGAGCTCTGAATCTTTAAGAGCAAGCTCTAGCAGCCTCCAGGGAGGGTCTTGCAAGTGCCACGGGAAGGAGCTAGAGAAGGGAACTGAAGGAGAAACAGATCTCAGATTTCTGCGGATAAGAGGCAGCCAGCCACAGGGAAAGGGGAGCACAGCTGTGTCATGACAAATACTTCCTTTTTTGTTTTATTGGTTTTGGTTTTGTTTTTCCCTTTAGCTTCTCAGGGGCAGCTACATGTGGATAAAATAATGACAGTGCTGCTGAGTGAAAAATGGGAGTTGCAGCGATAGTGTGGAAACAAATAGCCTCAAAAACTCCTTCATGAAGGTGGCAGTATTGCCACAAAATATCTTAGCTAATGACTTCTTAAGAGACTGTTTTCTTCAGAATTGAGCTCTGCCAATAAACAAGTTTAGATTTATTTTTCAGACCATCCTTTGTGCAAATATATGTGGTTTTAGCCATTGGAAGATTCTTTGCTGACAGAGCCCATCCCCACAGCTGTCTCTGCCATGACTTAACTGCACTGTCCACAGAGGCTGCCAGAAATGAAAACGTGAGATGATGTCCTTTGCTCTCTCCCTGACTTGTTCCAAGTGTTCCCAACAGTTCCTGTACACTCTGGGCTTCTTAGCCTCTTATCCTGCCAATGCAAAATGTCTTCTTTCAAAAGACCTGCCTTGCCTGGTGCACCTTGTCTAAACTCATTTTTTCTTGGTCACAGAGTCGGACATTGGCTCAGCTCTGCCCACAGTTTGTCTGCAGAGAAATGAAATAATATTTTTCTTTTATTGGTCTTCATTCCAGGTGTCCTCATGTAACACAGACTCTCCAGTGTATTCTTGCAGTGCTTTGTTAATCGAAGCAATATCTTGCAACATCTTGTTTACACAGCCCACCTCTATTAGAAGAGAAAATTCACTGGGAAAGAGCAACCAATGCAACAGAGTTGTCACTGTAAATGATTATGGATCTGGATGAGATGAGGAGTCCAGACCACAGGCCTGGTGATGATATAATAAACTATGCTAAATTCAAATACTGGGGCAGTAACATGCAAGCCACTGGTGCTGTGAAGAAGGAATTCCTACCAGCAAATGGTGATGAGAAATCTTCACTGTCTGGCTTAAACTAGGTTTGATCATTACAGAGCTGCAATTTACAGACCAATTACAGGGTTTTGAGTTGAAAACATTATTTCTACCTTAACATATGGATGTGGAAGCAGAGAAAACACCAGAATTAGAGAACTACAGAAGTAGAGACAGATGGCTTGTCATCTTTGTAAGCCATTCCCTTAGGAATCCACCAACTTTCAAATGCAGTGAATATATGCCACTTGCCAAGATTTATGGAACAGCTCCACAACTCTCCCTCTCCAGAGCTATGTAGACAAGGTCTAGGTGAAGAGAATAGCTCTCAGGATAAAAGTGCTCTGGGGCACCTAAGAGCGATTGAAAAATCCCATTGGAATAAAGAGGGGGGGGGGGAAAGTCTGTTCCAGGTGCCTGATAAACCACGGAAGTCATGCACAGCGCTTCCCAAGACAAACAAGAATGGTACAATTTCCTTTGTGCCTCCTGCAGATTTTGATGGTGTTTCTGTCCCTTCTGAGACAGTGTTTTAACAAGGGCTTGTTACCAATAAAGAGCATTCCTGTCCAACCTTCCCCATTATCCACTGGTAAACTTCATCTACCTGTGATAAACGGCAACACAAAGGTACTACATTTCTCATTTACTCTCTTGAGAGCACTTTAAATTAATGAACTCCACAATCTTACACCTTTTCATGTTGAGCCTCGAGAAAGGATTTCTTCAGAAGGAAAAGAGTAGAGGAATTTCTTAAAATTCTCTTTAGTAAGGGAATTCAGTGTAGATGATGTAGGACTTCAGCACAGCAATGAGTTAAAGAGTTCAGGCTAAGCTTTCTGCTGATATATGTTGCTGAACTCCATCTGTAATAATGGAGCTCGAGCACTGCCTGCCAGCAATGAAAGCAAACCTTGTGTTTATCTTGGCAAGACCCTTACTTCCATTCTATCCAGAGCTATAAAATGCTAATATTAGCCCTGAATCCACTGCTACTGAGCAATGAGTTTCCAGATTCAATTAGTGTGCTATTATTAATATGCACAAGAGACTGATTCTAAGTATCACTCTTAGTAAAAGATAATGACAGTTCCTTTTGCTCAGCAAGGATCGCATTCGTGAGGTACCTCCCGCTCCAAAAAAGAGACCTCCATACCATGACTGTGTCCATGGTGCCTACTGCAAAAATACCAGTTCTCTTAAATATAGCTTAGCTGTGTATTCAGCTGTGTACTCAAACACAGGCATCTTGCCTTTCACTCTATCTCGTGGCAGAGTAGCACTCACTGGCTACTCACTAACAGAGCCAGTTGATAGGCAGCAGGCAGCAAAATGATCTGTTGATAGTTTGGGCAGGTCTGTGCAGAAAGACCACTCATCCATGCAGAAATCCTCCCTCCAGGAGCACTGGGACAACACCCACCAGCCAAGCTAGTGAGGGTTTGACAGACTTCATAGTGAAGCAGGAGAAAGTCATGTTTTCTTTGAATATGCTTTTTGATAAACGGCAGCTGCACAGTTGCACTGGAATCACATATGTGAGAGGGAGTAAGGGAGGGAGTATGATGCCTGTCAGTGAGTTCCTCTGATGTTTGCATGGCAATGACTTATATAACTTGACTAGGGGTGCTTGTTGTTCTGCACAATCTCTATTATGGTTTCATAGGACACATGGCTCACAAAACTCCAGTTTAGCAGCGAGCTTGTTTCCGAGATTGTTTTCTTCACGTTGTGGAGCTGTGAGCTGATGCTTGAGCTGGTAACAGCCTTCGCTAGCTCAGTAGCACACACAGGCTCCAGGCTCCTACCCTGGGGCTCAGCCCCACAGGCTCTTGGTGCTGTGGGCTGAGCTGCTCAGAAACGCAGTACACAGAGAAAAAGTTTTAAAGCACTTCTGTTGACCTTAAGCTATTCCTTACCTTCTGCATAACTCAACCCTTAGGAGTTCAGTGATGGGACAAGTGCTTCCCATAGCTCACAACAGCAGCTGGCATGTCCATTCAACTCAACAGCACCAGATACCCAGAAGGGCCTGGGAGCAGTTTTACAACTGTGGTATTTCCCTCTGCAGGGGAATAATGGTTTTTAGGACCTCTACTGACCCTTTAATGGAACATATTGGCCATTTAATATATACTGTGGAACTTGATTTAATTCTGTCTTTTGGAGTGTGCTTGGGCAGAAATGAATTCGCTATTTTTTCATGCCCAGTACTGAATATGGGTAGTACCACATAAAATGATGATTAATTGTATCTGAAATGGAAAGGCAGTTGGAAGAGAATGTTTTTTTGTTGACAGACAAGGTGGTTGAGGAGTTTGTTAGTGCTTCAGTAGTACTTTAGGTCTGACTTGTCATGCTTTTGAAGAACCAGTCCTACTGGCAACCTCTTGCCCCTCTCTCCAAGGCCACCTCAGCCCACACCTTTGCAGAGGCAGTTTACAAAAACATGAAGAGAAACAGGTGTCCAAAAGTCCTCTTCAAATGCAAAAATAACTGTGACAGGTCCTTCCATGTAAGATCCAAGGTGTAAAGTGGAACAGAAGTGTTCATTGGCATTAAATAAATAGATACAGGAATAAAGGAGGTCAGATAAATAATAATGCCTCTATCTTGCTCTGATACAATGATTTGTTCTGCAGCAGAAATCCCATATGCTCACACAAGCTTTTCCTGAGAAGATGTGTCAACAGAGATGGAAATTCATCTGTATTTTTCTTCAGGAACAGGGAAATAGAGGGGTTTTTGTATCACTGTGGAAATTAATTAGAATATCTTCTTTGACATGAGAAAGAAAGACCAATTGCAAGAAGTTTTTCCAGAGAAAAAAATGAACAAGTGTGAAGGATGTGTGTTTTGTACCAGTCCCCCAGCAGACAGCAGCACCCTCCCTGTTCATAGGGATTTTTCCACAGGGAAATTTCACCTGTTAGCATCTCCCCTAAATTGTTTTTTGGAGAGTAAAATTACCCAGTGGGTCTATCCTGCTTTCCCCACGCACATTTGCACTGGCAGCAGATCATTTTTTGTCAAGCAGCAAACAAATAAGAGAAGTAAAGAAAAGAGCCATGTCGAAATTCAATCCATTTGTCCTTCTGTCATCCCTGTGCAATCAAGCACTCTCATATTTCTTGAGGAGAAATGAGGGCCATTTAATCCCTTGGAAGGAAGAGGTGATGAGCCAGAAAATGAATGAATTATCAGCAAGTGCAGACAATCCATAGGAGAACAATGCACGCACTGTTGACCTTGTAAGATAATTTGTGTGCGAGACGTGAAACCAAAAGTTGTATTTTTTTTTCCTCCTTTAGTTTTAACTCAGGAGTATGGAAAGACCTACAAGCTGAAAGCCTACTGAAAAAGGATTAAAAAAATTAGGCTACTTAAAACCAGCTCGGTACGGTCCCTCTGCTGAGCACGTGAAGTAACATCCCTCCAAATTTAAAGCATATTTGTATTTACTGCCAATGCAGTGTTCACACTGTTGGGCATTAAAATTTCCCTCCTCTTCTGCACATATCTAGTCAGGCTGCTGCCTCCAGTGGGTAAGTGACTATTGCCCCACATTTCTGTTGTGCCAGCAGCATCACCCAGTGCTTTGTCCAGCCCAAGCCCAAGCCATAGCTGAGATGCAGCTTCTGCTAAGTTGCCAAGAATACCCCACCAGATAACTCTTCAGTTCTTTGGTATCTCTTGCCTGTAAATCTCCATTTCTGGCCAGCAGCAATCCGTACGTTTCAGCTTGCACGTTTCCTCCTAAGCAGTACTGGTGTACATGCACATCTCCTACGATGCATCTGGCCATCCTGCTGACTACAGCCCCAGTCCAAAGTTGGCTTTTCCCAGAGTAGATTTTTAGCTCATGTTGGATCCTTATTCCTTTACCAAAGTCCTAAATTCGGTACTTACATGCATGTGGGTTACCAAGTACCCCTGAGTGCCTGCAGACAGACACCTTTTCACACAGGATGCTGACGGCTTGGTCTGGTTTTCCACTGGAGAGAAGTGGCAGACTAGAAGAACAGAGTGAAGGTGGTCACAGTCCCCTTGCAGGTATCCCACAGACATCTTGCTGCTCAGAGGATTGCTAGGATTTACGCAGGCTTGGACTTAAATTTGAGTTTCCATTCCTATTCCCATTCACAGCCTTGTGCCATGTACTAGAATCTTATGATTAGACGGCCTGTGCTAATTATTCTGTCCTGTTGGCCTTTAAAATCATATTCCCAAAGTTTTCTCTCACAAACACTTCAGTTGCCTCTATTAATGTTGTCAGAAAATTTATGTTTCATGAGAAGGCAAAATACACTCTACAGGCCCTAATACTGATTAAAGTCTTTGACTGTATTTTCATTTTGTTGAAATGAATGAACCATTTGCCTACACACCTAGCTCAGCACTTCACATATCACAAAACCCTGTTAAAATATGACATCCCAGACAGCAAAGTAACCGCAGAAACTTTTATTACCTAAGTCATCTAAGGCGTGAGTGGTAAATTACTGAAGAGTAAATGAGATTTTAAAAAATTCTTTCAGAGTTAATAAGGAGCAGTATTATCAGCAGCACAGGTAGGGTTCTGTTTTAATGAGATTTTTCGCTTGTCAATTTAAAAAAAAATAAAAAATCCATAATTTATAGACAGAACAGCTGCCACAAAATAAGATCCTAAGAAAAATAAAACCCTGTTTAAAATGAGAATGGTTATCCTTTTTTCTTTACTTCTGTGCTCAGCAGCATTTAATTATTAGAACTATTCTGGTCCTGATTACAATTTACATCTAATCATAAAATCTTTCTCTTTGGGAAGTCTGTCTTTTGGCATGTTGTGTAACTAACATTATTCATGGAAATCCTAGCTCAGTTATGTGCCCATCAATCACTTCATCTTTTGGTTGGGTTTTTTCTTTTTGAAGTTTTTTTTTCCTTCTTTCTTCTCTTGGTTTATTGGTTTCTTGTCAGAAATTGAATATTGCATGACAGCTCCATCTATATCTGATGCAGACCATGAAATTGTGACATTTCTATTATCTCATTAGACTTAACAGGTAGTAGTTGCAATGTGTTCTTGGAGAAAATATAAAATTACATCCAAATCATTTATATGAAACAAATGGAAGTGGTCTAATTAACACGGCAAACTCAACATGCATTAAAATTGAACTTTATTGAAATTCAAAATACCTCATTAAAATATAACTAAAGATTTAGAATAAAATCCTCAAACTGTTTGGAAAGAAAAATAACCCCTTACTGAAACACATTTACCCTGATGAGGAAAATGCAGCTTCTGCTATTAGCAGTACAACCGAATCATAACACCATGAACTCATCTATACAAAGTGGCTGTGACAGTCGAAACTGTTAAATGTCATCTTCGTGTAGGAGAAAGAATAAGGTAATTTTACACTGCCTTCAGAAGCTCTGAAAAGAAGTTCAGCCAAAATTTATTCTTCAGTCATGCTGGTTTTATAGGAGCAACTGTTCCACTTTCAAACAACTTGGTGCTTCCAGACAAGGGCGGCAGACACGATGAATCCAGTTACACTTGGTGATGTGATCTGCTAAGGAAATTTCCTCTAAGTGTAACTATATCTAGACGAAAGTGGGTAGGTTTGTGCCCACAGCCAGCATCCACTTCCTGGACTTTGTTCTACTAAAATTTGAGCTACATTAGCTTGTGGAACAGAATCAGTTTTCTCCTGTACACTGAATACCGAATGACAACAAATAAAATTGCTATAGGTGGTCTTTGCAAAATTAGCAAACATGTTTTTTCTTTTCCATTTTCTTTCCTATTAACACCATGAAAATCATAGAGGACTGTAGTATATTTCATTATGCTATGAAATTTTGAGAGCTAACAATATTTTTCTCAATCAACCTCAAGAAGTAAGAAAAGGATCTCTTCATCTTCCTGCTCCTGGCACTGCTTTGGCAGTCTCTTCCTGTGACACAAATCATTAGCAAAGCTGCCATAGAGTTTCAGGAGCAATTGCATCTTATATGGCTACCTTTATAAGCTGCAGCTGGGACTCATTGACTTGGAAGCAGGAAGATCAAAAAATATAACCCAAATCAGCTTCACTTGTCTCTTTTGACTGCTCTTGTCCTTTATGTAACTCGTGAGTTCATTTGTAAATTCCCCCAGTCCTCTCTGACACGAGCAGAACCTCTGGCATGGGAATCAAAGCAGCCAAGGACATGCAGAGCCTGTCTCAGCCCCTTCTCCCTTCCCTCTGCCTTTCACCTTTTGCAAAGGAGCAGATTAAGGCAATGGAAAAGAATTCAAAATGCTGAAGCCTGAAGCACTCCTCACACAAGGCTGGAGCTAATTTGCGCCACCCGAGGACCTGACACAGTTTGGCTGCAGAGCTGCATCTCTTGCAGCCTGTTCCCCTGGCTCTGAACATCAGAGGGCCCAGCAATACCCAGGTCGATGGAACACAGCCACTGCTCCTCCTCATCACCAGGAAACCAGACTTCTATGCTTGCACATGGGTCCTCTTGTCCAGGCCATTAACAAGCTTGATGGGGAGTGCCTGTCACAGTTCCCAGGGCACTGAGGAGCCTTAGTGGCACCAACCAACCTCACCTGAGACCTCCACACTCAGCCTTGGGCTCAGGGATTCTATTTAAGCTCAGCCTGAGCCTGTTAAGGTTGTAATAGTTCCAATAGCCTTGTTAATGCTGCAGAAAGGCAATGGCTCCAGTTCTCTCACAGAAGTGCTCTAGGTGGTTATGGGGCTTTATGTTCTTGGTCTCAATTCCTAGGCTTACTCTCTGTCTTGTCCTCTGCTCTGTCTTATGATCATGGACCTGCCTGTTGGTCACTGGACCTGGTCCTGACCTATGGATTGACTTCCTAATTGGAGGACCTGTCTCATAACTGTGTTACTGCATTATGATAAGGGCTCTTGATTGGACCTGGCTACTGCTCTGAGTCTACTTTGCTTGGGACTGTGGGTGGGTCCTGGTTGGTGAGGCCTTTGCCCTGCTGACCGGTGGATGCCTTGTGGCTCTCTGTTCTTCAGGGAGCAGCCAGCCCTCATCATATGCTGGAATTATATTCCCAGGTCTGCTTTTGATCTGATGTGCAGAAAGCTTTGGATGGGTAACTTTCTCAACACCTTGTTTTCCTCATCTTCAAAAGGTGTGACTTCTACTGACTTCCTTTAAAGCTCAGAACAGTCTATAAATGGAAAGACTTGCATAACAGCTAGGAACTTAGAGTAATTAAGCAGAACTTAAATATGGGATACAAGCTGGGTATGGTGGTTGTTTGGAAGATACCTCATGGGGACTTTCTCTTTGCTGAAGAGTAGCTGAAGACAAATATTGGAAGCATGTGACCCCGGTGAACTTGCTTTTAGAAGAAGCAATACTGATAATGACTAATTCTTAAGAATTCCCCAAAGTGTTTCCCTATTAACAAAGAAAGGCAAGAAACTTCATTACTTGTTTGATTTGGGCACTGTAATGTTTTCTGCTTCTTGTGGCTTTTGACATGTTATTGCTCAAGATCTTCAGTTTTTTATGGGAGGTTCAGAACTTTTTGAGGCTCATACACTGCAGAATAAGTTTTTTTTCTTGGTGGTCTTTTTAGCTTATTTGTCTGTTGCATGGTTGACTGCCAAGGTTGTACTCTGGCTCAATGACTGTACACCAGTCCTTTCTTTAGGCTACAACAACCCATATCTGCTTCTGGGGGAGTCAGTGGCAAGACTCGGTGAGGTTGATGTGAATGAAATATGAAAATTCCTTCATTTAGGAATAACTGGGGCAGCTCAGTCATCTCACTGAGGTGTTAGGAATTTCAGTCAAATTTTCAGTACAAAAGAAAGCACTCTAGCCCCAAACCAACAAAAAGTGGGAAGCTGTCCCAAAGCCCAGACAATATGAGATGAAAATGAAGCAGTTGCAGCAAAATATCCTGGATAATTATACTGATGTATCCCTGTGTCATTAAGGCTCGGGGGGAGATATTTAGGGAATGAGTGAATTGCTATAATGAATGTTTGTGACACTTAGAGCAAGACACATGCCACTCGTGATAGCTCATTTTAGTTCAGTCTCTGAAATTCTCTCGAAGCTCATCATATACTACATGTTCTGCTGCTGACACCTAAACCAGAGCAGCATACTAATGAATCCAGGAGGGGAGAGAACTTTTCAGGAGTGGATTTGCAGCTGCAGTGAACTTAGCAAGAGAAACAGCACTGGATTAATAGCCTGCTGCTTCTCCAACCTGGCTTCACAGGTGACTTTGGCACTTTGCATAGTGGCATTGAGGTTTTGGGATTCAGTTGCAGAATTACAGAGTGATGGCTCATTTACAAAATAATTTTGAGCTGCTTTCTTTTACTGCCTGCTTTACTGGAATTGCCTGGGTTATTATTAAAACATTGCTCGATTAAAAGAGGGATGGTGTCTCATCAGGAGGCTGTCTTTAGCTTGTCCTGCTGGAGTCAGTACAGTGACATGACTACATACCAGCTTCTGAATCTTCAGTTAGCTCCAACCTCAGGTTACTGTGGTTTATTTTCAGGCAATCCTGTGTATTGAATCGATAAGCTCTCCCCCATGACAACTAGGGGGTTTTAGCCTGGAGAAAAGGACGCTCAGGGGAGACCTCTCTCTCTACAACTCCCTGAAAGGAGGTTGTAGTGAGGTGAGGGCTGGTCTCTTCTCCCAAGTAAGAAGTGAGAGCATAAGAGGAAACGGCCTCAAGTAGCACCAGGGGATGTTTAGGTTGGACAGTAGGAAAAATTTCCTCACCAAAAGGGCTGTCAAGTCCTGGAACAAGCTACTCAGGGCAGTGGTGGAGTCCTCATCCCTGGAGGGATTTAAAGGACATGTAGATGTGGCACTCAGGGACATGGTGTAGTGGTGACCTGGCAATGCTGGGTTAACAGTTCACTTGATCTTAAAGGTCTCTTTCAATTGAATCATTGCTATGATTCTATGTATGTGTCAGTCTGTGTTCTGTGTCTTCTTCTTACAGTATCACAAAGACAACAAATGTTAGTTACAACTAAGAGCTACCTAGAGCAGATCTGGCATTCCTTAGTGGCCACAGACTGCACAGTTATCTCTCTGCCCTCTTGAAATGCAGCCTGAGAATGGCTTCATTTCAGTGAGATGAGGGCTGCTCTCTGCTGAGCCATCCCCCAAGCTCTGGGCTGCCTTCTCAGGGGATGCAGCTCTGTCCCCCATGGTGCTGCTGGAGGGACATGGAACCTTGGTCTCTGCCCCTTCCTTGGGGATAAGCAGTGGGAGAAATCTCTGCATTTCCTCAAAGGTCTTCAGGGAACAAAGCATGCCTGAGGATGAAATTGTCTTTACTTTCCAAAGAATGCCACTGCTGCCCACCTGTGTACTTGGCACACATTCACCCTGCGCTTTGGAAAGACCTCTGAGGTCATTCCAATCTCATTATTGCTACTGGGATTTCACTGTAGGTAAATATGAGCCTCATATTATCTTTCCTGAATGTGAAGTATTTGCTTATTTGCAAATACTAGGTTTAAAAATAGAAGGAAATTAAATGCAAAATTCAGTGTAATGATACTTATAATCATTCAGTTAAAAGTCTGCCCTAGAAGACTGATTTAAAATATGCTTTTCTGGATTTAGTGCCTAACTTGTGATATACTTCCTAAGGTGCAAAGCCTTTTGTTAACATCAATAAAATTCCTACCAGGCTGATTTCATCGCTAATGTGCTAAGTACTGATGTCTTTATTGTATGTTTTAAGTCTCAGTCTGATGTAACTCAGTGGGAATCATTGTATAGCTCTTGATTTTTTTTGTTTCTGAAATGAAGGAATCACTCTCTCCTTTTCTGTTCCAAGTAGATAGCAAATCAGTATGATTTTTGCAAGTCTTGAGCTACATATTCTCAGTGTATACACAGAAACATTTCTTCAGGCAAAGATTCTGATGGTTACTGGGCAGCTTTGTTTGAATTAAGCATCATGCTGGGTACAGAGATCAGTTGCTGTTTTTAAAAACTTTTTATTTGGGCACTGTTTTCCTTCTACTAGCTAATGATGATAAATCAGCTGCCAGTAGCAATCCTACCACCTGTTGAGCTTCATTTCTCATACCCTACCACCGACAGCACAAACAGATCTGAACAGCTAGAGCAAGCAACTGAAGAAAGGAAAATAAAAGAAATGAGGATGCTTGTGTCCAGCCCTGCTGTGACCAAAACAAGAACAGAGACCTGCTCAGGGGTGTCGAGGAGATCTGCACCCCATTCAACCAGGGACCCAGAGAACTCAGGCAAGAAATTACCTTGGAAGACAACAGCAAAACTGAACATTTCTAAGCAGAATAGCAGGTATATTGTACAATGTTTAGCTGTTTGATGATAGCTTTTCACATCAAACATCAGCATTTCTGTATTAGCCATTACAAAAGCAGAAAGTACACTTCATTAAGGCATCAGTGTTTACCAGGCTACTGAGTTTGGCTTAGCACGTTACCTGTAGTAGTCCCTATTAGAATGGAAAATGTCCATCTGGCATTTTTAGCTATTAAAGGGAGTAGTTATTAATACCTGAAGGCAGCTAATAAAATTTGGTGTATTTTTAAATGCAAAATACATGTTTGTTCATAGAAATCCCTGGTCATTACTTTACTAGGGTAGATGATTAAGAAGCAAAGATTTAAATACAAATATAGGGATACAGAGTTTTATACAAAACAAATTCTAAGTCTGTGCATTCTATATAGCTTACAGGAAAAGGACAAAGTCATTAAGTGGAACAAACTAAAGCATTGATATATGTATATATCACTGCAGCAAAAAAGGTTAGATGTCCAAGTCCAAAATACTGACTTTAATGAGTTTATCTTGAAAAATAGAGGATTTTCTATTCAGTTTCCCCTCAGGAGACTAAAACCACTGGTTTTGTACAGTTATATAAATGCATAGTTCCAAAGATGACTACTGTTATCTTTCCAAGCAATCAGGAGTTTATTTTCAGGGAAATCAGTCAAAAGTCTAATTTCTATTGTTATTTTCAAATTGCACATAAAGAACTGCCTGTAACAGCTTTATTATTGCTGCTTGTCACTGCTATGATATGATGCTGTTTTAAGGCTAGAGGATGAACCTTCTGGAATATGCCACTTACTGTAGGCATTGGAAAACACGGCATAACAGGAGGTGCCCAGATCTGATCACAGCATAGTCACTGGAGGTTTTTTTAAGTCAAAGCCTTCATCCAAAATCTGCTCCCATTTTTCCTATCAAGACAGTGAACCAGAGCTAAAAAACAGCTTGCTTTTATCAAGTCTAGGTTCATGTAATAATAATAGCATAAATAAAGCCAAATTAAAATCCTACTGCTGGCGCTGAAAACAGTTACAAAAATAAAGGCCCTTAGGAAATAATGGCATTTACAACTCTGCCTATCAAATCCCTCAGTGAGATACCATGATAGTAGTCCCTGAAGACTTTAGCTCTTTCATCTTCATATTAGTTTATCTGTTTTCTCTCGTGTTGTTCATAATATAATAATATTCAAAGCTACTCTTTCTGTGCTTGCGTGAATGTTGATGTGGGACACCCTGGCCACATGGACATTGTGCACCCCCCTCTTCAAAAGGTGAGCACACAGAAATTATGTATTTTGCAGGGACTCAAATCAATCACAGGCTAAAAATCTAACATTGGTGAAATGTTGTCTTCTGCGTTTGCTGTGGGATTTTTTGTTCTTTGACTTTCAGCTTTCTTAGTGTCAGGCTGCATCCAGTTCTCATTAGTGTGGGCAAAAGTTACTTGGTACTGAGGAGAACTTCATTATGTCTGTAGGATTTTGAAGGCAAAAGAGAGGCTGTTATTGTGTGCCACTTAATTTAGAGCCCAATAAAAATTCAAGGAGTAAAATATGTCCCCTAAGGGAACACAAACAGTGATTAAACTTAAGCAGAATTTTCTACTAAGTTGTTAGATAATACAGGCAGTAAACTCACTGGACCATTAGTAGAGCTCTGCAATGCCATAAATGCTTAATAAGGAGAAGTAGAATCAAAGTCCAATTCCTTGTTCTAAAGACAGGTATTGAACCTGGCTGCTGCTTCTGAGATTTCTCCAGTCACATAGATGAGAAGCAGAGCCCATTAAAAGATCCCAGAATTAAGGATTTGTATTTCAGGTAGAGTTTGCTCCAAAGTCCTACATCTGCTACTGTCTTTCAAAACCAGAGTGAATTCTGTTCACCTGACTGATACTAGCCTCTGTTATTTTCTGACTTACTGTATTTGGAGGGGAGGATACGCATGCCCTCTGTATGGACTTTGTAATCACTGTTATCCTTTAATTCCTTCCTATTCCCTTACACTAAGGCACTGATTCAAGCAGCCTAAAAAGTGTATTTTGAAAAGGGTAAGATAATTTTTCACACGTCTGAGGGAAGGAATCTCCTAGCATTGCTAAATAAGGGAAGAAGAGGAAAAGAACCAGCTCCTTCCTCTCGAGACATTGCCTATTTCATGGGGTATGTCAATGTCAATATTCTACTTTTTTGAGCAGGCAGCTTGCATTATTGGAGATAGATCTAATTCATCAAAGCTTGAGTCTTGATCAAACTCTGAGAGCAATCAGGTCTGGAGTATGGATTTGGAACCTTCACAGTCTTTGGACAATGTTACATTGGAAAGAACATTTCCTTCAATCGTGAGAATAAGTCGCTTCTTCCAGAAGACAGTAGGAAAAATTTCAGCAGCTGACAGCTGCTTCTCTCTTTTTTCCTGTGTGCAAGTTCAGTCTAGGCCTTTTGGACTCATTTCTTGAGATTGTAGCTGCCTAATTCCTGTAAATTCCCCTCATGCATATTAGGGGATGGACTGAGCTATCTCCCGAGTCCTCTTGTAGACTTGTTTTGTATAATTTAGAATTGTTTTATGCTTTTCTGCAGCTCTCTGAATGTATTGGTAGGAGTCTTGCAGAATCTTGCAGATTCAGCCTGTCTTAGACTGAGATACAGAGAGAGATTCTGGAACAAGGAAAAAACAACTCACATACTGACAAAAAATGAGAAAACCTGGAGGTAGGTGAAGTCAACTGCTGGCTGTGACAGACCCAGGAGTGGTCAACTGGAGCAAGACTCTGCAAGAGATAAAAAATAACCTGCTAGTTTCAGCCTTCTTCAGTCACTGGCCTTTCATGGTTGAGGATGACCCAGAATTAGGTGCAGCCTTTGTAGAAGTGATGTATATTCCAGATTCCAGATTGTTTTGTTGCTGTGGTAATATTTCACTTCCCCCCCCCCCGCCTTACTGTCAGGCTGTGAGCATTCCTTTAGAATTTTATGGAGCAATGCTCCCTTTACAGCAACAGAGCTCTAAAGCACCTGGTGGGGTAAGACAGAGAAAAGGTAGCACCAATTCTCAGCTTTGTGTGACAGCAATTTCTTTGAATTCAAACAGTTTCTAAAAGCTGATGTTATCCTTTTGAGTGTCCTTAGAGCTTTAAAGGTTACTACTATTATCAAAAGCTTTTCCCTCAACACATTCTATCTTCTTCTAAGATAGTGTTGGCCTCTTTCAGATTAGAAATTCCAAACTAGAATTTCCTTGGTATTTGTTGCACAGATGAGCTTAAAATGTTAAAGCTTATTTCACTGTCTAACTTTGAAATGGCACTTCCATATTCTTATGATACTTTTCTTCGTAAATAATCAGAAGTGGGTGTTTTGAGCTCCACAGAAATCATCTGACACTCCCTATCAAACTGTAACTCTGTCAGGTTCTTATTTAGGAGCCATTGAATTCTTTCATACCAGCTTCAAACTCACTTTAGTGACCTTCTGAACATGAAAGGAAGTCAGACTTTTCTCTCAGCTGCTCAAGACTTCAAGGTTTTAATTGCTTCTGCAGTACCTCGTCATCAAACTGAGCTGGCAGAGGCTCCATTATGATTGTTCTTAAGACTTCTGGTTCTACAAAAGCTTGCAAGTAAGAAACCTTTTTGATACCAAAGGCATTAAAAAGCACACCTTAAATTTTTAAAACACATGCCTTTCAAGGGATCACTTTTAACCTGTTAAATTTAATGGCAATTCATCCAACGGCTGCAGTAAATATCAGGCCAGGCTGTTGTCTGTCTCCTATCATTTTCTGAGCTAGCTAGACAAAGTCTACAAAAACTAATGAACTGTAATTAAAATCACATTCTTTAATATGTATTACTTGGCAGAGATATTTTTTGCTTTCAAGTTAAAGTATGTTTCTGTTCTGGAAAGTCCATCCAAGAGTGGCACTAGGTGATGGCATATTTATTTGTCACTTTACTCTTCCCAAATGAGTCTGCTCAGTTCATAAGGAAAAAACCATTTCTCTGCCTTGCTGCTTGCTCTGTAAATGGCACACTTGAAATTTAATCCATGTCCTTCACTGCTTATGAATATCATCAGCACTGAACATGATAAAGCCCAGAGAGATCATAGCTGAGATAAAAAATGCAAATGAAAGGTACATGTTGTAACCCCAAATTAAAGATATATCAGTGATTTGGCACGTAGCTTTCTACATTGGCTTCATTTATCTTTCTGTCTGGTGTGTGGGAGCTAATTCTGAAAGTGTTTATATATGTACTTAATCCTCATGCTGAAAATAGTGCTGTTAACAACTGGAAACCCCATCTAGTCTGGTTATGGCAACTCTTTCATTTTCTATTGATCTTGTAAACTCTATCCGTAGAACTGATGTCATGGTGGGGAAAAAAATAATAATAAGAAGAAATCCCTCTAATTCTGACATTGTCTGTACCTCACATCCACCTGGTTACCCAGCTGACATTTCCTAATCACACATGGTTACTGAGGAACACAAACGTGGCCAAAGCAGCCGTACAAGGTGGCTGGTGAGAGCTGCTGCCCCTGGTCCCAAAGCTGCTATGTGTACAAGCACCCTCATGGACTGTCTTTGCTCAGACCTTCAAAAGCATGCTAAATGTCACAAAACATAATGAGAAACATGGAAATGTCACCGAGGGGATGTATTTGTATTATATCCTGCAGGAATTAGTTCTTAAGTTTTAATAACTAAAACCAAACCCGAGCCCATCAGTGACTGGCCCATAGGCTGGCCAGGAGCAGGTGTTTACCCAGTATCTCTGCTGTCCTGTTGTGGCCAGCACAGTTACCAAAAGGATGGCAATGCTGAAACCCAAATTTATGAATGGCTTATTTCAATCCAAGCGGGTAGCCAGAATCTCCAGGGTGTTTACAAATGAACATTCAGGGTGTGCTGAATGCCTGCACGGTGACCTGCACCACTGCTGCTCTCCCCTGCTTCTCCCATCACCCGGCTTTTACTGCCACATGCAGATGAGCACTATAATGGGAAGGCAGTGAAGAGTGAGAAATGGGTTGATTACTGTGAAGTAAGTTGCACTTAAATACACTGTTGAATTTCTTTGGATCAAAGATGGTAATTTAAAGCAAAAATCTAAGTTTCAGGGCAAATTTAAGGTTGGTAATCATTCATGTGAGGCTTCATTTATGTGAGTTTAACAGCAGGAAAAGTCTCACATTGTAGAGAAGGACATAAATATTTGAAATTATTTTAATTATCCATCACTCATCTGAGTCCTCTAGAGCCCATTTTTTTTCTGACATCTGCCTTTGCTATTCCCCGAAGTGAAGCTGTTCCCTTGTCACCACAACAGTTTTCAGGATCACTTCAGGGCTGCTGGAATTACATACTAAAAATGTTCATTTTGAAAATTTAGGGACTCTCTCATTCACCATCCCTGCACAGTAACTTGGAGTTTAAAACTGGCTATCTTGAATGAAAAAACATAAATACAAGAAAGAGCCTGAAGGAAGGTTGGCAGCTTTTGCCTACCAATAAAACACCAAGTTACTGAGTGGCGAGGCAGGAGCAAAATGTCAAACTGGGGGCAACAGGAATTAATCACCCCTTTTAATCCAGACTCCTTCCTGCTGCTGGCAAGGAGCTGCCCCTCACAGGTCCAGGAAAGGGAAATTCATCACCCTGGGACAGAGCAAGAAATTTGCATAGGAAAGAGGATTTATTCATAGAATCATAGAACACCATGCTGGAAGGGACCTTGAGGATCATCTGGTCCAGCTTGTCTTGGGAAAAGCATGGTCTAGATAACAAGACCCAGCATCCTGTCCAGAACTAGTCACACTCAGAGTTAGTAAAAGCTTCCAAGGATGGCACTGTCTAGCAGCCAGAAAAGGTGGGTTATTTTCTTACATCTGCCCTAGGCTGGGTGAAGGGCTTCCTCTGGGCTCAGCCTCATTTATCTCTGTCCTCAGGCACAAGCCCACACCATCTCACCCATGGTCTCGATGGTTCAGAAGCTTCTCTGTCTCTTTCTGAGCTGCTCTTATCTCTCTGTGACTGGTGCAGAAGCCCCATCCAGACCAGGAGGTCTGGACATCTTCAACATGCTTCAACAAGAGCAACAACCAGTGCACGGTGTGCACTTGTAAGAGCCTGCCTGTTGTGTGCCTCGCATCTGGAAAGACCTGTCTGGAGGGGAGAAGTGTTGATTGCTCCCACTGTCTCTGTGCTGCCCCTTTGGCTCCTTGCAGATAGGTTTTAACAAAAGGAAGAGGTCAGTTCTGCAGAGGTGGGATTTTGTCTTTTCTTTAGTTCAGTGCTCCTGCTGGCCATGCTGTGGGGGAGGTGGATGGCTGGAGCCACACTACTTTTAGTTCATGGGACTCGTGAAAAATCAACACCATTTCCTGTGGAAACTGGGATGCCACCCAGATATCTCAAGGGTATAAAGGGACAGAGAAATATTGATCGTGGTGCACCCAACACTGAAGATCTGAAGACTTGGACTGGTCCAGTGAGACGTCGCTGGGTCCATGGGTGGTGAGAACTTTTTGCTCTTTCTCGCTTCTCATTCCCCTGATCTTTTCCTCTTTTCTAATAACTCTTTCTTCCTTTTCCTCAAAATTTAGTTGTGCCATAAAATAATCACCTATGAAAAGAACACCTTTATCTGGACCGCTTGTTGATTGTTTGGTTTGTTGTAACATTCCCAGGACTTGCAGCCCTGCTGCCTGGACTAAAATTAACAAATAGCATTTGGAGCACTTTGCAATAGAAGGACAACAGATGAAGCAAGTTGCTAAAGTCTCAGATGGAAAGACAGATTAGAATGTGACAACATCTGTAGTAACTGCCTGGGAACACAGCCCTAGCAAATATTATGTGAATAGAAATCAATCTCTTTCATTGATGACAAACATGCTAACTCAGATCAGCCACCATTTGCCTTTGGGTAGCCCCCTGCCCTCTCCATTAACACTGATTAGCTGACCTTGGCTAATTTGCAGTCCACGCCCGCAGAGATGGATGCAGATTGGTTTTACTGATCAGATTGAGAAACAGAATTATGAGTTGAGAGAGCTGCTGGCCAGAGTTTGGAGTGTCCTGTTCATCCCTATCGAGCCTGAGGGCTCCACGTGTTGGAAGTGCACATGCTGCTGTGTTTTGATGTCCTGCAAGGCAACAGGGGGAGAGGAAGGAACTGGAAATGAGGAAGGAAATGCCTGGTTTATGAGAATTTCCTGAGTCTGGTTACAACCACTTATGTGTCCATTTTGTAAATCAATACTATGCACCATTTATCAAGAAGAAGGAGCCTGCAGTTGGCTGTAGAAGTGGGATACCAATAGCTCTGGCCACGTCTATTTTTGGACATAAATCTGACTTTTCTTCAAGTTCTGTCACAGCCAGATTTTGTCTGTGAAGTGAAATCCACTCTCCATCAGATGGCATTTTGCTCTGAGCAGCCATACGTTTTTATAACTGGAATTTTCCTTTTCTGAGAGAGGGGAGCAAAGCAACCCCAGTGAACAGCAACAGAGTGCTCTGGGGCAGCTGAAGATCACCCCAAGGTGTTATCTGTTCACTGCCAATGCCATGACAAGAAAGCACGTGAGGAAAAGCATCTTTTCAGTCGTATTTCCTAATCTGGAGGGACAGGTGGGTGTGGAAAGAAATGACAGCCTGTAATAGCCTTGGCTGGCCATCTGGTAGGGGTTTTATTTGCACTGTAAAATACAGTGAGTTTAATACGGAGTTCAGGAAAAAATGGGCTGTCTGTAAAGTCAGTCAGTGAAATAGACTTCCAGGAGGAGAGAGAATTCCTTCTGTCCTAAAAACATTTGTAAACACAGACACACTGTGTGTGTGTGTATGTATATGTATTTGCATGCACCCATGTGCACACATATGTGTAAATTCTTTATAAAATTAAGAGTTTGCTTGTTGGTATGTTGGGTTTTAGTGGGTTGAAGAGGCAATCACAGAATAATGAGAAAGGTTTGAAATGTATCCTTTTTACACACTGAATAAGTTAAGCCATCTGTGAGGAACTTAAACACAGTTTTTAATCACCAGTTGTAAAAGATCACTTGCAAAATCAAATATTCAAAGTTTCAGAAAGGGATGGGGAGCACAACTCTACCTCTGTGGCATTTCTCAGTTACACAAAGTTGGTCTGTATGCAACTTTGAACATCGGTTTATTTTGAAGGCTGAGCTGCAGGAGGGCTCCTTCTTTCATCACTGCTTATCTGTTCGGGTCTCCATGAACCTGCAGCTATGTCCTTTCTAGCTCAAAGCTACAGTTAACTACTTTGAGGAGTCCTCATGGAGCTGCTTTCATGTGGAAGTAAAATATCCAACATATTATGACCCTATGATTTGTTGTGCAAAACAACACCCCGAGGCTTGCAAGCATTGTGTGGCATGATGCAAGCTTGGAGACAGGACTGAAAAACAATTTCTAGTGTAGCAGAGTGAGGGTAGGTCAGTGAGAAATTTAATTGCTACATATTCAGTTATAGTTTTGACATGATTTCTGCTCCCGGGGAGGTGTTTGGCCAAGCATGGTCACTTGGGGTAAGTGCGTCCCACTGTGTGAAGTCAGAGCACTCTACTGTGGAGCACCTCCTGAGAAATGTGTAGATGCCAATCAGTAGAATTGTGTGTGTAAAATGGAGAAATTAACTGAACCTGACTCTGAGTTAGCTGGGGCTGCAGCCATGGCTGTACTCACCTCTTCTCAGCTCCAGATTAAACCTAGTATCCTTCTGGAGAAGGGGAGAAGAAAGAAATGGGTCTGTGCAAGCAAAGTGAAGTTGTTTGGTGGATTTTTTTGTTGTTGTTGGTTGGTTGGTTTTGTTTTAGTGGGTTTGTCTTTGTTTTTTTTAAATTTTCTATGTCAGATGCCGACTGGGTTTTGTTCCTAATGCTGGGGTCTTTAATGGATCACTAGGTTACTGAGTGTTGTATTTAAAGTGGGATGTGGCTTTCAGTTAAAGATTGTGGAAAAAGGTCTCTCTCTTTGGACATGATTATATTTGCAACCAGCCACTCCAGTTAGTGTCTAACACTGTGTGACTGCTAAATGCCATCTATCCAGTTCCATACACTGGCCTAATGAAGAGGCAAAAGTGGTGTTAGGGGCCAGCCACAAGCAAGGCAGCACATGGCTGGATTTCAAAGCAGTGATTGACAGTTGATAGTTTGGGTCCTGTTTTGTGTTTTTAAATAACACTCATTCCAAGTTTATGAATAGCTGCACAGTGACACAGGACCTCTGTGCTAATGATGGCTGTCATGGGGATAACATCCCCCTGGAGATAGAAGAGGGTGAGAAGAGAACTGCTCTACTGTAACATTTGAGCATTGACTGGTTTACAGACAGGCACTATCACATTAATCTTTTGGAGATCAATAACCACAAACCAGTGCACTGCCAGGACTGAACAACATTTAGAGGATGTGCCTTGGTTTGAAAAAGGCTAAGGGATGACAAGTGGACCTACCACAGGCAGCAGAATGAGCACCAGCTGCTGTGCCTCAGCCTTGCTTCTGGCTCCGGTACAAAGTGATGGGTGTGACAATTACACTATGGATGGCTCAGTAAACTGCTGCTGCTTCAGCTTTCCTGAAATGGCTACAGCACAAAATAATTGTTTGGGTTTTTTTCTTTCCTACTGGTGGTTGCAACTTAATTGTTTGTTCTTAAAAATGCTAAGAGTCTTGTCATCTGATTTTATAACTGCTGCTTAATAGCACAGAAAGCTGCAGGTGGACTTCTAATAGAAACTATTCTATCTGCAGTAGTGGCTTTGATAGCAGAAGTCTGGGAGAGTTTGTTTCTATATTTGGTTTAAGTTAATTGCATAAGTGTTCTGATAATTGCAGGCAGTACTAAAGCCATTTCTACTTTTATAGAGTTCAAGCTGGAATTTATAGGATAGTTTTATCTTCAGCACACAAGTGATAGAAAATGAATTATAAAAAGGTAAATTAAACTTCTTCCTTCTTGGAAAGAAGATGCTCTGTATGGTATATTTTAGCTGCACAGGTCAGTCTTAATCTAGAAGCTTGATCAGAACCTCTCTGGCAGCAGTTGCATCCACAAAGATTAAGCATTCAAAAATAAAACATTCCAAAGATTAAGATGAGTGCTCAGGTCTCTAGAAATGTTATTGAGAGAACAAATCCTCATCTGAAGAACAGTCATACCACACTTTCCACATGCACTGCAGAGCACTTTGTCATATGGCTGAACTAAAATACAAACTTAAGCTCAACAGGAATCTTGAATGTTGATTTGACATTAGCTTGAGATACTGACTGCCTCAAGAAATATAAAGTATTTATGTGAAGTAATTTATTGTACTTGATTGCATCCGTAAGTTTTTTCTCTCTCCTAAAAAAAGGAGACAGGATTGAACACCTTAATGTCATTTCCACTTTTCAAATATTTACATTTCTGATATCAAACACATTGATTTCTAATTGCAACTTTAAAATATTCAAAACACATACTACTTCAAAATCTTTTTGAACCATTGAAATGTAAAATGCATCAATGCATAAAAAAAAGGGGATGTGTGTGTGCCTATGGTAGCTTTCCTACTGTGATTGCTTGGAAAATTCATCTGCATAGTTGTTCCACTCTGACTTCAGCAGATGGAGTAATAGGCAAGCTGATTACAAATTCCTGCACAAGTGGTTTTAGTCTATTTTATCAATTCAGAGTTCTTTCCTAACTGCTCCCCAGAAAGCTCTTCTGCTGAGATCACCCAACAGACTAACAAAGCTGGCTGGTCACCATATGCCACGCTGGTGGCAGAGTAGTCCTGACGTTCCCGTTGGAAGCAGAGATGCAGCAAGAGCTGTTGCTGACCCAGCTCCTGGGGGCAGCTGCTCAAGGGTATAAGGACAATGTTCATTTAGCCTGTGGGAAGCACCCATATTCCCTAATTCAGGGTTCTCATATATCAGTGAAAAAATCTATTAGCAAAAAGATGACATCATTTATGGAGATTTTAAGCAAATTTTGTCATTAATTGCTAGGAACTCGAGCAACTTTTTGTTTCCAATTGTAATATTTTGAAAGCATCCTATGCTGCCTAAGAGTTTCCCTTACCCAAATGTAAACCTCTCTGATTTCATTTGCATAAAAGCCAGCAGGTGACCACTCTAAATGCAGAAAAATCACTTATGAATTCAATATTTATAACAAAGCAGCTCTCAATGTGTTCAGATCACAACAAGCACCCAAGCTGCTTAATAGTAGAGGAAACTTATTTTCAAGATATTTGTTAATCATTTAAAACATAAATCTGATGTTAATCCTTTTTTTTTATCATTATTCTAGTAATGCAGAACTGCACTAGAATCCATCTATTTGTTCGTTTACACTGCAAGAGCAGAAGAGATTGAGTAAAAACATACATCAAGTAAAAAAAAAACAGCCTAAGTTGTGATATTTATGGCACAGGACCTCATAAAGTCACCCTTCAAGTGTGTTGTCGGTGGTAGATACTGTAAAGATTTGGCTTTTATAATCTCACAATATATCTGTTAGCCCATTACAGGTTTGTTTTTACTGAATTCTTGCCACATTTCATTTCTTTTTGAAAACATTTTCCTATATACTCAACTGACATGCCTTTATAATCTGCATGCCAGGAACATCTATATTTCAGTTCTCTTTGATGATCTTCTCTATATTTAATTTGTGTGCTTTTCATATTCAGTGCACTAATTGGCTTTTCACAGTCTGACTTTTCAACTCTGCATGCTAGATCTTACTGTATTAAAACCATTTTTACCCTTGTTTCCTTTTCCATTCTCTAGCTTAATATTTTACTTTTTATTAGTTCTGTGCCACCCTCTTTCGTGCCAGCATTGTGTATACACATAGATCAAAACTGCTTCAAATGAATGTCTTGCCCAACCCTTTTCCTATGAGATCTTATTCAAAGACTAATTGGCCAAGCCTTTTAGCTTATTTCAGTTTGCTCTGTGGACTCCTCTGTAGCTGTGCAGATTTACACACCTCTCAGCCTGGCCCTCTAACTGCAGCTGTGGGCTAAAATCCAGAGTTTGGATAGTAAGTGTGGAATCATCCATCACTTATGACCATCAGTAGTTCTAGTAGTGCTTGCTCACATATATCACTTGTCACAGGAGAAATAGTTTGCATCTGAAAGAAGTCAGCTGTTGAACTACAAGTAGGTTACTCAGAGTTTTAGATGTGGTTCTCTCTGTCAGGGAGAGCTTTTGTGCCTTTAATACTGTTAACTTTGCAGCATGTTCACTTCAGCTGACAGGATCATTGAGCCTTCTCTTCATAAAGGCAGATCCTTTCCTGGACATTCACCAGCAATAATTCATTAAAGACTTCCTTGTTGCCTGAATTTACTGATCAAATTCTCAGTAAAAAAAAGGTGAGATGAGCCACTGGAGCACATTCCCAGAGAGGTTGTGGAAGCCCCCTCCCTGGAAGTGTTTAAGACCAGATTGGATGGGACTTTGAGCAACCTGACCTAGTAGAAGGTGTCCCTGCCCGTGGTGAGAAATTGTACCTAGATGATCTCTGAGGTCCCTTCCAACCCAAACCATTCTATGATTCTATAGATCAGCATTGCTCGAACTGTGCATGGCTGATGGGTTACACAGCTGAGCATCCTCAGTGGAGCTGCTCATTTAGCTCTGACTGGTTCCAGATGGTGCAGACTCCAGCCTGCTATTTCAGCAGGGCTAATGGGATTAAAGAGCAAAAAACTTTCTGTACTGAGGTAAACAGAAATGACAGGCTGAATAATGTCTAGCTTTTAAGGTTACAGTTTAGATGGCTCAGTTGACAGAAATTTTACCCTGTTTGTTTCAAGGCAGAATCTTTTCCACTTAAATTAAAATAACTGTTGATTTATGCAATCAAGGTGAAAGTTGAAGCAAGTTACATTGTCTTATAAGGTAATGACTCAAAATTATTTAATATAAATGTAACTGCTTACTTAAAATAGACAAAATATAATAAATAAAACAACGACAAAAAAATCCTTTTAGCATAACCATGAGTATGCAAGTGCAAAGCAAGCTGTGTTTTCCACAGCATCTTCTGTTTGCTCAAATGCAGTAGAGATGCAAAACACTTGTAGGAAGGTTTTTCCACTACATTTGTTTCATTGTAGATTCTCAGAAACCTTTACACCTTGCACTCTTTAATTCTTTATTCAATACTGGAAGCAAAATGGTCTGAATTTAAGCATCTAACAGGTTGGGAAACTTATCTTTATTACTAAATGACTTGGATTTTTTCAGGCACTGGGCCCCAGTCAAGAAAACACTCTGCCCAACATATTCCTGTCTCAAAGTATCATAGTTCAGAAAGGTGTGCTGGGGAAACGTGTGTGTGATGAATATATCATCCAGCAATTGAACCTAAATATGTGCACATAAATGGTCTGAGTTTTCATTTCAATAACCAGAAAATGTTAACTGGTTAAAGATGAGTTCTAGAAGAAGCTGTTGGGTTCCTTACACTTAAGTATGTCACCGTGTTACGGGGTTATGGTGATAATCTTCTAAGTATGGCTTTCAAACTGAAAGGTGTCAAACTTTCAGGATGCCAAGACTGGTGGTTGGGTGCCTTTTATTTAATTATATATATATTATGTGTTATTCTAATGAATTTTGTCTTGAAAAATTATTTTTCCCCCAGAATATTTGATATAGAGTAATTTTACATTTTTTTCTTCTGTTGTGAAACAAGCTAGCTGAAAGTTATTTCTAAGCAAGGCAAAAAACATAAAGCTATTTGAGTGAAAAGTCTGGCTTAAAACGTAATTCTCTCTTCCAAGAAGTAGAAAATGGGACCCAGTTTGATTCTGTGAAATACAAAGGCACAGGCTCCTGTAAGACTTCAGCTTTTTTTTATTTTTTTTTCCTTGTAACTGTAGAGAAGTGCTCAAAAAGTTATAATGAACCTTGTAACTCTGAACAATTTCAACCAAATGTCGTTTGCTTCAGGACAGACTCTGCCCTCCCTTACATCTTGGGGAGTGTGCTATAGGCTTTCAGTGAAATTGTTTCTAATGATTTCAGTTCCTGGTGATTGACGCTCGGAAAGGCTAACAGCTGATAGCACGACAAAAGAAATTGAAACCTAAATGACACCTTTGTTACAAGTTTTTATTCGAGAAAGCACTATGACATTTTATGCTTGCTTCATTTTTTAACAGACTGGTTTATGTGGCTGTCAAAACCAAATTAAAGTAGCAGTGTGTCTGCCATGCCAAATACATTAATTCTTTTGAAACTACTTTTCAGTAATGATGTTATTCTTTCTCTTCTGTTTGTTTTTTTTTTTAATTATTTTTATTTCTAGGCAATGGGTGCTTTAGAAGGCAATGATGTGTGTTAGCAAGAACTTCGTGAATACTTATTACTTTAAGCAATAGTTCCTCTTATTTATTGGTAAAATCAGAGAAGAGAAATAGAATTTCATGAAGTTACTGCTACTGCTGCCTCAGTGCAGTGCAGTCACCCTTCAGTTTGTGGTAGCAGCCTAGCACTTTCCTTCCTCCTTTAAAACCTGGCATTTCTGAGAGGTATAGTAAATTGTCTAGTACATTAAATAAATTAATTCAAACATATGGAAACAGTATATGTAAGGAAGGTGACATTTGACATAAAGATATCTTTTAATCCAGAAATCAAATCCTAATCCCAGTGATACAAAAAGTAGGCAATCTCATTCAAAGCTTGTGTGCCAGACCTGCTGGGAAGGTGACCTTTGGAACTCAGTAATTAGCCCTGATTCCCAGCAGCTGATTTAAGTCTTTTAGGAAAGCAGAAAGATGGCTGCTTGCCTGGAGGGAGCAGGAAGGTCTGAACTCCTCACTCTGAAAGAGGTTAGTGTTCTTACCTATTAATATTTTCAATTTTTTAGAACTGGAATACTCTCTGAAGTGTTACTTGGAAGTTGGTGTGGTATTTGTTGCTTTGCTGACACGTGTGGCCCTTGTTGGGGTGGTCGCTGACTTTTTTTTTGGCTGCTGCTGGCCAGTCTCTGGGAAAGGTTGGGTGTAGGTGAGGCAATTCAGGGGCTGGGCTGTAGCACTGGAGTTTGGCTTTAGACTCTGCAAAATAAATTGTACAGAAATATTTTATAATTGAATTTGCTACTGTTTTGGAAAAAAGAGGGAACAGCTCTACAGTTGTAAGCATTGGGTTGCTACTGGCCTCTTCCTTGTGTGCAAAGAGAGGTGGGGCTGGGCCCCCAGTTAAATGCAGGTATATTTTATCCTCTATGGACTTGGCTCTGCTATTGTATCCCTTTGCAAAGGTTTTGAGAAGTAGTAAATACATAAAAACTGTGGTAAAAACCTAATTCTGTATTTGTGGCCAGAGTAATAAACCAGGCAAAGTGACGGGTTCCCAGTTCAGTCCCCTGACTGGTGTGGCAATGTTATGTCTCACTTGCCTGACCTTTCAGCTAAGGGCAAGTGCAAGGTGCATCTGATAGCTTTGTAAGAAACATGTAATTGCTACATCAGCCCTCTTAGCTCTTTACTGCCATATTCTGTTAATTTATACTGTGCCATTCTTAGGGCACAGACCTGAGTTCCCACATCTGTGTGAGGTGTTTGGGCACTCACAGCTTTCTCTCTGTCCTGTGTAGCTGGCCCTGGGTGGGTTCCTGTCATGGGTGCTGGGTTCTGCCTGTTCTGGGTTCTGTTACAAGTTCAGAGATGCTCACTGCTTGCCAGCTGCAGTTAAAGTTGGCAGTTAAAGTATTAGATGTTTGGTGAGTAATGCAGTCTGAGAAATATTACCTGTTTCCCCAGGGTTGACAGCACTGGAAAGGAAACATTTATCAGAACTTTTCCTTGTTTTCTGTCCTTTCCATGTTCTTCCTTATGCATTGCATTAAACTAAGTGGCATGAGACAGAGGGTGATGAATTTCTTTAATTGAGAGGCTCTCAGTAGGCTCCCCGGGGGCCCTTTACACACCAGGGCTGCTGTTTGGTGAATCTCCTCCTGAGTTCTGATCACCACCACTTTTCCTTGCAGTGAGACCTTTCATCTTAACCTCTGCTAGTGCTCTGCAAACAACCATTACATTTCACAATGCTTAAGTGAACATAATTTCTACCTCTTATCCAATTATAACTTGGGTAAAGGGGAAGTGAAGTACAAGTAAGGGCCAGATGCTGCTGTCTTATGGATGCAGAGCTGTACAACCACTCCTGCTATGTCACATAACCAGCTGGAAAACACCTCTTCCCTTGCAGAGCAGCCTATTCCTACCAGATTATAAAGTACACCTGCTGTCTGGATGATAAGGGAATTCTCATTCTAGGCCCTTTCCTGGGTCTAGCAACCACCACCATCTTTTAATGAGCTATTTGTACTTAGACTGGATTTCCTAACTTGGTGGATTTATGGTTTAATGTGTATTCTCAGTCCAGTCCATCTTTCAAGAGTAGTTGGCACCAGAAAGCAAAGAGAAAATTCAGATACTATCTGCGTGTAGTGCATAAAAATAAGATAGTGTTGTAATATATGATGATAGGGAGAGACAAGAGGGACCTAATACACCTGGCTTGCAGCTGGCCTCTGGTTTGTTAAAGCTTTTGAGTAGCTGTTTTCTCTGTTTTCCTTTTGGTGCAGCTGGTTAAAAGGTGTGGAGGTTGTGCTCCAGACATTCACGTACAAAGAGCAGTCGGATCAATATCAATTTGTGCAGCCTGGTGCTGCTACAAAGGCTCGGGAGCGTGTGTTGTTCAGCTGGGATTGTGCCCGCAGTGGAGATCAAAGGGAGCTGAATGAGGTGGTAGCTCCTGGGATACTGCAACAGAGATAGAGAGGGCAGGTGAGACAACAAATTATGGAAGATGTGGATGAGTTCTGGTATTTGTCACAGAGGGTTAAATTAAGAATGAGTCATAGAATGGTTGGGGTTGGAAGTGACCTCAAAAATACTCTGGTTCCAGCTCCCATGATGAAGTTCTTGCTATCTATGAGTACCCCTGCAGCATCTTTCGTACAAGGATTAGGAGATCTGTTCTGGAGGGAGCAGTGATGGTGGGCTGGTAGAAGTGACTTCAATTTCAGTGACAGGAAAGAGATGGAGATATTCTGTGATAGAAGGGACTTGTCAGTGGATTGACATGGCCTGGGAAATCTGCAGCTATGGATTTGTTTTTTGTGTTAGGAGCAAGCATTGAAGCCATCTAATGGAACAGGGTGACTGGTCTGGGCAGGAGGATGAAGTAAGGGAAAAGGCTGTTCTGGGACTGAAGGGTGATGATGGCTGAACTTAACTGTGGGGAAGGGCCAGCCTGGCTGATGCCCCTCATGTCAGAAAACAGCTGGAAACCTGCTGTGAAGGTGTGATGGAACAGTCTGGCTTCTGCAGACTCACTGCTGGCACATCTGTGCCACAGCTTTTCCATAGGTCTCTTTGCTCCCTCCCTGGAGAAGTGGTATAGGGAGATGAGCAATGGAGTCATACTCATAAAGCCCTGGCATGGTGTTTCTAACAGCATTTCATGCTGGCTGACCCTTGTTGAAGTCCATAAGAGATTTTTGTAGCTCTGAGTGAGGTCAGCTGTGAATACTCTACTTCATGGCAGCTGATAAAACTGGGAGATACTCCCCAGGACTGCCTGGCATGTAAACCAGGGCTTGTTTGTTCTGTGCTTGCTCACTTCATCTGTGTCATTGCCCTGGACTTGCATGAGTGCCCACATGCTTCCATGAGCAGCTGTGTTCTGACAGCCCAGCACAGTCTGTGGTCAGGTAAATGACACAGGCTCTGACTTCAGAGCTGTTGTGCAGTGGAAGTACAAGTGTGGCTGGGCACTTGGACAGCCAGCGGGGTGTCCAGGCATTGGTGCCTTGGACAAGCAATGGATGGTTGGGCCAGTTCCCAAACCCACTGGAAATGGCTTCGGTTTCACAGACACTGGAGATACCTTTGCAAATGCTCTGTGAGATGTGGGTAGCTGTTTTTCCAGTGCTTTACTGGATAATCTTGTAGACTTTCAGCAGCTAACTACAGTAAGGTGCCGAGGAAAACCTCCAGAACTAAAAATTATGTTGGCTTAAGTTGACCTGAAGCGAAGTTTTGAAAAGTTACAGAAAGTATGAAAACAATGATAAGCTGCAGTATTTTTTCCTCACTTTTTTATATGAATATAAAGATGGCAGTTTTATCATTTGATGGACTGCATATATATTTGGTTGCAGTGAATCTGAGAGTAAATTTCATTTCCTCAGGGCTATCTTTGAATATGTCTGTGTTGTGCCTTGCTTCTGACTCGGGTATGTGGCAGCTCTGCTGCCCAGTAATATCCCCAGTCAAAAGTAGATCCTGAATGCTTTTTTTATAGAACTCCATCTTTACACCATTTTTCCCTGTTTCAGGTTGTTTTTATTAGTGCCTAAGGCAAAGAAAAGGGATCCAGCTATAGCTTTCTTCCTGTTTTCTTGACCCATAGTCTTAATTTTTGTCATTCTAAATATTTCATACTGGTGTCCTCAAATTGTTCTGCTTTTCCATGAAATGACATGACCACAACAAGCACAAAGGATGCTCTTTAGTCTACAGATCTGGTATTTCTTGTAACTTTGCCTTCTCTGGCAGCAGGTCTGTCTACATTGCTAGCATTGATTATTCATGAAGTAGCTAATGGACTCTCTCAACTCCTACAGGCAATTTTGTGCTGCAGAAACTTGCATTGACATAGGCTAATAAAGTTAGGGCAGTGGCATCAACTCTTTATTTTAACACATTTCATAGTCTATTTGCTTTTTAACTTTAAAAGGATGTATTTTTGCCATTGTTATAAATTTACCTTCTTTGTTTTAAGAAAACTCTGGTGGTGAAAAACCATCTTTGAAATAATGAATTCTCTTCTCTCCTTGGTATGTGGTACATTGTTGTTCCAAGCTCTAGCTTGAGAGTTTCTCCTTGGTAAGACAGAATTCATACAGAGGTTTAATCTTTTTGCTTCTGGATTTATTGAAAATATTACCTCTGATTCAGTCCTCCATGAAACTCTGGCTTTTAGGGTCATTCTATATGTATATATATTTTTTTTTCTTTCCCAGCCACCTTGTGTGACACAGAGTTCACTGAATCAATGTGTATTTAGGCATATTTCATAGTATTAAACTGAAACAAAACTCGCCTAGCTGGTATTTAGATCTCACTGTATTACATCAAACATGCCCATAAAAAAACCTGAGTAAGCCAAATGGTCCATGTAAGTCCAAACTATAAATAAGAGTTGAGTGTGGAAAAGTGTTAGCTTTGAAATATTTCTTCAGGCAGTCCCATAAAGGGTTGGAAGAGACTTCTTCAGTTCATTTAATTCAATCAGGAAAACCAAAAGCCTCTAAACATCCTTCTCGCTCAGATGGCTATTCTGCCTCTGCAAGGCAATGTGTTGTGCTTTTAGGGAGAATTCAGGCTTGGAATTCTGCTAGAAGTGTTTCTAAATATTTCACCACTGTCTCTTATAGTGAGAAGCAGACCTAATCATTCTACTTACAGATGCTCTTTCTCCCTGAGAGAGGCAGTACAAGATACACTGTAAAATTAGTAGATTTTTTCAATTCTTACACCCATCCAGTAATAAATGGTGGTTGTGTTTGTTTTATTTTTTTCTTTTTTTAAATGCTCTTGAAATGTCTTAGGTGTATTTGGCAGCTCATTATGAAGTTCTGTTTTTTCTCAAGCTATATCACTATAAAAAAATCTAAGAAGGTGCTGGGACGTTTGCTGTAATCAGTAAGTTTGTTTTCATTAAAAGGAAATTAATATTTAATGACAGAAGATGTGACCTAAATTCTGCAGAAAGTGCACAGTGATGTCCTTGTGTGCAGGCAGCAAAGTCTTTATGGGATACAGCCCAGGCAATCCCAGGTTTTATGGCAACTGATTGATAATTAATTGTACTTTAGGATTGGACTGCTATTGGTGAGTGGCTTTCTGGAGACCTGAAGAAAATAACCTCTGTGTGAGTGTCAACTGCTCAAATAACAAATACACTTACCAGTTTTGACACTGGTTCAGGCAAGGTTTGCTAGTTGAAGCTGGGTTGAAGTTGGAAATGATCAATCTTGTTTACAGACAGACTGATCTATGCTATTATGGAGTCTAATGAGTTTAGTGAACTCTATTTAGTCCCTGGAAAACAGTGATGCAAGGAGCTGCTCATATAAATAAGACTAACATCTGTGCTTACATTAGTTAGAAAAAAAAATAAATTATGAAGTCTATTAATACTTCAAATCTCTGACTGAAATTTAAAGAAAAAACTAGCCCAGAATGACACCCATGCGTGGTGTCATTAAGCACATCACCCTTCCTCTGATTAAATGCAACTCAGGCTTGTGTTAAAATAAATAAATCACAGGACCACAAACTCCTCAAGCTCCCACACCTGTTTCTGGTTTATACACTGGTCAAGCTACTATCCTGTGGAACTTGGGGCAATTAACAGTCCTAAGCAATATGCCTCCATGCTTTATTTGGGATACTGGTAATTACAATATTAAAACCATAGGTATTGAGTTAGATGGGTTCCAAAGCCTGTGCACCTTTCTGATCTCTTCATGCTTCTGGAAGTGTGAACAGCTGGTTCATGCCTCCTTCAGGATACTCAACCCTATGTATCTACAGAGCAAGACCAGGCTGGATGGGCAGCTTGGTCTGGTGGGAGGTGTCTCTGCCCACCACAGGTGGCTTGGAACTGGATGATCTTAAATGTCCCTTCAGCCCAAACCATTCTAACTTATGTCATAAATCACGATGGTATGGCAATCTGGATGACCTTGCTTTGTGCTGAGGTCTGGTTTGGAGCTCCTCACTAATGAAGGCAAAAGTATATCCCTTACTTTCTCTAAACAAAACACATCGATCAAAATTTTTGGTGGTTTTGTTTTTGTGGGTGTTTTGTTGTTGTGTGGGTTGCCTGTGTGTTTGCTTTTTAAGGTAACAGCTTTGCATTTTTCTATGTTAGTATATTAGATATAATTATGTATTGCTTTGTCTTTAATCTTTCAAGTTGTCATTAAATGTAAGAATGACAGGTTTCTGAACATGAGACAAATCTACTTTATCTCTTAAATTAATTACCAGGAGACTGTACAAACACTGAAAACAAATTTAATAAAGGAGGCACTCCAGATGGTTGAAGGTAGACTTAGCATTCAGAACGTTCCTCATTATAATTGCAGTACCATGCACGGAGATTCGTACTGATGCTTTGGGGAATTTACAGATGAGATGCACTACAGTCTGCTAGGAGGCACAGTATTCACAGGGTTTATTGTCACAGAAAAAACACGATGACTATTGAAGAAAACTAATTGCTGACAGTTTTTGAGCCGGCCTTGGTGCACAATGCATTTGTTCTGCCCTGTAGATCCTTGTTTCAAAAAATGTTTAAAGTACACGTGCAAATAGCAACATATTGCTCTAATCTCCATGGCATTTATGTACAATTTTCCTTAAATGACTCCAAGCTTCCTTTGTCTATACCCGTGCTTGCTTGGCAATGTTATTTTTTCAGAGGTTCCATTTCCATGCAGCTCTGGCAAGATACCTTAGACTGTACTGCTAAAGTGCCAGGTAAAATAAACTGATGGGAAAGGCTTTAAATAACGTGCAGCAGCATATCCTCCTCTGTTTTCTGATGGCACTGAGAGCACACTGGTCCCTTTCCTCTGCAGTGAAGCTTTGGGATGCTGCATTCATCTGCATTCATTCAGAACTCTGACCCAGAAACACCTGCAAAAGAGAAGGGATTCCCCCAAACATCTGTGTTTCTGATCTCCAGTGGCCACTCTAGCATGGCTTTATTCACAGTACTTTTCTCATTCTTCTTTTGTCCTTCTCTTGCTGAGAAAAATCCAGCAGGCAGAGTTCCACGGTTTGTTAACATGTCAGCATGACTTTCAAAACTTCACCCACCCACTTCTAGCTGACTTAACACATAACCACATGGGAACATAGGTGCAAAGCGCTCGAAAATGAGGGAGTTTTTGTGTCATACACCAGTTCTCAGCATTAATGCTCCTGTAGGAGCTTAAGGCACCCCCCATGCAGAGCTATGCAGAATAACTACTAGCTGATAACTCAGTATTAGCAAATGCATCTTTAGTAAGACACTTCAAGGTGTGGAAAAGTGCAGACTGGTGCTCCAACAGTTTCTTCAAGAGGCAAGGGGGTCCTGTATATTCTGTGAGGTGTTTTTGGAAGCATGCTTCAAAGGCACCTGGCATGCCATGATTTGTTCACCCGTGCAGTTGTCTTACTCACTCCTTGCACAGTGAATTGGTGTTGCAGGTCAAGCTGTTTGTCAAGCTTTCAACCACAGGCGTGGAGGAGAACTGTGGTAAGCAGCAAAGTGTGTCTGGTGAATGAAGGGCAACTAATGTGTCATAAATATTGAGAGGTCATCAGTCTTGGAAGAGTTGTGAATGGGGATTGAAGTCATACAAGTGAATTAAGCAGATAGACAAAGAGAAAATTTGTTTGTAGGAATTCATTAATTCTACCTGCTGCTGTTGGGTTTTGCTGATGAAAGATGGAGACTTCTCTGGTCTTCTGGTTTGATTACATTGGCTTGGGCATTGAAGAAAGGCATGTTTGCCACTGGAATACCTTAACTGGTGTGGAAAAATATGAATTATGTACTCAGTCTATGAAACAGAAGCAATTGTGCATGAAGCAGTTGGCATGGAGCCCAGGTAGTGCCTTTTGGGATCTGCAGAGTGCTGCCTGGGCTCAGGGAGGAAAACATTGTGGCCCATTGGGGATGGGAAGGGATAAGAGCATTCAAAGTTGGGAGACTGCACAGATGTGATGAGCAGTGGTATTAGAAATCTCTGCAGTTTAGTGAATTATAATCCTAGAATGGTTAAGGTTAGAAGGGAACTTTAAAGATCATCTGGTCCAATATCCCTGCAATGAACATCCCTACATCTTCAGGTAGATCAGGTTGCTCAGAGCCTGACCTTAAATGTTTCCAGGGATGAGGCTTCTGCAACCTCTCTGGGCAACCTGGGCCAGTGTTTCACCAAATAATCCTGATGGCATAACAGTGGATAACAGCTCCTCTAAGTGAAACAATGCAAAAATTGTAGTAACAAGAAGTTCAGATCTTGGAGAAATTCTTCGCAATATTAGTGTAGAGGCCAGATAATGTCCAGGGGAGCAATTCCAACACAAATTTGACAAAAGAATGAGTGAGGATTATAGGAATAAAGCTATTCAACTGTCTCTTGTCACCTACTCTAATCCATCAGAGCTCTGGGAAAATCAAATGTATAATCAGCCCATGAAACAAAACAATCACTATTCCCTTCAGTTCCTGTTTTAAAATTGTATGTGCCTAGTTGCAGGGAGGAAAATGCAATAAAAGGGCTGAAAACTGTTACAGATTTATCTCCTGCCTTATTTAAGTAGCTCGTGTCTATGAGATGGGAGCATTTTAGTGCTGAAAATTGATTTCTGGACAAAACAGGGATCAAAGAGGTAAAAATTGGGACTCAAGCCATGTTTTCTTCAGCAGCCAGACTTCAGACAACTGTATGGTGGGAGGGCTTAGCAGCAGGTTGAGCTATGGTTTGATAATACAATAAACCCAGCTTTTCAGGCAGTGATGGAAGATCAAAAATGCTGTGACTGCATGACACAAAGTTCTGATCAGAGAGAGCTCGCTATGAAGGTTGAAGTTTTGTTTAAAGAAATGTTTGTGGATTAACTTTGTAGCAGGAAGGTTTTATGCCATATCAGTAGCTTTGTCAGGGGCATAAATTCAATAGAAGTAGCATGAAATTCAGACTGTGCAGTCTGACTAATCAGAAATGCAATTATGTGCCAGTGTTTGTACAGTTGGTCATTCAGTAGTGCACTGGCCACAGTACTGATCACTGTGGAGAAATGTCCTAAATTCAAGCCCTTAAGAATCATGGATAAAGAATCTCTGCATCCAGTTCAGTACCAGAAAGACATCATGTTGAAGGTTTTTACTGGTTTGGGATTTTGATCTTTATTAAAAGTGTTTGGTTTTGTGGGTGTGGTTTGTTTGGTGATTATTCTTTATTAACAGATTTTTTTGGGGGAAGGATGCTTTTCTTTTTTTAGGAGGGTTTTTTTTTTTTTGGAGATGCTTCTGCCTTGATTCTGAAAGATACATTTAGGTAGCTATAAGTCATGTGATTGAGTCTCTATACAAATGACACCTAGGAAATCCCAAGAGGTTACACATGTGTTTTGTGAAGATTTCTTTATGAATTCCATAGACTCTGTTATGTTGCATATGATTTGCAAAGAAAATTTTGGTGTACTATTAATGTTTCATAACAATAGACTGAACATACGAATGAAACAACAAACTCACTTTGGAAACAGAACTTCAGTTGACTTTTGGTTTCTGTTTAAATTGTGATGTTGTACCATCAGCTGTTTCAGACCAATTATTTCATTAGCTGCAGTCCACTTGCACACATCCTTTAACTACCACTAGTACAGTAACTATTTCCATTAGAAGCACAACTTTCTAATAATGATGGGAATAATGATGTTGAAGTATTGGGTTCTAATACTGGTAAGGATCTGCTGAAACTAAAAGTAGATTTTCAAGACCATCTTACTGCGTCTTGTAGCTTAAAGTCTTAAGCTTAAAGTCAAAACCACATGCCTTTTGCTGTAAAAAAACATAGTGGTTGAGGAAGGAAACTAAAGGCTGAAGAAAGGATTAATAAAATATTTATTACATAAAATGATGTATTTTGATCCTCTGAGTAAGGTAAGAGTAGTGAGATGTATCTAGTCTTTGACCTGTTGATTCATCGCCTTGAATTATTGAATGGGTATAAGGAAAGATGTTAGGAGATCAAAAGAACTTTTTCATCTCATGCTTTGACATTATTTTTTTTTAAATAGAAGAATGAAATCTGTGGGTGGCAAAACCCAATCCACTGCAGAAGGACTAGCTGATCTAATGTTACTTGTTCACCTTTGTCTCCTGTAAATCAAGAGGTGCGTCTCAAAGTAACCAGATTCTACTAAAAACACTTCCCAAATGGCAGAACCTTTCCTCATTAGTCCTTGTAGCTGAGGAAATGTCTCACTCATCCTCACTCCTGAGAAAAGACCTTACTTATAACCAAAATCATAAAGTATTTATCTCATTTGGATTTTTGTTTTGCCTGTATCCAATTCTTGGGGTTTGTTTTGTTTTGTTTTTTCTTGTGTGCCTATATTAAAACAAAATATTAATCAGATAGAGGCTGACCTCCGGTAAGATCGCGGGCGTTTCATTTCCTCTGCCCCATTTACAAGCTCTCTCTTACAAAATGTCTGGAAAATTAACGAATCTGGAGCCTGGTAAATGCAGAGTCTCTGGGTTGAAAGGCTGCCGAGGGAAATTGCTGTTCTGGCAGAGCCCCTGGGTTATCAAGTACACTGCTTGGGCACCCTGACTAATTAAAGCAGCATTACACAGATTGAGAGGCTGCCGCTCAGAAAAGTCAGCGTAACAATGCATTTAGAGTTTAGTTCAATGCCAACTGCAGTTCTTGGCAATAACCCAGCTCTTAAGATCACAGAAATAAATACGGCAAATAAATTATTCTCAAACCTTGTGTGTACTGGTATTATTGGAGTTTTGTTAACCCTCCTCAGATCTTGTGTCTCTGAGCAAATACTGAGCTGGTATAAAGTCTAATGCTGTAGGATGGAACACTTGTCACAAAATGACCAATTGCTTAATGTTCTTGACTTCACTTTTTATACAGTTAGAAAACTATCAAATTCAGGAGTGGCGGGGTTGGGGCGGGGGGGGAACAAATGGGCNTAATGCTGTAGGATGGAACACTTGTCACAAAATGACCAATTGCTTAATGTTCTTGACTTCACTTTTTATACAGTTAGAAAACTATCAAATTCAGGAGTGGCGGGGTTGGGAGGGTGGGGAAACAAATGTGCTTCTCAAGCTTACTCCATTAAGCTGTGAAGGAACAAGCACAATGCCACCAGTCAATATTGTAGTGCTGCCTCTGGACTTGCTGAGCCTTTCTGGTGCTTTTTGCAGAATGTTGCAATTTTTTCCTGCTATGACTTTAAAAGAATTCTAGCACAATGTGTGTGTGTGAAATTTGTTTGTGTTGTCTTCAAGATACACAGGATCATTATATGGAGCACCAATTGTTATTTGTTAACTGAATGAATTTGACAAGTTCTAGTGTGTCTGGTTATGGCATAAACAATAGTAGAGTGTAATTAGAAACTGAAGATAACTCTCACCAGGGTAAACGACAAAGATGACTTGACAGAACAATGAGCTTCAGAGCTTTTTTAATAATGAAATGATTTTTTTCTTTTTCCACTTTGTTGTGTTATTCCTTAGGCATGTGATCCAGACATGTGCCTGTTTCATTGGTGCAAATTGTCCTGTACAGTCTGACAAGTGCTGGTCTTGGAGCACAGTGATTTCCCATCTGCAGTCACGGTCAATTAAACTGGATATAAGGAGTGGTGCATATCCCCAGATGTGATATCTTTGAAATGTCTGTGTGATTTCAGAGGTCTGTAGGAAGCAAATGACATTTGCTCTAATACTTAGTGACTTCACAAGTTTGGTGTCTAGGGACATTAAGCCCTGGCACATAAGAACTCCCAGTAACATACCAGTTGAAGGCTGTATTTAACATGTCTCTTAAATATCCTGATTAAAATGTGCTGGAAGAATATTTTTCTGAGGGTGCAATTTATATCTTTCTGCTTCTTCAGTGCTGAATATCACTTTAGCTACCTATCATCATAGTGTGGTGAAGGAAAGAGCCAATACTGCTGTTCTGAGTTAGGAGGGTATTTCTGTCTTCACAGAGAGGTCAGCTCTTCTGCTATCTCCTTGACTAAGTTAGAGCTGGCAAGAATGTGAAGAGGCTCATTCTTGGGGGGGGTTGGGGGCAGGGGAACTGTTCCTGTAAGAATTTTTTTTTTTTCTTTTAAAATGAAGCTATTCAAAGGATTTTGAACTTAAAAGTAATCTCTCCAGTTATGGTGAAAGTTGTAAAAATGAAGCCGTGCTATCCTTTTGTTTCTTCCTCTTCTAAATCTCGCAAAGAAAAATGTGTGTGGGTAGTGTTGGAGGTTTTATTGTGGGTGGTTTGTATGTGTTTGGGTTTTTTTAATCTCAATAAAGCATGAATAACACCTTGAAGAGGGGCAATAAAGTTAGGATTAATAAGTTACTGTTAATTAGTCATGTTTTGCTCTTTGGTGTGTCCATTTGATGAAACAACACAAGCCATACACCCTTTCTCAGTCATTTGCTGTGGCTTTGTCTGAATAGATAATTTGTCAATAACCAACTAGTCAGTGGGAAGCATAACTGCCACATTTGGAACAACGTGCTGAACTATCAGATCACTGTTGCTGTGGGAGCCAGGGAGCCTAACAAGATGCACAGACTGTGTTGGTTAGATTTTTTTCTTGGGGAATTTCCAGCAAAACAGTTGGTTACTCTCTGCCTTCATTAATTTATCAATATCTCTTTACACTGAATGATGCTCCAGCCAGGCTGTTTCCAGACTTAATATTTGTTTCTTATTATGCGTTAAATTCAGCACCTTATAAAGAAAGGGTAGAAAAGAGTTTTCTTATCTAGTGGATCCTCATAGTTAAAGCAAGTTAAGGAAACACTTTTTGTGTGTGGACCAAGAAGCTGACAGAGCTACCACTGAAACGTTGTGCCTTCTAAGAGTCCACTGTGTTCAGCCATGGCTTGTGCATTGTTCTGGCAAACGTGATCAACTTTTTGTCTGTCCCTGCTCCTTATGAGAACAGCACTGCCTTTTACACCCCATGTGAAAAGCCTATACCATCTGGTTTCTCATGGTGTTAGCTATCAGATTCTAGAGGATTGATATGGGAAACAGTCAATCTCCTGGGGCTTCCACACTTGGCACTCATTGTAGGTGACCTCAAGGTACAGTCTGTATGAGCTGAGCTATCTGGTTTCATGTCACGTAGAAAATAAACATCTCATTTATGGAAGCTGAAATGAGGAAAATATGTTTTGGTATATTTTTTTTTAACTAAAGTAGAACTTCTGATTATTTAAATTCATTGGATAATGACTTGGAGATTGTGTTCAAAGAAATAATACTTGGTATATACTTAGCATTAAAACCTTTTCCAGCTACAGTGTAAGGTAGATATCAGATCTCTGGACTGAAAAATTAATGGAACTGCAATTTCTGTTGGAGAAATGAACATCTCTTCCTCATCTCTCTACCTTCACTTCAGGGTTTTCTGGTCAGTTCACGTGATGCTTCAAAGCATGCATGCATGCATACTCAAACTCCTATTTTCTTCTTTTGTGGGATCAAAGTTGCAGCTTCCTAATTAGAGTGAAAATATAAATGAGGCATCTCTGACTTTGAGGAGGTCGCTCCTCGACTGTGAAAAGAAGGTCTTTAAAATGTCAGTCCTTCTATAACATACCTGAGACTTGCTCCAAATTAGAATTGTGAAGTTCAGAGAATGGACTGGGGGCTGGAAGGGACTCTGGAGATTGTTTCACCCAACCCCCCTGCTAAAGCAGGATCACCCAGAGCAGGGTGCCCAGGATCATGTCCAGGCTGGTTTTGAATCCCTTCAAAGAAGGAGATTCCACAGCTTCTCTAGCCAGCCTGTCCCAGGCTCTGTCACCCTCACAGTAAGAGGTTTTTCCTTATGTTTAGGTGGAATTTCCCATGTTACAGTTTGTGTCTGTTGCTGCTTGTCCTGTCTTGGAATACAGTAAGATCAACAGATCTCCCTGTTGCACTTTGTGGGACATAACATTTTTGTCAAAAGAATTGAGAGACAGTTTGGACCACGTTAAACTGTTTGAGTGTCAGGAGTGTCAGCCAATTATGTTGGTTCTACCTCGCCCCCCAATCCAGCCCTTTCTGTTTGGTAATGCACAAATCTTGATTTGCTATGAAGCTGGCTAAAATTAGAAGTCCCTGTTTCATCTGTGTATTTGTATCTTAAGGCAGTCAGCTCTGTTCAACTTTCATACTTAACTGCCATAAAGCTTGAATGGATACCCTTAATCAGCTGAGTGAATAGTCTTAATCCATTGCATTTAGTAAGTGCATTATAACTCATGTAGTTTAACAACATTTCCCTAGGCCAAGAAGTTATAAATGAGATGGTTGGGTTTTTAAAATTTATTTACTGTGAAACACTACTTTATTCACTTGTCAGCCTAGTCCCATTGTCACTCATGGATTAACAGCAACAGCAATATTTTGATATGCAAAGGTGAACAGAAATATAGTTTCTTGCAAAGGTTACAGTTGAGAAACTATTTGTAGCTTAACTGATTTCAGTTAAAGATATCTTGAAGCAGCTGAAAGAAAATGACATATTTTTGTTAAGCCATTAAGAGAACACTCTGTAAAAAGTTGCCCATGTATAAATCTTATTTTTATAGAGCAATTATAATTAGTTTGTACTGTTCCAAGTGGCAGCCTGGAGTCTGTATGCTTCAGGGAAATAAGACTGACAAATTTATTACCTCACAGTTTGGAGGGATGCTGTGCCTTAGCAAACTGCAGCATGCTAAATAGTTTCTGATGAGATGAAACACAAGTCTTGTTACTTCTGAAGGTCAAACCATATTATATGTTATATCACAAATATATATAAACAGCCATAAAATGCAGATTTACTTACCCCATTAAGCCAAATTTCCTATAATATAATTCTAGTTGGTTTTCTTACTTGTCTTCTGCCGAAAGCAAGTCTGCAAGATTCATTTCTGTAGTGACTGAATGGGTGTCCTTGCTGGAGATACAATCTCAACTAATTGTTTTCATTTTTTTTTTTTAAATCAAAGAGCTCAGGCTTACACCACTTAGCTTCCCAGCTGGCATAGCTCTCTATATATCAGACAAAACATAATGACACTTTTTTTTCCTATGGTGGGGAATAAAAGGATTTTTTTAATAACAAAATATAGTCTGTTTTTTTAAATTTTTTTTTTACTGAAATCTGTTTTATCATGATGGGTGGCTAAAACTTAAGTTGTTGTAACAGCATGACATGAGGCACTGTCTTCATTATTAGATTAGCAGTTCAGATCTGTGTGTCACAGACAGAAAAATTAATCAGATGTATTTTTTGCTGTCTGCCGTGCGTATTGATGGACAAATATTGACTGATCTGTAGCACTTCATGGACTAGAAGGACCCAATCCTGAATATCCTTCTTTTTCAGGCTAGTACTTTGTCTTTCACATTTGCAGGCTTAAATTTTCTGGAGAGTTCAGTTAAGAGATTTCCTATAACCCTAGTGATATTTTTTTTTTACTGACAATAAAAACTGTTTTTCTCTCTCTGAAACTTAGTTTTCTCCCAGTGTATTTTTATCTCTTCACAGAAAAAAAAAAAAAGTCTGAAAATAAGTGTTGCAGAGCTCTTTAGAGAGAAAAAATACATAATTAGAACTTATGGCTCTGACTTTTTTGCCTGAAGATGTATGATATATTTTATGAACATTTTATCTGTCAATAAAATGATTTTCAGCTGCCTGAATTCACATGATATGGCACTCAAATGCTTCTTGTTTTGATATTTTGAATAGTTCTAGCCTGCAAGATTATTCATGAAGGGGATTGGAAGCTTTTCTGGATTATATAAGTTTTGCACTCAGAATTAGTCATTTGATTAAAATAGAATAAAATACATGATTTAGAGTTTGATTTCAAACAATTCGGTGGCAAATTTTATTCTATTTTGCACTAGGGTTTGTTTTGTCTTGTTATAAAAAAAATCTCAGCTTTTATTCTTTTGATAAAAGTTTGGAAAAAAGCCCAAGAACATTCGAACATAACTGATTTCCTCCAACAAGAACATTTTTATCCATCTAAACTATGACTTAAGACTCAATTTAACCCCCAAATTCTGGATTTATATACATAAACTCTTTTCATTCTCTCCTGTGACTAAAAGAATGCTGTCATGTAGGTTTTGTGTTTGAAGAGAACTAGAGAAATGTGGGTTCTCAGAGCAATATTTTACAGTGCCTATCTCCCTGTTCCTGAACAAAACATGTAAGTAAACCTATGCAAGACTTAATGAATGTAAATTAAAAAAAGCCAGGGTTTCTATTCTGACCCAAGTCTTTTCTTAGAGAAACCTTCTCAGGGAGCAAGGGAGAGGAAGACACCTCAATTCTCTTGCTTTTTAAGATGCATAGCATGTCACGAAGGTGAGGTTGTGTCAATAATTGTGTGGGGCTTGGTACTGTAGCGTGAATTTTGTACAAGTCTCTTATCCAATTAAGACTTTAAAAAGTGAAGTTGGGAGGAAGCTGCTGTAATTGACACATGTTTTAAAGTCAGACTTCAAAGTCATCTCTACAGTCAGTGGAAAACAGTAGGACCTTGATCAGTCAGTTCATCCTACGTGGAGATAAGGTGGGGTTTCATCCTCTGGCTGCTCCTTTCTTCCCCAGTTATTTGGGGGAGGGGTGGGGGATGGGAGTTAATGTCAGAAAGCACATCACTCTCTTCAGACACATGAAACCAAGAGCAAGTGCTCCGTAGCCTTGAAGTAAGCAGTTGCAGCGTGATGACTTTGGTGTAATTTATTTTCCTGTACCCATCACTCACAAATTTGATACTCAGGTAAGATATAATACTAAGTACGTAGTGACTAGCATCATAATATTTCTTCCTGGCTTTCTACAACAGCTGTTATTGAAGCATTGAATCTTTCCACCTCTGTTTCTGAGTGCTGTTGGGGGGAGCAGTCTGCCTGCCATGATAGATGACAGCTTTTCCCATCACTGACTTCTTCTGATTTCATACTCCAGGCATGTCTACATCAAATTTTATTATGAAAGATTCTTGCTTTGTGATTTCATTATGCAGCTATTGGAAGAAGGAAGGACTGGAAGCGTAAACATTTTTGTAATAAAGCAACATGTAGATTTCCAGATTAATGTTCTGAAATGCTCACTGTCTGAGAGGAAAATACAATGCTTCAAGCAGAAAAAGTAGTCAGGAAGTTATAAGCTAAGGCCCTGGAGAACCCAGCTGAGGTCTTTACCAGTGCAATTAGGCAGCCAGAACAACATCCTTCCCAAAGGGGTTTAGATTTATAGGCAAGACAGGAAAACTGAATAGGAAGCAGGGAAAAAGCACAGAAATATGTCTGGGGGGTCATGACACGCCAGTGACAGAGCCAGCCACAAGAAAGTGGTGGAGTGTAGACCTTCATGTTGTTTGTCTCTGGGAAGCAGAGAGCTGTGTCTTTGGCAGGGCTGCTGGCTGCGACCTGGTCCCAGGTCCAGGCAGGCAGTACACATGGTGGCCCAAAGCCTCTACTTCTCAAAGCTCAAGGGTGTTTGTTGCAGGAAACGGACAGCCTGAACCATCAGGACGTGGGCTGTGATGTGCTGGTCTCCAGAATGGCTGGATCCTGCAAACTCTCATGCTGCAGCCTCTTAAAAGTGGTGCTTAAGCAAACAGTGGGTGATGATGAACTGTTATTGACCTCCTGTGGTTTCTTAATACCTTTTAGAAAGTCTCATTTAAACAAAAGTACTTGCTGTTTATTATATGTTTGGGTCTCCCAGCTGCCTCCCCTTGTGTAAAAGCCCTCCAGGCGCTGCCATCGCCACACTCCAAGTCATTCTTCATAAGGCCCCTGCATTTGGATCAGAAATGTTGGCAAAGGATGGACTCAAGCAACAGAAACCAAAGCAGAGTGTTGGAAACAAACTAAAATGAAACACAGCCTGGGATTTCTAAGGGGATTTAAAGGATAAACTTTGGCAGCTTTCTGTGAAATCTGATGTGGGTTTAGAGCTACAGCTCGCTAAAGCTCTTTTGAAAGTCATAATCTGAAAAGAAAGAACATTTTAGAAACCAAGTGGTAAGGGTCCATTTTGCAGATGGCCCAACACAGAGGGTGCAAGTCTGACTCTGTCAAAGATACCTGTCCTCTTGCCATGAGGTTCTAGAAGGGCTGGAGCTCAGTTAAACGGATTAAATATCCTGGTCTGTGTTTTAATGGCAAACCAAAAGTGGGGCCAGGAATGCTCTAAATGGCATGCTGTACCCAATACCTTGGATTTCGATTTCTGCCATGTGCCCAGCTCTGAATGAGGAGACATGTGAAAGCCACTGATATAAATAAAACCAGGAATGTGTTTGGCATGTGCTCTCTGAGGCCCCTGGGATCTGAGGAGGACAGTGCAGAGCTACTTGACACTTGAAGGAGAGAGAGGCTTGTAAGGACTTGTGAAGAGAGCAGTGGAAGATAGAGCCCGGCAACAAGGCTATAGTCAAGGTGTTCAACCCAACCACTGCTGTAATTTTGACTTTCTATACTTTGAGGTTATTTAAGTCAATGCAGCTGGGTTTGCTAAAATGCTAAAAATCAAATAAAATATATCCTTTGTTTGTTTATTTTCTATACCATCAGAAACAGGATATAGATGACTTAGATGTATGCACTACAAACATATTAGTCCAGCTCTTTTCTTACTTCAGTAAACTGTCTTCTTGTTAAACAGCAACAATGGCTAAAATTTTACTTGACATTATATTGCAAATAACAAATAAATAGCGTAGAGGAGCTTTGGCTATGACTCTGAATGTTCTTCCTCTGAAGTTTTAAGTGTTATCACTTAACGATGCTGATTATAAGACCATGTGAATAAGTCATGAGGAAAAATGCTATAATGATCTGAAGAAATAAGCTGCAGAGCACTGATTTAGTTATAATACAGAAGGAATATATATTCTTTTACCTATGAAACTGCCTCAAGCCTGCCAGCTACATCAATTAAACTGCCATTTGCACAGTGTGTGATATTTTCCTAAGCTGAGCTGAACCAGTAATTTCTGCAGAAATGAAATATATACTTTTTGTCTATATTTCTTATTTTTGTGGTAAGATATGGGATTGGTTATTTTTCTAGCTTTCTCATCTATATTTTTTGTTCTTGTCCAACTAGACTTCTGCCCTTGATTTAGCTTTAAACTTCTAAAAGTGCGATAACTTGAATCCTATTCCAAGCTCTTCTAGAGGGTGAGGCTGAAATTTGTCATTCCTTGAAGAAAAAGAAGGGAAGATTCTTATGCAGCCATCTAGTTTAACCAATCAAGGCTTTTAATATATAAATAGATAATTTTGTTCCTTAATCTTGCAATACAGCTATCACATGGCATTTAGCAACAGGCCTTTAATAATCCAATAACTCAATGCTCTGGAACTTTGAATAGGAAGGGAATTAATCCATTGGTCTAAAGTTTGGAGCTTCTGTACACCTAGAACAGATCACATCCTCAAACTGGATTATCTCATACACTTGCAAGGTTTATTTTTGGCGCTGAACTCGCAACACATTTACTTACCATTCAAAGGAAAGGCAGAGGGTGGGGAGGGGAGTAGTCTAGCTTTAATTTGTGTAAAGACATCCTGGTTTGGTGGCTTAAGATGCGTGTGGATTTCTTCCCCAAGAGCACTGAGGTGTGACTGCCAGAATAATAGTGCACATCTGAATAAACCACTTGAATTTATTCTGTTTTATGGAGATGAAATACCCATATTCATTTATTTAGTTTCAGTTTGTATGAGTTAGTGTCTTTTCCATTGCCAATCAGCAAAGCAAGCAAATAATGATATCAGTGCGTGAAATTAGCCCTGACCAAGGAGAACAGTGCACAGTTTGTTATATAAATACTCAAACTGATTCCTTCCTGCCTATTTTTCTTTTCAGTTCTCTTTAAAATGTAATTCTGTGAAGTATTAAGCACACAGGGCTTATTCACTTTTTGTTGCTGGAGAAGTGAATTCGGTGCTTGTGGGAGATGCCAGATGGGCTGCATGGGAGACAGAGAAGGTCTCTGTCTCTCCACCAAGCAGCAGCAGTGTGTGCTTCCCAAATTATGCTGCTGAAGTGCCTTAGACCTGACCTGTAGGTAGAGTCCAATTTTGATATATCCCTTCAATCCACAGCATCTTTGACATTGGGAAATCCTTAATGCCCTGAATCTTTAATGTGCCTTTCTAGCACGCTACGGCTCATCTTGTATGCTTAGATACTCCTCAGCTTCAATCATTCTTTAAGACAAACATACTCTGCTCTCCAGAAAACATATGTGATTGATTATTCTGCTTGGGCTGCTAAAAAAGCAGAAAGAAAAAACCATCATTCTCTTCCATTTCAGCCATGGGTGGTTGAAAACAACATACATAAAGCTTAGAGTTTCTGACAGGTTTTTTCTGTTCATCATGCTTTTACTGGTATGTAAACAGATTAATATCACAAATGTAACCAGGTGCAGTAGGAAAGCAAAAGTTCACGTTCATTTCAAACTGAAATTTCATTTTGGCTTAAACTTCTAAACCTCAATACTGTTAATGATACAGTTCTTTGTGGACTGTACAGGGTCATGGAATTAGCTGATTTCCCTTTAAGCTCTACATTAGTTTAACTTGCTCTCCAGTTGTCATCAATTAAAGAGTTTAATGAAAGTCAGTAAGGCTGAGAGCTACACTATATCTTCTTGAAAAATAGATGCATAAGTATTTGCAGGGTTTTTTTTTGTGTTGCATATTTTGTGCAGTTCAGTTCACAAAGCTTAGCGTAGCGGATTTGGTGGTTTATGCTGAGATTTGCTAAATCCATCCTGAGAATGAAATGCCAGCAGGAACATTCCTCAGGTTCTGCTTTGTGCTGATCTTCATAATGTTTTTTAAGTTTGAAGAAAGATGATTAATTTCGATATTTGGGTAGGAAACAAAAGCTGTAAGGGAAACAAATAAGATTGGGTGGGAAGACTGAAGGGGGGGCTTTATTTCAGGCAGAACGAACTTGTAGTTGCCTATTGTTTTATCTGTTTCACTGTAAAAGACTTTTTGAACAATCTCAATAGGCCATTAATCATTGCAGGTACTATAGTCCAACCCAAAGTTAACAGCTTTTCTTTCTGGAATATGCCTTCTTAGTCAGATAAACCCTTATATAAACCAGCTACAGGTTTGTTTACTTGAATACCAAAAGGATTGAGCTGCATGTAGTAAGTTAGCTGAGTTTGCAGCAAATTCTTTAATTCACAGGATGTCAGGGGTTGGAAGGGACCTTGGAGATCTTCGAGTCCCACCGCCCTGCCAGAGCAGGGTCACATAATCTAGCAAAGGTCCCAAAGGAATGCATCCAGGTGGGTTTTGAAAATCTCCAGAGAAGGAGACTTCACAACCTCTCTCGGGAGACCATTCCAGTGCTCTGTGACCCTTACAGCAAAGAAGTTCCTCCTCATGTTAAGGTGGAACCTCCTGTGCTCCAGCTTATATCCATTCCCCCCTTGTCTTATCCCAGGGCAGAGTGAGAAGAGGCTGTCCCTTTCCTCTTGACACTCAGCTCTCAGATATTTATAAACATTTATCAAATCCCCTCTCAGTCTTCTCTTCTCCAGACTAAAGAGCCCCAGGTGTCTCAGCCTGTCCTCATAAGACACATGTTCCAGTCCCTTAACCATCCCTGTAGCCTCCGTTGGACTCTCTCGAGCAGATCCCTGTCCCTCTTGAACTGGGGAGCCCAGAACTGGATGCAGTACTCCAGGTGAGGTCTCACCAGTGCAGAGTAGAGGGGGAGCAGAACCTCCCTGATCTGCTGGATGCACTCTTCTTAAAGCACCCCAGGATACCATTGGCCTTCCTGGCCACAAGGGCCCATTGCTGTTCCATGGACAACTTGTCATTCAAAAATTCATTCAAAGACCTTTTATTATAGCTAGTCAGAAAATGCCAGTGTTCTTTATGGGAGCATCTGAGATAAAGATAAGAAAACCTGCATTCTCTATCTCTTTCTTCCTTCATGTAAAAGGTTAATACCAAAAGCCAAATGTATAAATTTTTTTTTCATCCAAAATGAGTTTCTGTGACTATTATCAACTAAATGGAAAACAAAGGGTGATAGTTTTAACCAAAATAAAATTTTAATTTTTGACTGGCAGCTGTTACTAAAATGACCCCAAGCCTCATATGGGAGGGTTTAAGTGTTTTTACTGCTTTTTTTGTTACTGGAGGTAGAGGTGAGGAATTAGGGCAATAGGTTGATACTGTTCTCTTAAGGTGATTAAGAGAAAAGAATGTAGACTGGTTTTAGTTGGATGTTAGTGGAAAGATGTGATCCTCAGGGCTAAAGACAGATGTTTTCCCACTACTTAAATACTTGGGGAGGGGGGGGACACATAAGCTAAAAAAAAAAGAAATCCCCAAGTTTTATTTCTTTGCTTTTCAACTCTTTTCCCGTGGCAAAGTAAATTACTTATCGGTCTTGAACAGACATCTTCAGTGTAGCAGATAAGATCTTTGAGTAAATATAGGATATGGACAACAGAACAGCATATCACAGCTTGAATGAGAGGAGGAGAAGCTTCCTCCACTGGTGTAATGTTAAAGATCATCTTTCGTTGTGAACCCAGATCCAGGGAATAAAGAAGCAGCAAAGGAAAAGCTAAGCAGAAAATTGCTAACCGAGCCAGTATCGAGTTGTCCTCTTCTGTACCCTTTCTTTCACATACCCTCAGTTGTATTCATCACTCAGGCAGGTTTCCTTCAGTGTCAGTCACCGTCCATAGACTTTGCCGATTGTATTTTAAGCATTTTATTTCTTTATTTGTGCCACTGTGCAATGCAGTAAAACTCTGCCCTTCATACTGTAAGGAGTGGACAATGTCCATCTGGCACTTGCATATTATCTGCTGCAAACCTTTGCTTGTCCAGGGAGTGTAGAAATGGACTGGATTCTGAAGGGTTTAATCTTTTGCAACCCACTGTGAATATTTTAGGTGACAGCTTACTTGGACTGTTAGATCAATGCCTCATACTAATGAAGTTACTTCACTGCAGTTCTAAATGCTGTGGAGGTGAATCCTAAAAATCAATCTGTTTGTCTTTAGATAAGCAGCAGACAGTGTTAAACATTCATCCTTCCTGATTCTTACTACTACCTGGGGTCTTTCATCCAGCACAGCCCACGCTGTGTGCCGAGGGCTGGGAAGAGGCTGTATCATGAAGCGTGATGTGAGGGGGAGCACACCACTGCATGGCCCCCCTGGGGCTCTAAATGAGATCAGCACTGAGTCAGCCAGCAGGTGAGCCTGCAGAAAAACCCCTTTATTCTCATGGGGCGAAGACAATGACTCTAACAACCTTTTCCCATAAGAGCACTGCAAGAATTAACTGCTTTAATGTGCATGAGGTGCTTTGGGGATGGAAACGACCGTGTAAATCCTGAGGTGGTTGATGCTGACAACACCAGCTTAAAAATGTCTTTTAGTCACCCAAAGTTGTCTTCAGAATTAAACAAAAAACTGAAAGAAATTAGAGACCTCTTTGCTTGGGATAATGGGCTCATTTTGTGTTATTGTTCTGCTAGGTTTTACCCTTAGCATAGTTGCAGTGTAACTCTTAACTAGAAGTACCATGACATTTACAGCAATAACTATTATTTACTCAGTTCCCAGTGGATGCCTCTGTAATAGCTTCTGAGGATACAGTTTCTCCCAAACCATGGGTGCCACTGGAATACACAAAACTGAGTCATCAACACTGCTGATGTTCACATTCTTGCAGTGCTGCTGCTTTCAATGCACTGAGATTGTAGATGGGAGATGGGAATTTAATAGCAGGAAACATGTAGATTTCTGATTCTTATATGGTTTTAATTGATTTAGCTGGGTCAATGCCAAAATATCAAGAACAAAAAAAGCCACGTTACCATTTTATTACTCTTGCCAGACCACTAAACAAATTCTTTTTTTTGCTACTTTAGCATTTCTAGGGGCTTTTTGTTTGTTTGTTTGTGTCTGATCAAAATCAGTGCAACTTAGGGCAGTGTACTTCATGTATTTCCATTCTCCTCACTTTATTATAGAATTAGGACAGAGGAAGTTGAGTAACTGACTGACCCTGTGCTAATTAAGTCATAGGCTTAAGTCATATCTATACATGTTGGTTGAATTAGATTTTTTTGGCTCTAAAGATTGATCCTTTAAACACCTTAAAGTTGTTCTGGATAACAATCCCACTAAACATCCTATTGTGTAAAATAGAACCCCAAATGATTTTATACTCTAACAAATTTCTTCTTGTTTTAATTTACTGAAGCATTACAACAAATACAGTAACTCTTATATTTTGAGGAATCAAAGAAATCCTCAGACTTCAACATGCATCACTTAATTCAATTTATAGTTACAGCTGTGTATTTGCATATTTCCACCTCTGTTACACACACTAATAGAGTACTTGCCAGGATGATCTGTCACATCTCTTACTTTGTGTTCCCAGAATTCAGTTCTCTTCTCTTTTCCTTCACTCCTGTCTTCAGTATATGATCCATAAGCTGCTTTATGTTGATCACAGGTGAGTCATACACTTGGGTCCTGGGTCCGAACACTGAGGGAGCTGTGAACTTTGAACTTTGTATTTCACAGACCCCGGCAAAAATCAGTGGCTCTCAAGAGCCCAGACTCTGAAACAAGCTCAGCAGTAAGGTTCACTCTGAAGCCATGGCCAGGATCTGCTTTGCTCTCTGCTTGCTCTCCTTTGTACTTTCGAGATGCTCAGACTCAGCTTTGCTGGCCCACTACTATTAACAAATTTCTCTTATTTTGTGCCTCCTCTGGGCTTTTAACTTGACATTATCTAACTGCCCAAACGAGAAGGAGGGTGAGAGTAGTAACACTCGGGCTACTTGTTCCAGGCAATTGCCATGCAGCAGTGTTTATGGAGCTTGAATGTCAAGCATTTTAACAATCTCAGCTTAACTGAACAAGATTTAATTTTTAATAAGGAGAAAGATATTCCACAGCTGTACAACCACCATGTGCATAAAGAGATACTGTTTTTATTATCGCTTCTATTTAGCATTCCAGTGTTAAAAGGCCACTGAAGAGGCTGATCCCATTATACCTAGCATAAAATTTTGAGGATACAGATATCCCTTGTCAGATAGTCTAAGGGGAAGTGCCTTGTGTCATGTTCTCAGTTGTTATATATAACCAAAACGTGGGTATCTGTGTTACTGCAATACCAGACTTGAATATTACATCTCCAAGGTGCTTCTCTGGTTTATAAGCATGTTAATTTGGTTGTGCACTCTTCTCCCAGCTCAGGGGTTGTTCGTGTATGCTCACAGCACAGATACACAGAAGAGGGCACCAGCACTTGCAGAGATGGTGATCAGGATCAGTGATTCAGCCTAAGTCAATCTGTTTATGACTTCTCTTGTGACTATAGCAGGGAGCATGCTAGTGACAGCCCCTCAACAAAGCAGGGAACATCCTCAAAGATAAGCTTTGCCAATATCAGTGGCAGTAAAATACTCCACAGATTAAGTCAAACAGCAGTAATTGCCACAAGACTTGCTATGGCTTATACTGAAGCTCCTTGGGTGTTCCTGGCACCAGTGACAAGACAGCATGTAAATCACCACAAGAACATGCTAGCACCACTTCTATGAAGGAAGCTCTTATAATTTATTTTTGTACTTAATAAGCATGAAAATACAGAAAAGAAAAAGATGGCTGATGTAGGAACAACAGAAGTGAGCCACAATATTACACATAGTCATTTCTACAGAGTACTCAGCTGTGATATGTTTATTAGTGTTCTTTACCAGAGGTTGCTCATAGTTAAAACTAATTATCTTGAGAGGACAAAGCTTTGCACCCTGTCAGTGACATATTGCTCTTTGTGGAAACAGCTGATGGGCCAAAACATGAAAGTATAGCAAGTCTTCAGTACTTACCCACTGCAGTTCAGAATTACCCAACGTATGTGGAGTGGTGGGAATCTCAGGAGAGCTTCCAGCAGATGTAATTCAATCACTAAAAACCAGCAGGAGAGATGGAAAACCGACACAGTGCCTTTTCCCTTGTGGCATTGGCCTGTTTTCTGCTGAACTTTGACTTGAACAAAAAATTTTGGGACTCCAGGAATTGTATAGCCACAGGAATTGGATAACATGTGGCTAAGTGAAGATATTTTTTAATGATTATCACACCCTGACCCCCTCCAAAATCCAGCACAAAACTTTCAAATTACTTTATGCAGTGAAAGACAAAGTGCCTGTTCAAGAACCACTGATCATCTCAATTGCTCATCTCCTGCTGCCCTTGTGCTTAAAAGAGATCTATTTTTTTTCAGACACACAGATTTTTACTGAATCTCTTGTGCATATTTGAGTAGAGGGAGGAGTGGAACAGTGTGGAGGAATGACAGAGCATAAAATCATGTTAACAATAATATTTGCCATAGTTATACTCTTCAGTCATCTTGAAATATTTGCATCTACCTCTTTACCCAGCCACATGTTACTTTGGCATCTAAGCATTTTGTGTACACACACAAAAGTGAAAAGTTGTTGTGTTAAATAAAAGCAAGCTTATTGCCTTCACTGGGATTCCCAAAACACATACACTGGTGGGTAGCATCAGTGAACCTCTTGCTTTGTCTGAGAACCTTTCCCCCTTCTCTGCTTCCCCCTCTATATGAGGAGCGGTTGAGATGGAGGCTGAGCTCCAGAGCAGGCTTTTCCTGGTTGCTCTGGCAAGTATGACACTCTTGGTTTGATATCATTTGGATAAATGTCTTTCCTCCCATTGCTAACAGTTTTGTGCTGGGCCAATGCTGATGTGAGAAGTCATCACTGCAGACTTAGAGGCAACTCTGAAAACCAGCAAGTGATATCATAGTAGCATGGTCTTGAATTGTGTTTTGGAGTCACTGTGAAGTCAGTTCAAGGCATAAAATTAAAGTATTGTGCTGCCAGTAAGCTGAGCTGGTGGCCAGCTAAACTGCTGCTCTTTTTGCTGGCCGCTTTAGGGCATTGTTCTTCATACTTGTGATGCTAAATAGTTGGATTTCCTTGACTGTATAAAGTCAATGAATTCTGCATGGGTTGGGACTTTTGTTACTGATCTATGTCTTGCCTGTGTTCACTTAGCTGTCACTTCATGACAGTGCAAGCTCTACAGGGCAGAGCCTTTTTTCTGTCTAACATGCTAGAGTTTAGCTCTGTGATGAAGGCTTCAAGCACTATGGACTTACACTTTTTATTAGGAACTACTATTCTGAAGTGAAATGTGTAAGTTAATGATGGTGAAGGAGCAGGTATGTCAGCAGCCCAGAGAGATAGGTGTCAAGATATGACAAAAAAGAGTTTAATATGCAACCACAGTAGTAGTAAACAGGACAGGAATTCTCCTATGAAGGGTATGAATTATAATATAACTCTTTTTTAAATCACTTTAATTGGCTAAAGGCCTAGCTACTGGTTTACACCACGCATGTCTGGCTAAACCATTTTCAAACACTCATTCCTTCAGTATCACAGTGGATGATTTCTCTATCCTGTTTATATTTCAGCCTCAGTCATCTGCATTTTATAAGCTCAGACAAATATCTTTATGTATTTTCCCAAGGCTACATAATTTTTCAGAGACCTTGTAAATGTCTGCACGTAGCTTTTTGTGCTGTTTAAATCCTCTCTTTAAATCTTTCCTTTGTCTTGCCTCATTTTTTATTTTTTATTTTTTAATAACTTCTCAAGGAATTTGGCTTTGAGACTGATAGGCAATGAAATAGAAATAGGACCAAGTGATATAGCTGTTGACTGCTTTCCTAGTACTTGCCCTAGTTTTATTTGTTTCTTTCCCAGTGGCAACATTTATTAGAGAAGTAGCCGGATTCAGAATGCATCTGTTCAAAGCACAATTGCAGCACCAACGATTCGATTAAGTTTTTTCTTATATCTTTAGATTTTTTTCCTTCTAAAACTGATATTCATGATAACTTTTAAATCTAAATTTCTAACTGTTGCAGTCTTACTACCTTTAAAATAATGAGACCTTATGTCAGCAGCTGGACTCGGAATAAGTATGTGTGGTTTTTTTCTTCCAGCAATGGTTTAGTCATTGGCATGCAGTACAGCTCCTGATGCTCATCATATGCAGGGAAATGGCTTTAGGGAACAGTTCATCAGCATTTAGGAAACATGAACTTCTTAAGCTTCTCTTTATCTGGAGGGTGGTTTGCAAAAAGGTATGCATATTATTGTCTGAACTTAAAAATGAGATTCTGTGCACACCCTCTGGCTTAACATCATTTTATCAGTTTCCTCTTGCTAGAAAATACTGCTGTTATTACAGCAGATGTCACACCAGGTGAGGTAGCTGGTACATGCCTGTGTGTTTAGCAGTAGTTGACATTGCAAGGCCTCCAGCCATGGCACTGGAGCTCATGGCATGTACAAGAGTATTTTTCAGTCCTTGTGTGAGAAGAGAATCAAGCTTGATATTTAGCAGAGACTACTTTTCTAAGTGAGGCAGGTCCTCAGATGCTATGAACCAGTGTAGCTCTGACAGTGAAGAGCTTAAATGTGAAATGTCATTCACTTTCCTTTTAAATATAGAAATTAAATAACTAGAACAGGGATAATTCTGAATTATATTTATTTATTACCTATTTTTATGTTTCTATAAAGAAGTATTTTTTAATATGCTCATTAATTTTGTCATTGTGGAACAAGGTATAAATACAACAAATCCCATGCAGTGGGTGGGGGGAACCAATGAATAAATAAACGAACAAAACCTACTTGCAGAAAGCTGTAAAGTCTCCTGAATTTTGTGTGCATATAATTATTTTTTCTTCTTCTTTCTCTGATTTGTGACCTGATATTTATTAGCTACAAAAGAAGTTCAATCAACCATGATTATACCAATTTGCTTTCCTCTTTTCTCTTAATCGTTTAAACATTACAAAAAAGCTATTAGTATTAAATATTTTAAGCTCAATACAGTTAATTAGCACTGAGCATTTTGAGTGCTCTCTGTGAGGAGAGTACTGTCTGCTCAGAAGGGGGAAAGGGACAGTTTGAGCCCCAGGGTTACTGTGCTACTGAAGCTGGGAAGGTGGGTGATGGGCCACAGGGCTGTATGCTATTTTGTTGCTTTAAAGTTGAGCTTGTTTGTTTGTTTATTTTTTTCTCTGGAGACTGTTGTTCTTTTTATCATTCTTCATAGCTGTGCAGATCTAATTTGCCTTAGGGCAGCAATTTTCTGTGCTTCAGAGAAATCTTGGATGACTTCAATGAGATGATAAATAAATACATTGGTTAGCCAGTCAAGATGAAGTGTAGGTCTGCACAATGGTTAGCTTCCCATACTTATAAAAATAAAGCAGAATCATCTCAAAATGCTTTAGGTTCCCTAAGGGAAAAGAGGAAATTTTTTTAGGAAAAAGGCAAATGCTTCTCAAGAAAATGTCCTTTTCTTGCAGTTACCTAGATCATAATTTACAGTGCTGACGGTAATAATCCCCAGTGTTTACCTTTAAGAGGTCTGTACATCAAACAGTCTGATAAAAACATGACAACAATCATCAAGATTGTGTTTCTTGCCAGAATTTGGGGAATTCAGGATGCAGTTTTCAAAAGTAGTTGAACCCCTAATCCTGCTGTATTTCAGTGCAAATGTATCAATATAAAAGCTGGATATCCAGCAAAAGACCAGGCAGGTGTCTGTAAGGGCTTAAAAAAACCAACTGCCAAACAGCAGGAAAATAGGTTGGCCACGCAGTGGTATTAATCATCTCTACAGGCAGCCAGGCGAGAAAATAAAAGTATTCACGTGGGCTATTAGAAATGATGGCTGTGCACCTGCAAGGTAAGTATGTCCCTTGGAGAACAGAGTAGACACACAGAACTCCAACTGTCTTCAGGCTCTGAAGACTCATCAGCTTGCCCCCATGCTGTCCTGCACAGACTTGTCTATGTGTTTAGCAATCTCAATCTGTTTCTCTTCCATGAACTTGTCCATCATTTTCTTGAGCCTACATGCAATTTCTGAGGTGGGCACAATCATGCGGCATGAAGGTTGCTAGGCTGGCTATGGGTCTTACAAAGAACCATCTCTCTTTACTTGTTCTGAATCCGCCAACTACTGGCTTAATTTGATGCCCCCAGTTCTTATACTGAAGAGATTGTCCTCCTCTTCTCCTACACTCTGAAACTCCAGGGTTTGCATCCTTTCACTACATCACCCCTGAGCACCTGTACTCTGGCTTGAGAAGTCCTAACCTGCTTAGCTCTTTCTTATAAAGAAGCCTTTCCATGCCTTGACTGGTTCCTTTTTTCCCCCCCTTCTTTTCCACCTTTTACACCCCTGCTATTAATTGGGAGGTCAAGAAAGATGCAGATACTTCTCTGAGATAAACCTCTTAAATAATGGGACTTTTTCTGGAAAAATCTTTCTCTTTTTGTTCACACTTGGAGGACCCTTTCTATGTTTAACACTGGCAGGTACTTGTCAGCCTTATGTATGCAACTCCCTGCAATACTCTTGTAGGCTGGTAACTGCCTCCAAGGCAGAGTATTAATTTATCTTTATATTAGCTATCATGGTCACGTTGTCTGATTTCAGGGGCTTTATTACCACTTCTCAGCAAGCTTTTTTTATGGATGACTGTTCATTAGGATCTGGATAGAGATATAACTGTAGGACACCTTGTAATCCTGTATATCCAAAAATAGAGCTGAACCATTTCAAACTGTGTTGGGACTTGGGGGTGTGTGTGTGAAATTCTTTGAAAAAGCAGAAGGCCTTTTTAAAAATGCAAAGTATTTTTAGCACTATTCTGTTAAGGTGTGGGTAGGAGGTACATGTATAGTGGGTAGTCTTCCCAGCTAAAAACTACAGGTTCCAGGTTAATGTAAAACTTTCTTTATTGAACATGCAATTTAAAAGGTTAAAAAAAGTGAAAATTTGGAATAATTTTTCATGTAATTTGTGTAGAAGATGTTTATTTGTATAGTTTTGGAAAAGGTGTATTGATTTTGCCTTTATTGATTTTGCCTTTATCTTTTTTAACCACACNGCCTGTGCTTCTAAAATGAGATTATCTTTTCCTCCTCTGCATCTTCATGGCCTTTATGATTTGCTTTTAAACCAAAAGCCACGTTAATGCAAGATTCTGGCTCTGAAACCATTTCTTCTGGGGGAGTTTTGTTCAAAAAATATTTTATCAGGACCACTGATACTTCAGAGTGGAAATTTTGAGCAATGTGGTCTAGTGGAAGGTATCCCTGTCCACATCAGGAATAAGATGATGAGTGAGGTCCCTTCCAATGCAAGCCATTCTATGATTCTGTCATTCCATGATTTCACAGACATGTGTTACTTTTGGCTGAACTGTCACTGAAAAGGCATCTGGCTTTAGAATGATCAGATTTTTAAGGATATCGACACTAATAAATGTGTTTTCATACATCAGGAAAGTAAAGGAATGACATCCTTAGTTTCTTGTACCTCCTACAGAACTTAGATATCTTAATTTTGAACAGGAGCTATGAGCAGCAGACATCTGATGATACTCCATCAAATTCAGATTTCCAAGCCTGCTAAGCTTCAGTTCCTTTATTCACCATATCTCCCCTTACAGGCTATAGTGTGAATAAATCATCAAAACAGGCCTTAATCCTGTCAGTGATGGGGTTTGGGGTGTGAGATCCAATGGTTCAGCTGGGTCATTGCTGATTGAGAATCTCAGTTGTATGGGGTCTGACTGAGCAGCCCTCCCAGAGCTGTGCTTTGCCTTGAGAGCTGGAAAGGTGCTGGGGGGTGCACACCCCCATGCTGTGGCTGCTGCTGGGCAGGGCTCCATGGGACCGAGGGTGTTTTC
>VWZY01004635.1:206789-219951 GCA_013399075.1 Chloroceryle aenea
TGCAGTGGCTTGTGCTGACACCCTTCCACAGCATCCACTCACTTCAAAAAGCACCGCAAGCCGAGTGTGTAGCCGGGACTTGCAGCTGAGTGCTTCTGTTACAACGGAGTTGAGAGAAGAGTGTGTTTTCTGGAGAAAAACAAATAATAGTGGTGGTTCATCAGTAAAAGCCATGGTTCTCTGCTAACTAGTTAGAGGAAGAAACAGAAGTTGATGGTGCTGATCCACTGCCAGGCAGTTCTGGCCTTGGGGTTTCTAGCTTGGGATATGTTCAACAATTTCTTTGCTAAACAAATTTAGTGGCTTGTGCAGGTAAATAGACAGGTGCTTGGCCTCTAGAACACATCTCTTACATAATGCTCTTCTTTTTCTGTTGTGATGAGTACTGGCCCAGTTCCTACACGTGTTGAACAAGCGACCACTCATCGGGCACCTGAAAAATCGGGTCTCCCTTTCCTAAGACAGGTTACCTTCAGCTCGATGCTGTGTGATGTTTACTGCTGCTCACACTTTGTATTTGGAAAGACACAAACCCTGTTTGTCAGACTGTAAACCCCAGCAGTAAGCAAACGTGAAAGATGAAGTTAGAGAGCTGGAATCACCTTGAATAATGGTGCTCCATGGAAATCACAGTTGGCGTTGCTCTTATGATAATAGAGTTGCATGCAGGGGTTGGGCTATAATGAAGTTTTGTGCTGTAGACCAGGGAACCTGATGTAGTCAGATTGATGGAACGAAATCAGATATTCAAGGGAGAGACAATTAATTCTTCATTTAAGGACACTCAAATCAGCAAGACATCTAGTATTAAGGATATAAATGAGTCTTTAATGTGGGTTTCATGATAGGTAGCTCCTGTGGAGGCATCTATCAGCTTTATATAATGGTAATTTGCAACTTCCTGAGGCGTTAGAGACAACAGCTGATACTTTATCAAGCATTTGCTGCTAGGATTCACAGCAGGGTTGGCCTCTTGCTCAAGTAGTAGGCCCAGCCCTTTAGAAGATTGGTATCATGCTAATTTTCTCCTCTTCTGAGGAAGATCAAATCCAACATTCAGAGAGAACACATGTGAGAATCCTATAAATAGAAAGGCGGGGGGAGCATTTATGTGAGAGGGTCCTGAACCAAAAGGTCTCTTTCTGGCTTTTACCTTGTGACTGCTAAGTAAAGCATCCTTGTGTCAGATAGAAGAAATTATGTTTACCTTTTTAATGTGCAAAGTGTTCTAACTTCTCAGATATGATACCTGATCTCGGAGAGGTTCCTCCTTTAGAACCGTGGAAGCCTGCAGTCTGGAAGCTCTCATCCCAGACACTTCTGCAGTGCCTGGCTCTTGACTATGTCACTTGGGAGTCTAGAGCAAGCTTCTGTCCTCATTAAGGTCTGGGAGCCAAGATGAGAGGCTGGGCTGAGATTTTGTGAAAGCAAATTGGCACCTTTGTGTGGAATCACACTTATGCATCCTGCCTTGAGGGACAGCAGTGCTGTCTTCAGGGTTAAGGTAAGGTTGTTGCTAGTGAGCATGTGGCTCAAGGCTTGACTCAATAGCAGATCCTCATCAGATTTCTGTTGCAGAGTAATATGGGATACTTAATGTACCCATCTCAAATTAGCAGGCAGGAGTGTGCAGCCTTTACATGAGCAGCTGAAGATGCATAATCTTGTTACAGAAGGTCTTACATCTCCCATCTCCAACAAGAGGTAACTAATGGATGATTTTGTCAGTCCTTTCTAAGAATTTGCTTCCAGATAAATTATGTAATTCTGTGTCAAGTGCCCATCTTTTCCTCTCTGCAATTGTATTGAACAGAGATGTTGCTCTGCCACATTTGGCTCGGGTAGCAGATGTGGTCTGAAATAATCTCTAGGCAAACAGAGTGACAACCCTAACCCAGCTCCAGGGCAGCATTTGAAGAAGGGGAAGTAACAGGAATTTCTCTCATTTGTCATCATCTCTCCCTTGGGAAAATCCTAAAGGGGTGCTGGAAATATATTGCTAAAAACCTAATTTGGATAACAAGTCTGACTTTTTGACTCATCCCAAGAGGGAAGGTGCATGTTGCTGCCTATGCAGGTGGTCCCGAGGTTGTGTGCAGTTACACCTGGGAGGAGTCCTGCTGGATGTGCAAACCTGAGAACTTGAATGATTGTTTCCAGAAATAAAGCATGTGTGAGAACCTGCAGGTGCATGTTTTGGAAAGTAAGATCGAGACGGATTGCACTGACTCTGTCTTGTGTTAAAGGGATTAAGGAGAAGAGGCAATTTATTGCATCCTACTTGGACCAAATTCCTCCTCAGAAGATGAATATTAAGCAAACTATGAAAGCATGGATTTTGGAATGAATTTTACTTTTTTTCTCTTTAAGTTTAATATATTAATTAAACATTTGTACTGTTTTCCCCCTAAATAATGAACATTCTACAGTGTGTTACTAAATCAAGTCTTTGAGACAAATTAAATTAAACGTTTAACAGTTATTTATTTATACCTATTACATAGGCCCTCATAACTACTAAGATTGTTTATTTTTTGTAGTTTATTCCTGACTTATTCCTGAATCAGATCAAAGTTACGTACCTGACTTGCTTATGAAAAGCAGTTGATGTATTCTACAAAAAAAAAAAAACCAACCCTCTCTGGGAAGGGGTGAATGTAGTAACTCATGCTAAAGGGAAAAAAAAAAATCTTACTATAGATCAATCTTTTTCTTTCCTTCTCTATTTCCTATACAGTCAGGCCTCCTGTTTTTATTGGTAGCTTTCCATATTCATGACTGATAGGCATGGAGAAAGATATTTACCTTAGTGATGGACTAAGCCTACTCCGTGCAAAAGGTATTCACTTAAAGAAGGTTTTTGTGTTGTCAACCAAAATGCTGTCCTATTTCTCGTTCATTATAAATATGGAGAGTAAATTATCCTGGATTTCTTTACAGTGTGATTTAACATAGTCAAGAACTTTAGGATGTCTCTCTCACTCTTTTCATCTCTAGATTAAGCAGTCCCAGTTCCTGAATAATTTGTTTTCACTGCAAAGGAATATGCAGTAACTATATTGTATAATGATACCCACAGAATGTTATTCTGAAAGTATGTGTATGACAGACTCTCAGATATGACAGACTCTATGAATAAGAAAGTAAGTATTAAATGGAACAGGAGAGAAACTTTAAAATTATACAGTAGGGTATGAAATAATGTATGTACTGACACTGTTTAGAAGAAGTAACAGTAAAAATAAATAAAAATCAAACCCCCTAAAAGGGGGAGAGTGAAACTGAGATACCATTCTGAGTTTTCAGAAACCTTATCCCATCCAGGCATAAAGGAAAGGTTGTTCAGGAAGGCCAAGGATAATTCCAAAGATGTCACAGTTGCCAAAAGGTGACCCATAGATGGTTTGGGTGTCTATCAGAGAGACTCAGACACTTTGTCAAGAAGATGGAGATATAATTTGGTGTGGAAGAAATTTTAAAGATAGAACAAATAAATATTAAAGAAATGGAACTAGGGAAAATCCTGGCTCCTTAGGAGAGTGGGCATTGATTAGCAATAACTCTGCCAAAAAAAAAAAGTAAAATAGTAAGATATCACTGACCTAATGATAGGAACTAGCATGGGATCTGGAGAAAAGAATCCAGACTTTCAGAGCAAAAATCTTGGGGGAAGAAAGATGGAAGGCTGCCTGTGACTCCTTCTTGATGAATAACAGCTTCACACCACTCAATGCTCTGCTTTTTCTGTTCAGAAGCCTTTATCTGCCTTGTGTGACAGTTTCTGGGCTCTTTCAGCTGTTTAGACAGGAACAAAGGTATGAGACAGTACTGGTGACTAATTAAGGATAGGAAGTAATGATGTATCACTAGCTTTGTCTTAACCCAGCAAAGAAGGAACGTGGGCTGAGGCAAATGGTATGTGGGGCCAAGATGAAGACAGTAGATAGTCAGGCTGACGTGATGAGTTACAGCCAGTGTAGTGTCCTAAAAAAAAGGAAAAAAATAATTTCACAGTAATTTTGATCATTTTTCTCTAAACTCTGCTTCCCTTTCAGCAAATTAAAAGTTGATTGTAATAAACCAAGAAAGTACAATTGCTTCTCAATGGTATTAAGAGAGGACTTCAACTTCCTAGGGAACAGATAAACCAAGCATCAAAGTATAGCAGTGTGGTATTTCTTTTTATTTTTAATTCTTCATGTCTCATTTTCATTGGACACATCAGAGAAAGCAGCAGGCAGGCTGTTTTGCCTTTAATGTTTGAGAAATAGCAGAAATAGATAATTCAACTTCAAGCAGATCAGCATAAAAGGTGCTGGTTTAGGGGAGAGAGTAACACTAGGTAATCAAGTGTAGAAACCTCACATTTTTGTTTAGCCGCTTTGCTTTGCTAGACTTCTTGAGGCTGCCAGCAGCAATCACTTTGTAAAACAGAAAACAAAATGATAATTGAAAATTCACTTAAAAAGGCAGCTTTCAGAATAAAGCTAGGTATACACATCCCAGAAAAAGAAGTTATGCAAGCCTAATGGATTAGGTTGAAAAGAAAGAGCTAGCGGGTGAGATTAATCAAAGGGAGAAGTGCTGAAGGAGCTTCACTGAATGTTTGAGGAATAAAGAATGTGTATTAACAGGGAAAAAAACAAACCCAAACTACTGAAAGCCAAGTGAAAACTGGAGCAGAAGTCAAAAAACTTTAAAATGTGAAAAAAGAGAGAAAGTCCTCTGCTGGGACTGATGCAGAGGCTGAGACCCTCTGTGCAGAGGGGAGATACTGCAGGCACTGTGCTTCGGGGGTGACCTGGTGTGCTAAGGGAGAGGCACAGGTCATATGGACCCAGCTGCTGGTGAGGAGATGGTCTCTTCTCTTCTCTTCTCGGTCCCCTAAGTATGGAGTTGCTTGTGTGTGATGCTGGACAGGAGGCAGAAGAGGGAAACCATTTGATAATCTGCAAAGTAAAAAAAAAAACGCCCAGACAAACACTAACCAACCCCACCTTTCTGCAGTTCAGAAATTAGTGTAAAATGTTCAACCTCTAGATACTTAAACCAGATCAAAATAAAAGCATTAACTTAAAGTAGTCCATCACAGTAGTGGCACTAACATCAGGAGAAGCATTTCCATCTATGTTTCCTTTGGTCTTTATCTTTGTAGCTGAATCTTTTCATGTGAAGTTTCAACCACTTCTTTTTCCTCATTTTTAGCTTTGAAAAAGAGATCTGATCTTCTGAGACATCAGGCTTTTATTACTTATGGCCTTATGGCATTCCCACTGCTGCTCTGTTAGTAAATTAATGTGCAGGATACAATGAGGAGAGAATGCAAGAGTTTGTTCAGAGGAAATATTGCCATATGGCAATTTAATTGCTATACTGCTAATGTACACTTATGTGGTGGGAATACATGACATTGAGGTTTTCTTTTCAGAAGCTTTATCTTTCCAGTCTTCTAAGGAAGAAAGAGAAGCTTAAAAATATAATCAAGAGTAGAGGAAGATATAGAGACTTTGTACTGTTATAAAACACATTAGTGTTTCTAATTATTAGGAAGGTGAGCAAATTCTCTTGATCTTTAAAAAAGACCATTCTTTTTTAAGAATAAATTCTGAATTTTGATTCCTGATTAAATTTTCTAGGAACTCCACAAGAATTCAGCTATCTGCTGTGTTAAAGATTAATATCTTTGGCTTCCCACACTGCATTTAAGCAGGACTTCTGTGGATGTCGTCCATCTCCCTAAGGCTTAGTCCTAAATGGAGCATTTTCCACCTGGAAATTGAAAATTATATTCAAACTTGATTCTTCTTATTCTTTGTGTATGTGCTTGAGGGGCAAAGGGCTGAGGGATCAACACAGCAGAGCTAGAGCAGTTGTTTCCACAGTTCAACCACAGAGCAGGACCATTTGCTTTCCTTCCTTCAGATGTCGTTTGATCCAGTCACATTCTGTTACAAAGACCCCATGGTTCTTGTGAACCTCTCCTAACAGATTCACACTCTGCTATATGAAAGGATAATCCATCCATCCAGCTCTGATATTGGCAAAATCCCCAAGTAGTAAATTCCCTTGACACCTTCTCAAAGTCTGAATGCTAAATAGCTCATCCACTTTCAGAGTAGATTTTAATTCTGCTAATTAATTTGTAAAGCAATTACTTAGCCATGTAAAGTCAGCATGCTTTGAGGAATCGACTAAAAAACCACATGGATTTAAAAAATAGCTACAAGGCATAGCTATGTTAAATTTCTAGTTTTTAAAACTAACATGTAAACATTTTCTTAAATTATTGAGATCCTAAAATAAAATGTGTGTTAAACTGATCTTTGTTTCTTTGGAGAGCTGAGGGGTTCACACTTGGAAATGTCTCTACAAAGCAAAAGTTGTTTGGTTGTATAGATTACTGGACTTAATTCTTTGTTCATGCCACATTTAGTACTGTAAGTTTTCTTCTAATTACAGCTGATTTATATGAGCCATTGAGCTCCATTGTGCAGATGCTGAGCTGTTATGAATGGGTCAGTAGTAGATCAATTGTGATTAACTTTCAGCATTTCTCTTCTGGATCTACTGCTAGTCAAGGTATAATTCCTGACTATGAAGAGTGACAGGGTCATGTCCCTGCCACATCAACTGGCCTGTTTGCTTTCCTCTCTGGCTTCTATATGAGATTAGAATACATGAGAGCATTTGCAGCATAAGGCTGCATGCATTTTAATTCTTTTAAGCCTTAACTGTAGCTGTTGCTCATAAATCACTGCCATTTAATTGCAATAGCTACACATGTTAACAACTCTTAAAAAAGACTATGTTTTCATCTGTGCTATAGTCATATGGGCTCTTTCATGGCCTTTGATGGAGGTCTACACTGAACATCCTCAAAGAGGGTGCTTATTTGTTTTAATTCTGACTTCACTGGAATTGAAAATAAAGAAAACAGGCTCCACAAACCTCACAAAGACATTTCTTTAGGCTTGATATTTATAAAAGCTTATTTCTGAAAATGTATCATGGGTAGTTAAGGCGTAATTAGACCAAAGCACTGATACTTTGTAGATATGGTAGCATTGGCTTAGCAAACTGGTGTGCAGAAGGCATTTTGTGCTTCAGTAAGTTAAATTCATTTTTTCATTTAGGAAAATTAGCAGATAATTATGTTTAGTGCATTCCAAGTGTATAATATCAACTCACTGCAGGAGAAATCGGGCTGTATTGCAAGCAGCTTTGGCTATTGAGCTGCTCAATTAGCTGTTATCCCTGCTTTGGGTCATGAGGCAGCAGATCTGATGTGCATCATGAGATTCAGCTTATAACAGGTACTGTGCATTTGCCTCAGATTTAGTATATGGATAATAAGTTAATATGAAAGGAAACAGACTTTCCTGTACTTGTTTTGCCTTCGTACTTTGCTTGTGAAGGAGAATTTGGCTCCAGTTCACAAAAGCCTTATGGCACCAAATGTACATGTTTACATCTGTCAGTATGGATATAACTTCTACTCATCCCTGTCCCTCTCCCACCAGTACCCGCTTTCCTGCAGGTGAATTGTTAGCACCTTCTGAATATGCATCTTAATGGGGAATTTGCATGTTGGGGATGTGAAGCTTCACTAGTGACTCAATCACTAGTCACTAGGGACTTGGAAAGTCTCAGCCCTTGACTACAGCCTTCAGAGAAGCTGCTTTCCTCTCTTGAGAAGGTCAGTGTTTAATGTGTCTATTTGAGTAAAGCTGTCTTTTTTCAAGAAGTCCCGTGGCAAATGTTAAAGGCATAATTCTAGGTGATGAATACCCTTAGGAACTGAAGCTGGAGCTTTTCTCATAACTCTTCATGAAGACTTGGTAAAATATTTACCTTGTTTCCTTTGCCAATAGTCCTGGTTCTGGCAACGTTCTCTAAAGGTGACCTAGAAGACACAGCAGCTGTGTCTGTTATCTGAAGAGAAATGAGATACATGAAAATACCTATTTGGAAAGCGGGTTGTGCTGATTTGAAGGTGGTTCAGAGCCCTTTGCATATTTACTTACTGACCTAGGAGGAGACACAGATGGGGTGAGCACTGTTCAACTTGAGCCTGGTTGGTACACACATCCTGCATTTTCTCTACTTTCTCATTCTAGACAACTCCCATGGAAACCAGAACATGCAGAAGCAGCTATTTTGACCTAGGCTAGGTATTCTTCAGTATAAGTTAAATTATTTTTCTTAGTCATTTTTATGACTAAGATTTGAGGGAGGTTCCCAACTTCACATCTAACATCAAGGTGGAGCTTGATGTTAGATGTTCTTTTTTTCTTTTATAACAATGACCCTCATGAAAGAAACATGAAGCTGATTTTTGTAAAAAAATATTTGACATTGAATAACACTGATATTATGGACTGTTTCAAAGTAGAAATTTGGAATTAATAACACCAAAAGCAATGATTTTTTCCTTTAGTGCTCATTAAAATTTGATTTTTGCCCAAAATACAGTTCAAGTTTAAATAAAATCATTGATAATTGAGTCTGACAATAGAGCAGATTGTACTTTTTTTTTCTCTTGAAATTTCATTTTGAGTAGTTTTAGGAATTCTGTATTATAAAGATATATCTTTGACCACAAAATATTTAAATGAAATATTTGACTCTTTAAAGGTCAGCAAGTTATAGCTAAGACTGTAAAAATATTCAGAGAGCAAAAGATTTTAACTAAGAAATAGTTTCACCTTATTAATGCAAAAATCTCAGTGTGGTCACATGGCCTGAGTCTTTAAGTGGGCACAGGAATCAAGCTGAGAAAGTGAATGTGAACATGAATTATCTGTTTCATATAGCACCATCAGATTTTTTTTTTTCACAAATAGAAGTAAATGGGGTTTGAGTCCACCTTGTTAATACTCCTGTCAAGCATAACCAAATACTTGAAATTTGAGGAATCTCTGATATTAAAAAAGTGTTACATTTGACAAAAGGGTGCACATAAAAACAGGTGAATGCATTACTACAATCTATAAGAAAAAAATTTAATGAACTACAGTTTGATTTTCACGTGAAAGACATGAAAGAGCATGTTATGTTCCATGCTTTCAGTTAATCTGAAGCTATATTTCTTTATGTGAAAAACAGCAAGGACAAGAAGTGCCCCGTTTGCCTTCGCTTTGTTCTCTGATTTAGGCTGCAACCTTTCTTTGCAGATTTATTTAGTGTATGATGAATTATTCCTCCAGTGTCTATGTGTCTCCGTGTGTGCACGTATGAATATAGAAGTTTGATATGTGGAATATAGAATTAGACTGTTGCTTGTATCCAAGACTGACGTTGGGTACCTCTATCATAGATGCAGTAGGTGAAATAATATCATCCATCTGTAAGTTAATTTGCTAAAGCATGAGTATATTACCTGGAGTTTGAAATATTATGTCTAGAAAATAGAACTCTGATATCAGTTCAGATAACATCAAGTTGATCATAACATGGACTTATGATCACAGGAAAACTTGCATTCTTGTTTGATGTGTGTTGATGGAATTCCCCATTCTTCCGTGACTGGTCTACACCGTCTGAAGTTTTGAACAATTTGTGCAGGCTTCAGTCATCAGCTGATAAATGTGCTCATAAAATTGGTTTCCTGAGGGATTTTGTGTGACTAACATTTACAGAACTGTCAGGTTTATTCATTCATTGGATCTCCCAAGTTTGGATGGGCTATTTCTTTGGTCTTTACATGCAGAGATCCTGTGATGTGCAGTGCTGCTCCTTCTCCCTCCTCACTGCATCTCTGTGCCACCCGAGGTAGTGTGGCAGGTGTTATCTGCTGACATCTAGCTGCTGTGGCCTCTCAGAACTGCCCCAGTCCTTGCGAGAGACTCCTGTTATGTGAGACCAGCAGGATCCTTCAGACCCCTAGCACAGACCACAGCATTTCAAAATGTGGCAGGCATGGCTTTCCCCTTCTGAGTGCCCTTGTCCAGGCAGGTTATGTTGGTCTGTGTTCTTGATAGTCACGGGAAAAGCCAGAACCTTTCAGATTTCCTGTAGCCAAAAGTAACAATGCTAGATCCCAGTGCAGTATTGCACGTGAATGATTTTATGTTCAGCATCATGATGATGCAAGCCATAGTAATACTGAATATTGTGATAGACAGATGTAGACGATTATTTAAAATGTTTTTTGTAATTAAATTGCCCAATTCCATTAGCTTCTAAGTGTCTCCTACTCAGCATAACTAATAGGAATTTTATGGGGAATCAATTAGGCTGTGAAAGTATTTTCACTAGCTCTTATGAGCCAGAAAGATAAGAATTCAGGAAGAGAAATAAAGGTTCTCCTGTCTCAGAATTCAAACAAATTATAAATCTGTTTCAGGGAGCAGATATGAACCTTCATTTTTTATATACAACCTGTTTGGCAAAAAAACCCACCCTAAACCAAAGACTTAAATCAATGAAACTACCATAAAATGACATGGAATGGCTTGAACAGCCTGACCCAAAGAAATTAAATCCGTTGTTAAAATACTGGCAGGCTTGTGGCAATGGCTGAGACTAAGCAAAGTGTTCACTGAAAGCTTCTTAGTGCTTGGATTAGAGTAATGGATGCCTTGAATTAGACTGATTTGGTCCTCAGGGTAGAAATGCAGGAAATAGGGTGTAGTTTTGTGGAGTTACATAATTGCCATTTTCCTCTTCTTGCTAAGCAGAGGGGGGTTTTTGGTTTGTGGGTTGTGGTTTTTTTTTGAAGCTTAGGACAGAAATGTAAGAGGATTTATAACTCTGAATTAGGAAATAGGATCTCATAACAGCAGGGGGTTTGCATGTAAATTGGTGATGGCAGGGAAAACTTGACCATCTAAACCCACAGGCTGGCAAGAAAGCAAATTAGACTGATATGAGGTTCTCTTGCTTTTTCAGTCCAAGCAAATTCTGTGGAATATTTCTGAGGTATGAAATTTAAGCACAAACAGACAGAATCATGATTTTGAAGATCTGACCGGCTTGTCAGAGCTCAGATTTTTAGGCCTCTGACTTGGCAAGAGAAATTATTTTGAAACTCCTTAATTTCACTTCCACAGAGACTTTTTTTCTCATCTTCAGGGAATATTGTACAGACAAGATCCTCATGTCATAACTTTTCTTGCCTGTTTTATTTGTCATAGTAGTTATTTTCCTTCAGTTAAGATGTGCTGCTGTGAGAGATTTTCTTTCTTCATTTGATTTTGCACTGTAGATACCTCTAATGTTGATTTATCAAGTTTTGACTTGCTGACAGGATGCAGAATGCACACCACAAAATATGGAGAAATAAAAGGTGTTTCACTGAAATAGTTTACTTACTGGTGCCACAAATTAGACTTTAAATTATCCTCACTGAACATGCAAGTGATATTGCCTGATAGGTTGTTATTATTAAATATTAGTGCTCCTACAAAAGGCCACATAATAAAGTTTTAACTTTCTCATAGTCCAGATACTTTTGATTACTTCCTTAGATACTATTGCCTGAAGCATAGTTGTGGGTCCTCTTTATTTAGACTTTTTAACATTTTCTAATGAAGTAACTGGAAGTAAGTTAACTACCTGATCTGTTCTGCCAAACAAGACATATGCAGTACTAAAGTCAAAAAGCATTATTGTTACTGAAAGACAATAAAAAAATGTGGTGAGGCTCTGAAATGTGTTGCCCATAGAGGCTGTAGATGCCCCATCACTGGAAGTGTTCAAAGCCAGGCTGGATGGGGCTTTGAGCAACTTGATCTAGTGGAAGGTGTCTGCCCATGGCAGGAGGGTAGGAACTGGATGATCTTTAGGGTCCCTACCAACTCAGCCATTCTGTGATTCTATGATAAAGTGACTTAAGTTGGGATTTTTTCAAAATCTCCTTCTAAAACCCACTAGAAGCAGCCAAGGGAACTGGAAGTGTAGCTGGATTTTTGGGTTTGTTTTTAATATTTGGACAACTGCAAGTGAAAGGATCATCATTCTCTCTAAGGAAAAAGTATTACTTGAGTGGAGTACTTTAGATAGTAACAAAACTGTTCCCTCTGAAGTTTGTATTATAGGCAAACATAAGGGTCTTTTCATTTATTATCATTGAGAAACCTCAACTTACTACTGTGCATTTTCTACACTGGTGGATCAGGAGTTTTCTATTCATGTGGTTGAGCCAAAGATGACTTTTCACACATCCACAGATGCTCTGATCTGAAAAACAGCCAGAGCAGTCCCAAGACAACTCTAATATTACCCGATTCAAATCATTCTCTCTCAAACCTCAAAGTCAGCCCAAGAGCACTCTCCGTCAGTGCGCTCCTTATCCCATGCTACATCCTCTGAACATACGTGGAGCCTGATGACCTCGAGATTTTCCCATATCCAGAGAACACAATTCTCACAGACTGGGTAACAAATTCATCAGGAGAGACTTTTATCTCTGCTCTTCATTTTAGTGCTATAACTGTGTTTTAGGTCCCGTGGCCACTATCAGACTCATATATAGATGAGTGCTGGCAATTGCAGTAGCTCTGTCTTTGTGCCCTAGAGAGTGCTTTGGCCATCAAGATGACAAGCTACCATGCTGAAATGGAAGGAAGCCTCCTGAATCTGGTTAATTTCCACCAGATTTGTTACTTCTAATTAATTCTCTTAAATGAGACTAGTAAATGGGTACGAGATCCTCAGAACCATTTCCCAGAGAAACATTCTTAAAGGCTCAGATGTTGAACCAAGTTTTTTTGTCATTTAATTTGAGTATTTCTTGATCTATATATGCAGGGCATTACAGTTAAAATCTTGGCAGGCATGCATGTGTCCATAAACTGCTACGCTACATGTCCTGCTGCAGTTTATAATGTTCATTATCACTTTGCCATTCTGTTAAATCCCACCAGACATATTTTTTTTCCTTCTTGGGTTTTTAAGGATTTGTTAAATACAATTAAGGAATTATTAAACCATTTATCTACAGGGCTTTGTTTGATCAGCTGTAATTTGTGGCATATATTAGTAAGGAAATGAGCATGCTCACTGAGTAGTGATGGACCTTGCATGTTTAGTGTGCAATGTGTGTGCAGGCTCATTCCTCTGGAAGAGTTCACTATTCCTTATGAATCAAAAGAAATCACAGAACCACAGAAACGTAGATGTTGGAAGAGGCTCTGGAGATCATCTTGTCCAACTCCCCTGC
>VWZY01004635.1:222731-251879 GCA_013399075.1 Chloroceryle aenea
TGACTTGCTAACAAAGGTCTTCCTAATGCAGCCCAGGAAGCTGTTGGCCTTCTTTGCTGCAAAGGTACATTGCTGGTTCATGTTCAAGTTACTGTTGAACAGGACTCCCCAGGTCCTTCTTTGAAGAGCTGCTTCCCAGCCATTCTGTCTCCAGTGTGTACTGGTGCATGGGGTTGTTCCTCCCCAGCTGTCAGAGGCGACAATGGATACAAAAATACCATGACTGCAGACAGCAATGTAAAATCCAGTTTATCCATAAAAAACTTTGTTTCAGCTACTATCTTCAACTCTACAGCAACACTTAACTTTTGTATAATGACATGTCTGGGCTTTCTCATATATTTCAGCATGGCACATTTTTTTGTGTGCTTTTCCTCATACTTCGTTTTCCATTTCACACAGTAACATCTGGCACTGTCTTCTTGCCAGACCCCCCAGTAGGAAATGTGATTGCGTATTTCTTTCTACAAGGCATCTCTTACCAAAAATATTATTGCTTTTTTCCCCTTTCCTCCTCTGTCCTTTAAAGTTTCCAGATTGCTATGGATTTCTATATTCTCTATTTCACATTTACTGACTGCTGCCATGTTTAATTTAGTGTCAGTACACCCACCTTCTTTTGTCACAAACATTTCCTTTCACAGAAGGGTTTGTTTTTTCCCTTGCTTGATGATTTATTTATTTTTTTTTCATATTGTGACAGCACAGAAGATTTTTTTTCTCTGAGGTCAGGAGGAGAGGGGGGTCTTTCAGTGCAACATGGAGAAGCTGAGCTGGATTTTACTGGGGAAAGCAGAGACATAGCATATTGACAAACAGGTGGGGAGGAGAGGGAGTCACACATGGAACTTTGTTGCATTTTCAAAGGCTTTTTGTACTTTGAGCATTACCTTACGTTGTCTAATATTGAGCTTGCTGTTCGTAGTGCAGTGACTGGATGCAAACAGGACATGGGTTTGGTACTGGCTCACACATCAGCTTTTGTTTTATTGGGAGAAGGATGTATGAAGGCCTGAGAGGAGTGAGCAACTCTTAGACGATGAATGCCCTGGTGCAAGAGACTAATAACAAGGAAGGAAAGATGGAGCAATTCACAGACCCTTTCTTTCAACCCTGTCCATCCGTTCACCCTCCCACTTCATTTCTTTCCCAAAGGCCAAGTGGGCTAAAGAAAAATGTACTGCTGGTTAAGAACAGTACAGTGTAAATACCCAGCAGAGAGGGGGAACTGGTGGAGCATTAGGTCTTGGAATGAAGTCTGAACCCTACTGACTTGTAGAGCTATATCTAGGTCAATAGACTTTATATTCCATTAAATTCACACTGAATGTTTTTCTTGAGCATTTTTCCATGCTTTTCATCAGGTATCAAGAATATTGGGCTGCACAGAAGCAGGTCTTCCTAGGTGTTCTCTTTTCCAAACTGAAGCATAGCAATTGCTGTTCAAAAGCTATAGGACTATGTAAGTTCATCAAGCCAGCTGGCTTGGGAAAATATCACTCCCCCAGTTTCCAAATCTTTTGACCTCACTTAAGCAGAGAAATGCAAGTCAGCAGCTTGGGATGCAATTTTTAATTAACTATCATAAGGTAATTATTAAGCAAAAAATGATCCATGCACCATATGTCTGGTTTGCAAGCCTATGCACCTGCAGCATGCAGGCAGGAGGAGGTAGGCAGTGCCTGAGGTGAGTCAGAGGAACGAGCTTGGGCAGATCAAGCTGAGGTCAGTGATGGTGTCACAGGATCAGGCCCACTGAGAATGAAGCAGAGCCTTTTCAGTGCAGGGGCAAGCTCTTAATTCTCATTTAGTTGCTTTTGTTTTGTTTGCTATTATTTTTTTTGTTTTGGCTATTTTTTTTTGGTTTGGCTTTATTTATATTTTTTTAAATCCTGTCCTTTTTTGGAATAAAGGGACAAAGAATTTTTCCCAGGGTAGGGACAGTAGAGCACGCTTGGCTGTGTGGGGAAAATCCTAAAAACCCAGGAAATAACATGCACTGACAAAAATGAAACAAAAATCGTTGTGTACCTTCAAATTTGGAAATTAAAAAAAATGTCAGTATTGAATATTGAAATTTTGCAATAGGAGACTTTTGTTGAAACAAAACACTGTCTTCTCAAATTATATTTGTTAATGAAAAACTGGTCCTGCTGAGACCTAAGAAGGAACCTTGGAAGTTTCTCTCAGTTCTGGACAAGTAACTTTGTCTCGTTTTTTTCTGCAGCACCTTCTTTATAGTACAACTTTACTTTTGTTGTTCTTTTTATAACAAGTATGTTTCTACCTTGTTTTTAATTAGCTGCTTTCTAGGAGACATTAGTTTTAGAGAGACTTTCAACACCACCTCAGTGCATTACAGTAGAAAGCTGTAATTTTGCAGAGACTATTTCTCACCTAAAGTGGTGAGGTACATTAGGAACTGGTATGAATAGCTAGAGAGTCATATGCTTAGGTGTTGTTAAACTGAGGGTAAAAAGCTTTGGAAAAAATGTAGATTATAGTTGCCTGGAATACTTTATGTGGGAATGAAGAGATATAAACCCCAGCAATAGGAGGGTTGAGATATTGCAGGAGGTGGTTGAGGATGGTCTGGGTTGAGAACGGAGAGGAAACACCATCCCATGCAGAGCTCTCCTTGGCAGAACCCTTGTTTTAGCTGTAAATGGAGGATAATAATTATTGCTCATCTAACCCAATGCACCATTCTTATGTTTAGTGCATGTTTACAAGGCACTGTGGAGATGAGAACTATTATAAAAGTGCTGAGATTCATGATTAATTGTCATGATTAATTGGAAAGCTCCGTGGTGTTCATGGTGCACATCCTTTTTAAGGAGATAGAGGGTGGGGGCTGGAAGTGATGGCTCTTGCTGTTAAAATGAAGGTGATGAACCATTGCAGAGAAGCAATTACTGTGTGTAAACTGCTGTGAAAAGGCAAGTCTAAATTGCTATTCCATCACATGTTTGTTGGTTCTTTAGTTTATTTATCAAGCAAGAGATGTAGAATTTATGGAGCAGATCCTTCCCTCTCCTATCAGGTTTAATTATCATTATTTCACTTGTGTTAGACTGAAATCCATGTATTGTTATTTGCAGAAATTGGCTATCTCTTTAGTATCATATGAGGTCTAATACTTGTTTACAGAAAAGGTAAAATAAATTTTTTTTTTCATCTAACATTTTGATGAGCAGGGAACATTTAGTATTAGAAGTCTATATCCTGGCACTAGGGTTTTTGGTAGTAGCCTAAGAGCAGCTTCAGTGGTGAGGTTAATATATGGTGTTTGGTGCTGTATATTATGTTTCCAAACACTCAGATACTATCTATACACAGATGATACACAGAGTATTTTGTAAAGTAAAGCAGTATGAGTAGATGTGAAAAGTACTGCTTGTAATTAATTGTGGGATGAATTAATTGCAAAATGTTTGAGTGATGTTTGAGCTATGGGATACTCATTAATATAAAGGCACACTGTGGCTCTACTGAGAGTTAATTTTAAACATTAAAACTGTATTTTCCTCTTTCTGTTCAACTGTAAAAAGTTCCCCAGTTCAGCAGGTGAAGAAAAGTGATCCTCAGTTGGGCTTGTAGAAAGGGCATGTTGGTCTATATCATGAAACACACTTTTTCTACCTTGTTTTTAATTAGTTTGTCACTGAGCCTACACAGAGTTGCCTGAAAGGTCTGTATCAAGTCACGTTGTTCTTTATTTTCCCCTTGTAAAATTAGTATTCAGTTTATTACAGAGACATAAGAAGTGGAAAGAACAGTTTGCCACTTAAGAATTCCTAAATCATTTAAGAGCTAACTTGATAAGCACATAGTTTAAAAAATGTAATTAGATTTAATTATTGTTTTCTCTGTTTTGAAAATGAGGTGACAGAATGAAGATTTGACTTTCTAGTTGTTTAATATTTTACAAGCTAAGAATATCCAGAGGGAAGATCAAAAAAAAAAAAAGTGTGTGACCCTGAGCTTTACTCAAGCAAATTTCATAACTTCAGATAGAAAGTTATAGACATTTTATTCAATAAAACCTTTATTTAAGCATGTTTAAAAAATAGATATATTTGGAAGTGTTTTGCTGAAGTAGCGTCCATTCCTGAGTCAGGTCCCATGTCAGTGAAATATTGCTGAGTTCTAGTAGAGAATATATTGAAAGAAGTTATTTGCATATTTCTATAATTGTTTTAAAAAATAATGAATGCTGCTACCACAGATTCTGTGACTTTTTTGTATATTTGTTTTGTTTTGGGCAAAAGCAGCATTTATAATCAGATAATTTTGATGTAGCTGGGTGAATAGGATCAAGCAGGCTTAACTTTGGCCAACCATATTGGAACAAGTGATGCAGTTCTGCTTTGGCAGGTTTTAATAAGCACTTGGAAGGTGTTGATCTGTATTTACCTGTTCTTGAATTGTATGTCTTTAACTGAGATGTAGGGAAAAACAAACAAACATTCCATCCTAGGAGATATTCAAAAGCTGTCAGCACATGGCCCTGGGCAAATGCCTCTAAGTGGCTATTTTTGAGCAGGGGTATTGGGTGAAGATGGGCTCCAGAGGTCCCTTCCAATCTCCACAGTTCTGCAGTTCTGTAAAGTTAGCCTGTCTGTGGTGTGAGATAAGGTATAAGCTGAATTCAGAGAGCTGAATTTAGCATAACCAAAGTCTGCTTGAGCATAAAGAAAATCTGTTTCAACACCTTCTTGTTACTTATTGTTCTTGTACGAATATAAATAAGACTCAAGAAAAGCAAGTGATTACTGTAATGTCACATCCTAACAATGTTTACTCAACAGAATTCAGTTATATTTGTAAAACTGATTTGTTATATTTATGTAAACTGATTTGAAAAAAATTAAACTGCTCTGGAGGTTTCAAACAGAAGAATAATGGTCAAACTTGAGGTCAGCCAAAGCTGGGCTTGGCACTGGAAAATATGATGATTAAAATTTTTCAAATTCTGTTAATTGTAGTATATAGGGAGGCAGTTTCCTTAAGCCTTTTACAAACAGAATGTATGTTTTCTTCAGCTGACAGAGGATTGAGCATGACTGTGAGTACTTTTCCTTGTTTCCTGTTAATAATTCCTGAGAGCAAGTTCTAATTCCTAAATTTGCTACTACTTCATTATGTCTGATGTACGTTATTCATTTTTAGAAGTGGTTTGAATTACTGCTTGTAGAGTTGGTTGTCGTTCTATACATTTTTTTCTAGCTTAGCTCTTCATGATATCTTCTGATAAAGGGTACAGATACAGCTTGAAAGACACCTTGTCAGCTGCTCCTTATCAGCAGCATCTTGCTGTCTCTGCAGGGCTGACCTTGGGATGGATGGGTTACAGCAGGAGTAGAGGAAAATCACTTAGCTTGCAATTCTATTTACCAGTGTCTGAATGGAATATTTTGTTAAAGGCACTTCCAATCTGGGAGATTTTGATATTCACTTATGAGGTTTCCTGCTTTCATTTCAAATATATGCACTTGAAGAAGAAGTTAAAATGTCTCAAAAGATTAATAGTACATGAGCCAGATGAGCTGATGCAATCTATAGGGATGAATCTATAGGCATGCATAGCCACAGCATGAATGTGTGGGGTGAAAACCCACTAGATTGATCTGGCATAATGAGATGATGTGACCTTATGTGCTTCTGTCATGCCACTCGCCTTCAGCAGAGAGACTGCAGTCCCTGCCAACACTTGTAAATTTAAACTTGCTTTACTAGTGAATGGATATTGTCAGTTTGGACTCCATCTGTCTGTGTGAAACGAGTGAATGGGTCTCAGCAGAATTCCTCACCAGCAAATATTATTAAAAAATACTTAGTTCACAGTAATTATCCGGTTGATTGTCTCGACAGAACAGCACACATGAAGATTTAACTATCCTTTCCACCTCTAAAATAGTGCTCTAAAAAGAAATCTAAAGCAAATTGGGTGGGTACTTAAGGAAAATTTGTCCTGCAATTGCTTGTGTTGTGTTTGAGATCCAAATTCTCCAAAATGGTTAAACCAGCAAGAAATCAATTCTCTCTCTGCAACAAAATGATAGTAGTGACAGACTTTACATGCAGGAGGATTTTGACCGTGATTTGTATTTCTAGATGCTACTATAGGTATATATCAGGTTATAAAACCTATTGATACTTACACAGAGTTCCCTAACCCAACAGGGATATTTCTGCCACATGATATAAAAAAAAATATTGCAATGTTGCAGATGTTTACTGCAGGGGCAGATTCTGAGGGCAGAGATAGAAGGGTGGGTAAAGGGCAAAACAGAAACATACTTTTTTTTTGGCAACTAAAATACTTTCAAATTAATTCATGTAAGCCTTTTTGAATTAATTTTCTGTGTATCTTGTCCACACATAATCCTACCTGTACAAATAGTTGCTTAAGAGAAGTAAATGTTGTCTTATACCGTGTCTTCAGAAGGATGAAGTCATCCAGGATGTTTTCTTCTATGTGGCTGCAAGGGAAATCTGACCTTCAGAGATGAAACAGTTAGCATGCTCCTTTGTGCAAGAAAAATATTGTTATAACATAGAATAGGATAAATTTCTTTGACCTATATAAAAAGCACTGGAAAATATATTTTATTAGGGAAAAAGACAGTGATTTCAGTTCCCCTTGGCTGCTACCCCACAATTATAATCTGGATGCCAAAGGCAAATAATTAAGAGAACATACGTAAAGGGTTGATTTCTGTCAGGCTTTTGTAAGTTACGTGCAAGTAGGAGATCTGACAGATGTTAAATAAACCTTGAATTATTTTTTTTTGAGTAATCACTGTGGGCAGGCTTGTAAATTCCACTGCTTTTCATTACTGCAGAAAGGCAAAGAGCTTTGTCCCCAAGGGGTGATTATCCTGTCCATTAAGATATGCTACAATTTTGCCTAACAGCATCACAAAAATGAATGAAAATGTACATAATAATTTGGTTTCAGTAAATGGCCACCTGCACATCTGGACAAGTAAGTGTCAGCGTTTGCAGAGAGGCACTGCAGACCTTTGAAAGCTCCCCTGACACCTGTCTGAGATGAATTAGATGCTGAAATGCAGAGCTTAGAGAGGACTGTACATCTATAAAATACAGCAATTATTGGTAATGGTCTACTGTAGACAAATAAAAGTTGGTGTTTACAGTCACTCTTGAATAAGTACCAGCTATTATTTAAAAGTACTGTTTTGTTCCTTGCAGATGTAGTGTACAGGTAGAGCAGGCATTCTGGCAGTGCACTGTCATACGCTGGTGTGCATCTAAAACCTGCCACCTAACTCGGAAGGACAGTCAAGCATTGCAAGTTGGGTTTCAGAAACTTGGCTTACTTGATTGATCAAGAATCCCCTGCAATGGAAGAAGGCTCAGAAATGATGAACAAGGGCAACTTATCCATAAACCTCAGAATAATGTAGGGTGTGACTTGGCTGCTGCAAAGAAACCTGGCTTTATCTCAGCTCAAAGGGGGCTGGATGGTAGCCTTGGTTTTGGATAAACAGTGTCATTTGAGGGATCGATGCACTGCCTCCCAGTTCAGTGGATCAGCTAGTGGTGGAAATGTATACTCTGTGTTGGACTGAGCCACAAAACTAGGCAAAATAATTTTGTAGGGGAATGGCTTTGAGCTGGTTTAAACCCATGTCTTCCTTCCTGGGAACACTCAGTGTTGTGATGGTGAGGTGGGTAACGGTTCACGTTGGTGTTCTGATTGAAGCATGTATTGCAATGCCTATCTTTTGCTGACTTATGCTTGTATTGTGATTTCAGTATCTCACAGAACTACTCTGATAAATCAAAAATGCCACATAACATCAAATGTAATCAAATAAGTAAATCTGATATTAAACTTTACAACCTTCACATGTGGAATATCTGGAAGAACCTGGTCAGAAAGTAATGAACTCTGTCTGCTTGGAAAAAACATAACTCCAGTCTTAGGAGCTTGTAGTTAAAGACAAGTTTATATTGGAAAGTGAATCTTACTACCTGTTCTCTAAACCATGAGAAGGCTAGTTCTGAATTTTGTGGCTCAGAGGTGTTACCTCTTATATCAAATACTCATCTGTTCACTTGTATCAAAACTAAATTAGCAAGTGAAATGGCCCCAAAGGGTCAAGCTAACCTTTGCAGATGTGGTGTCAAAGTGGGGGTTAATCAGCCTGTGGCACTCTAGCTGAATTGCAGTAGTTCAAGCATGGATCTCTTGCTGCATATGTCATTTGTTTGATGCTGAGGCCGTGTGGTTGTAGAGGATGCAGCCTAATCTGAATCTGCAGCAGTAGGAAGAGGGAAGCCAGTAGCCAAATTACTAAAGAAAGTGTCTCCTGTTGATTTCAGATGTCACTATACACCTGCCCCACTAGCCTAATTGGATGCCACCAGCTGGATGAATGCTTTTGGTGACCTTTTTGTTCAAGCCTTCCTCATTCACAAACAAGTCAGTCATTTTGATAGTCCAGAAACTCCCTTGGACTCCATGATCTTAATTTTTTTTTTTTTTTCCAATCTAAATGATTCTATGATTCTACTACTTTAATGGTATCTATTAGATGATCACATTTTTCAGTGTTCTAAAGTAAATGTAATTCTCTTTGCTGTTTTAGCAATTGATAAATCCCAGAACAAAACCCCAAGTATGTTTCACTAAGGTTACAATGTACTTAAAATTAATTAAATTACATAATAAAGCCTTTGCAGTGTAGCTTTAAATATATACAAGCATGTATAGAAATATGTTTTAAAGATATGTATTGCTGATGTGCTACATATATGAAAAACTGAAGAGTTCACTAATGTTCATGTTGACTAATGCCACATCTAGACCATGGTAAGAAATTCAAGGGGATGGAAACATTTTGTAAAGGGATTTTTGTAAAGTTACCTGCTTAGAGACACTAAGAATAGAACATGATCCAGAGTCCAGTGTATCATGGAAAAGCTTCACCTCACTTTGTGAGCTCTGGATAAATGTTCCAATGTTCACACAGAAACAAATTGCTCTGATTTGCTCTTGCCTGGAGGACAAGAAGTTAATTAGACTGGGACAAGTGGGATTGCTTACAGCCCTTTCCCTGTGTGTTTCTTGAGGTGAAGAAAAAATGTCAAGTTCTTTCAGCTTTGCTGTCAGGAGCACTTGGTTGGAAGAACTTTCAGAGCGATAGGCTTGACATCTGCAGAGAGTAGGTATTTTCCTTCCAAACATCTGGTACCAATGATGTTATCCATCTGAAGAGCTGCATGTTGATCAAGCCCTGATAATTTGGCAGAGAAATGTTATAAAATGCTGCTCAGTCTGTGAAACTGGAATCTGGCACTGGGAGCCGACTCATTTATGGTGTTTGGAAAAGTTGCTCATAAACAGCGACTGATTTAAAGTGATTTGACTTTTTAAAATATTGGTGTTAAAACCTCACTGATGTGTAGGTTTGTGGGATTTATTGACAGACAAAACCAAAATAACCTCTCTGATGTTCACAGTGTTTCCAAGTCATACCTAGAAATTTTGAACTGTGATTTTGCTGCTTTAATGATTTTCATAATCATAACTATATTACTGAGCACATGGTACATTATATAATAAACTTTCCTGAAAATTAATGTCAGTGCCATAGTGTACAGGATGGAAAACTTTGCCAAGACATGTTTTTGGGAAAAATGGTGAAACAAGCTAGTTCATTCTTGACATAAAAAAGGAGAAATACAACAGTATACACAGTACATTGTGTCTCTTTGGTCTGGCAACAAAAAGGTGGTGGTAATGTTTTGTTCAGACCATAGTGATCTTTGAAGTAGAAAAAACAAATGAAATCAGATCTTGGAGAGGGAAAGGGTGCTGAAGAAAGAGTCTTTATATTACATCTTATTCTTAGGAAGCACAAAAAATTCACTGCCCACAATCTCTGTGACTTTACCCAAATATAACTATGCCAGCTTCTTGAACTACCAGTCAGTGCCAATGAAGCTTGTAGTGCCTTTGCTGTCAGGCATCCCTGAATGGGGTGGGAAAGATCTCAGGATCAGACTGGACAATCTCCTGCCTTGGGGTTCCTGTTCCTGCAGCCGTCTTGCAGCCATACTTTGTGCATCCCAGCACTTTATCCTTAAATGCAGATTCACAAGGTGTTTTTCCTCTGGCTGGATGGGTTTTAAATGAGGAGGGATCAGTTTAGGGCTGCATCTGCTTAACAGTATGGAGTTTGACTTGGTGACACCAGTACAGAACTGTCTGTGCCTAATAGGTTTCAGAAAGGCATCTGTGTCATAGTCTTTGGTCATTCATTGCAATGGTTAATGAATGTCATTACTAAAAATAGCTACAGTATAATTTCCATGTGCTTCCCAGCCCTCAAGTCTTGCTTTGGATTTGTCTGTTATTTAAAAAAATTACTAGTTGAGATTTCATTCTGAAGGTATTTAGGCACCATGGTGAAATCACTCTTCATTTATCCAGGTACAAGTGATATAAATATTCCAGCGTGCAGTACAGTCATTAGTTTTTACAGCTATCAGTACAGAACGTAACCAGAAATCTAACTTTGGACATATTTGATGGAATCACACTTGCTAAAAACAGAAATGTGTGGGCTCAGCTCAGTTATGTTCCAAAACATAAGCATGTGTTTCAGCTACTGACTAACTTGAGGGCACAATATTGTTTATACATTGGATTTGGCATTTTTACACTTTCATCATCTCAGATTGCAATGATTATATAAGAATCATTGAGGGCAATGATATTAATAGCTATTATTTCTTTCTTTCCAAGTGATTTTGTAATTGTAATTTTGCAGTGTGCATGGTGTTGACATGAAAACAAATAAGCTAATACAGAGCCTCACAAACTTGTTGTCATATTTTCCCAGTGTAGGGCTCATAGAGACTATTAGATATAGAATTTTCACTTGAATAGAAGCATCCATTTTGAACATAACAAGTTTAATTACAGTAATTGCATTATATTTTAAATGTGTTACAACTCATCACACAGGAAAGAGGAGTGAATTGGAACATTTATTTTATTTTGGTGGAAAAACCAGAAAGGCTATTGGAATTTCTTCAGTCAGTTATGTGTGCTGTTGCTCATACCCTTGTAATTTCTTTTTAAATCTATTCTACAATTGGTGTACCTGTTTTGACTTCTCTGTCAGTGCAGGCTGATATAAAATCTTTGCTTGTGACTTTTTTCTGGAGTATAACTGAATTTCAGATTATTAGCTTTTGTATTCAGACAGTCAAGTGCTATAGTCAGCATGATGACTGGAGATGAATACAAGTAAACAGATTGCTAATTTAGACTGTAGAGAATTTAATTCATTTTCATAGTATGTGATTTTACCTGTGGGTTTTTTTGCATGAATACTCTTCTAGGATTGATACCTAAAATGGACAAAAGCAAAATTCTGAATTAAGCTTCTGTAGATGCTCTATAACTCAGCCCTTTTAAAGTCAGAACTCCTGACCTTGAAGCTGTCAAAATCTATCAGTTTTGTTTTGAATGCCAGCCTACCACAGCATGCTGACATGACTCTCTCTCACTTTGGCTAGTTGTTTACAAATTAGCACATGCAGTAAGGAATAGAAATCCCCAACTGCCCAGCCCTTTAGGAGACAAGCTGGATCCTGATCTGTTTTCTGTGGAGTACCTGGCTACACAAAATGTTGAGCTGGTCTCCACTGTTTTAAGACAACCTTGTGAACAGTTACTTCAAAGTTGTAAGTAATTTGGAAGAAGGGTGACCTCTGCCTCCTTGTGCAGATGACAGAAAGCAGAATGAGGGCCCCCAACTGTCTGTGAAAACACTTGTAGAGGTGCACACATGGGTTATAGGCAGGCTTTTACCTTCTGGGACTAACACTGAGACACTGTAGCACTTCCATTTTATAAAATGCCTATTTTCCAGTGCTTGTCTGGGCAGCTTCAAACATCTGCTTGAGAGCTGGGGCAAAATGGTCTTGTTCTGATGGTCAAAACCACCTCTTGGCACAGGGGAAGAATCAAATGTCTCCCCTGTCCTTGCCCTTGGACAGGAGTGCTCCAAGGTGTCATATGTGGAAATATGGGCATTGTCATGTGGAACAGTTGCCAAGAATAAAGACTTGTGGTATTTTGCTGTGGATACTATTAGTAAGAGGATAATTCTTCACTTTTTTTTCTTGATTTGCCTTTCATTTGTCAGAAAAATGTGCAAGTTTGTGATTGCTTAAGTTGTTTGTACAGACAGTATGCATTCACCTCCGTATTTCATGCAAGCACCAGTTCAAACCTAAGTTCTTAGTCCCAAAAGCAATAAACATGCTACAGAGTGTGGGCAATCTCAGCAGCTGCAATTTCTGTTTTCCTTTAAATCCCTGAAGCCTTAACAATTAAATCCTGGTTTGGTTTCTGTTCTGAACTCCACAAGTATTTAACTGGTCTTTCAACTATCTTTCAAATCTCTTTATATTTCTTTATCCACATTCTACTGCTTACCAACACCTAAGCATTTAAAATAAAGGAAGCACAATAATTATCTCTTTTCCTTGCTACTTGCAAGAGTCTGACATAATGTCTAGGTTTTACATGCCTTTGTATGTGAACTTTTAAAAATCAGGATTCACTGCAAATAAAGTAAACAATGTTTTTTTATCCAAACCCCTCTTTTGGAAGGGAGATCTATCGAGGGGGAACCTGGAGGCTACTCTTTGTATGAGGCCAGACATCACACTACTTCTCTAAACTCTTCTTTTAATAAAGAGTCTGTTTAGAAGCTTATTATTTTTGACCATATGGTACAGGAAAAAAAATGAATGATGAAAGACCTGGGGCCATTCGCATTTCACCAGGAGGTTCTGTTGTCTTGTGAAGGCTTTGTCTTTTTGTGCAAAACTTTTCCTTAGTGATTAATGAGGTTCTTGCTGCTTCTGATGTCACTGCTCTTTTGGTTGATGTCAAAGTACCTCCTGCAAATTACTTTCCTTGCACTTCTACTTATCTTGTACTTACCGTACCACATTTTTGCTTTCTCTAAAAGTTTATTTTGTCGGAGGTTTTTTAGTTGGTTGGTTTTCCTTTTTTTTTTTTTCTTCATTTGGTACTCAAATAAGGCTCTTGATAAATGTCTGCTATAAAAAAAAACAATGTAAAAGTTACTAAAATTATGCCTGTCAGCTACCTGTGTATTTTTATCTCTTGCATTTACTTACCAATCTGAGACTCCATTTACTGACTGGAGACTTGAGCCATCAGAGGTGACTGGAACCATACACCTTCCATCCCCGGGATTTTTGCCTGAGATCTGCTCTAGCTGAACCTTCTCTTCAAATGTATCCTCCCTTCAGCTGTGTGTGGTTGTAGTGCACATCGTGCTTGAACTTCAGAAAATTCCTGTTGGTCTGATGAGATNTTTGACCATATGGTACAGGAAAAAAAATGAATGATGAAAGACCTGGGGCCATTCTCATTTCACTAGGAGGTTCTGTTGTCTTGTGAAAGCTTTGTCTTTTTGTGCAAAACTTTTCCTTAGTGATTAATGAGGTTCTTGCTGCTTCTGATGTCACTGCTCTTTTGGTTGATGTCAAAGTACCTCCTGCAAATTAAATACTTTCCTTGCACTTCTACTTATCTTGTACTTACTGTACCACATTTTTGCTTTCTCTAAAAGTTTATTTTGTCAGAGGTTTTTTGGTTGGTTGGTTTGCCTTTTTTTTCTTCACTTGGTATTCAGATAAGGCTCTTGATAAATGTCTGCTATAAAAAAAATAATTTAAAAGTTATTAAAATTATTCCTGTCAGCTACCTCTGTATTTTTAACACTTGCATTTACTTGCCAATCTGAGACTCCATTTACGAATTGGAGACTTGAGCCATCAGAGGTGACAGGAACCATACACCTTCCATCCCTGGGATCTGCTCTAGCTGAACCTTCTCTTCAAATGTATCCTCCCTTCAGCTGTGTGTGGCTGTAGTGCACATCGTGCTTGAACTTCGGAAAATTCCTGTTGGTCTGATGAGATACTGCTGTGACTGTTAAATGTGTGTGGATGTCCAGGAATTGTAATGTAAATTTTTGTCCTAGGAGTCTAAAGTTTTACCTCTTTATCCTTTCAACTTGGCAATTGGGTGTTTTTGCTTTTAATTATGCTTTTAACTATTTTTAAACCTTCTAAATTCTTTTGGAATTTATAGACTAAGAACCGATCTCTGTTACTGGAAATTTTTAGCTTAATGGAATGCTGTGTGCAATTTATTAGAGGCTGGGGATGAGAAGATCATCACATAAAGTATTTTAAAATCAATATAAAATCCACCACAGGTCATTCATGTGTTAAATCTTCTGCTATTAGAGATGGTAGATACGAGGGAAAATAATGCTGGATCTGAGGCAAATAAAATTCCTCTCTAAACTGAAATGCAATACAAAAAAAATCTGAACTATTTCCATAAGTGAATTTAAGATGAATATCAGTTGAAACACATGAACAGAAAAAATGTCAAAATGTAGCTTAAATGTGTTTTTTGGACAGGTAGGATGTGCAATTGATATATTAGTACTTTTTGAGATTGCAGGTAAATCAGAAGAAATATCAGCTCTTTTTTTATTTAAAATGAGTGGAAAGCAGCCACTTTAGAATTTTGTAACTATAAACTTACACCCCAAAGAAGTGGAGTGCTTAAGAAAAGTTCCCAAGGCTTAGTAAATTATTTTAGTAGTGTAGAACAAAGAGGGTATCCCTCAAAATACTAAGCAATCAAGGATCAGAGACAGACGTTATCGAGGTTTGTCAAATCATCGATAGGTCAAACATTGAAAAAGCAAATTTTCTAACTTGGGTGTATGGGAACAAAAAATATTAGAGCTTTGACAAGTGAAGAGTGGTACATTTATAAGGAATGAGCATTTTGTTCCCTGAGATACAGAAGTGAATACTTGACAATGTTTTAGGTAGAGGAATTTAAGAAGCACAAAACTTTTTCTAATAAATGGAAAGCTTCCTGGGAATGTGGAAGGAAGAGCTCATGTGTTATAGAGAACATGAACATGGCAAGAAGAACTGCCACAGATTATGCCACAAACCATGCTCTTTTCACAGTGTTGTTATCAGTTTCTCTGTGCAGAAAAATCATCAGGTTGCTCAAGGAAAGAATATCCAAATATTTCCTTGATGTGTTAGGCTAGGATTATTTTGGGATTATTTCTATGTTTTGGTGGTTTTTTGTGTTTATTTCCCCCCCAGTATGGGCAATTACTGTCATTCCGCCCAGAGTTGTTCCTCTTAACACATCACTTCAGTGACTACATTAACAAGGAGTGTTATAATGGACATTTCTTTTTAAAAGATAGTTTGAGCTTGACTAAGATTTAATGAACCATGTGCTAGAACTGTGCATTCACTTTTCTGTTCTTTTTCCCATCCTACGCAAGCTGAAGAAATTATATTTCAAAACCTGCAATTTTCAGTAATTCTGTAATACCATTATTTAATGTTGCAAAATACTCTTGTAATCCTTTCTGATTCTTAGAGCCCAGTTAATCTCTTTTAAACCACAAATGAAGGAATTTATTAAAATACCTGGTTTAGACTACTCTCATCTTCTTCTGCCTTTATTGTTTGCTCTTTAAGGGGAGAACCTACAGTGGTACAATCCTCTGAAGCTCCTTCAAGAAATGTCTTTAAAGAAACGGGAGCTAAGGTGGAGTTTGGGGCATGAAGGTATCTGTGCACAAAGATCGATGTGATTTCCTATCAGTTCACTTGAATACCCCGTGCTTTGATTCTGCATCATTAAAGTAAGGATAGATTACTTTATTTTCCTTATTCTGTGCTGTCTCAAGACATGATTTTAAGGCCTTTGAGCAAAGAAAGGCATGCAGTTTGAAGGCTCTACTGTAATTTGAACAGAGAAATTATATTATCAAATCAATGGCAACGTGCTGAGACATTCTTCCCCAAACATTGTCTTAAAACCTGGATATTTAAGATAGTTGATGCCCCCCGGTTTCAGAGACTAGGGGTTCTCAAGATATCAATTATATTGGACTGACTGCTTGTTGATAGACCCTAGGGTACAACAACAACTTCAGCAAGCTTTGGTTATGTCTCTCAACTAACAAGCATTCAGGGTGAGTTCTCTGATGGGGTTTTTGTGTTTATTACTTAGTACATTTTATATTTGTAGTTTTAGATGATGAAATACTGTTACAGTGTTCTGCTAAAAGATAATAAGATACTGCAACAGCAAATGACCCCACTGGGTTTTCCAGTGAAGTATCTCAGCTGCAGGTTATTATTTCCCCTACAGTGAACTGAACCATAGCCTCAAGCCTAATATTAGAGCCTTTAGATGTTCTGTTGAGAGAACTTTTACCTCACTATAATATGTCTGACTTATCTGTCATCATATAAAGCATGTTTCATCCATATCTTGAGTTTTCTAGCCAGTGGATTTTCTTTTTTACAGCATTTTTCTGAATTCATGTTGCTCTCACTTTGGTGAAGTAATTTAGTCAATACAAGGATTTACAAAATTAAAGTCTTAAAAACTCTTTGAAGAAAAATCAAACTCAAAACAAACCCAAACCACTTCTGCTCAGTAATTCCTGAAAGTTAATTTAGACCAAGCAGCTTGGGAGCTCAGAAGGTACAGTTTGGCTCATGTGTCTTTGTGTTGATGTTCAAAACGTAGATTAGTGTTTTAAATCTCTGATGTACATCAGAAGCTTTGATATGTTGTGATCCTTTGATCACTAGAAAGCTTCTAATTTGAGGATAACTTAAGAAGATGTTTACAAGTGTTACGACATAGGATCTCATGTTCTATTATTTTTTTGATGAGTGCAACCTTCTTCCCCTTGCAGGCATCAGGACTCAGTTTTGCTAGATATTGTACAATGCATATTAAAGCTTCTGTTATGATACCATGCTTGGTAATGGCTAAAATACTGCTGAGAGGAATATGTAAAATTATGATTTATGGTTTACAGTGACTCAAAATTGTCAGTCTATCAGTTTGTGTTAAGTGCAAACGCATGTATCTTCCTAATGAAGGTGCTTGCACTGGTAATATCCTAACTGCTGTAGTCTTGGATTGGACTAGATGAGTTCTATCTGTTTAAACAGAGTTGATGGGAAAGGTATTTTAAAAAATAATGTTAAAAAGTTTTTCAGGTTATATAGCAACTCTTCCTTTAATTTAGTAACTTACTAAGCTATACAGGACTTTCTGAGGCATGGCTCTTGTGGTTTTTCAAGGATATGTTAAAGAAGAGATTGTAGCTATTTTGACATTTTATTTTGGCTAAAACCCCAATTTAGCAGGAATACATCATTATTCAGCCAATAAAAACCACAAGCAATGACTTGTTATGAGAAATAATCTATGTTCTGCATAAATCTTAATTATACACAAAGCATTGCCCATATAAAATCCACCTCATTGGCAGAAGATAGAATTAGATTCCAAAAGCTGAAAGCTGCTTTGCCTTCAAATCAAACCCATGGGGAGAAGATAATAGGTTTTATACTCTGGTCTCCTGTTTTTATGGATTTTATGATGGGTTTTATACTGTGGACCTTCGTAACTAGACCTGGTGTCAAAGTACTTGAGGAATACAGACCCTCAAGAGAGATTGAAGTGTAACTTTTAGCTGCTATAAGAGTCAGCTGTCTAAATATGGAGTGTGATTGTATGGCCCCAAACCACAACACCTATCAAAATGGAATTAAATTTAAATGTACTCAAGAATGACTCTTGCAATGTACTTCTCATCCCCCTCCTCTCCATCTGTAGCTGGTGGGAGTTGAGCTTACAGAGAATTTTGCTGAGAATGTTTAACACCTTGCAGATGTTTAAATTTGAAAACCATCCTTAATGGGTTATAAATAAAGTAATACTGGCTCTAAAATGTAATGTATTTGAGAATAATTTTGAAAAAGTTGTTTGAGACAAAATATAGATTTTTCTATTTAAGCTGCCTTTAACCTTCTTTAAATGAAATTTCCAAATCTGCACAGTGTCTTGCCACCTTATTTATTTTTTTTAATAAAGACTTTTTTTTTTAAATCAGTGAAGAACTGTTTCAGAGCTCACACAAGTAGTGAGCTGATCCTGAAGCAGGAAGAAGTTGGTGGTAACTCCTGAGGGGTGGATGTGTCTGTACAGGCATGATGAGTCTGTAGTATTAGCAGCCACGTGGTAGTGCGTGTAGTGCCTGCACCCTCTTTGAACACCTCTCCAGCTCAACAGGGAGGCAAGAAATGGACAGACAAGAGCAAACTATAAGTGGATTCCCACCTCTGCCTTCCGTATTTTAGGTAGAACAAGACCAACCTCAGAGAACACTGATCCTCTCAGAGGGTCCTCTAGGTCCTAGAGGCATCCTCTAGGTCCTTCTGTAAAGCATGTGTGTGGATTGTCCTTTCTGCAAATCCAGGCAGGCTTTTGAAGTTTTTTTAGCTATTAGTCTCCTACAATTTATCCCTTCTACTCTTGTGACACCACTCTCTATATCCCTATCCAAATAAGAGAGGATACTTTTATTTTGTTATTTTCATAGTGGCAGCAGTAACAGCTTGAGAGATGTTGAATACAAACACTGCTTCTTCAAGGGACGATTTCTACAAACAACATCTTGATTTCGTGCAGTGGCAATAGGAAATGCATCACTAATGGGAAGATAGCCTCTTAGGAATATAATTTAGCAGCACTGTTTCATAGTGCAACCAAAATGCTGTAAAGCTTTGCCCTAAATTAATAATTGGGAATATTGCTGAAGGATGGCAAGCATTTTTAAGGGAGATGGATATCTGCTGTAAACCAGACATCATTTTATTACTTGGAAATGTGAGCAGTCCCTTAAGTATCTGCCTTGCAGATATGAACCTGGGTCAAGAGGAAAGAAATCAGAGAGACTACAGCAAGTGATGGAGAAGTCTCTTGCCTCTGGTACAAAATGCTTAGCACTGATACAAACTATGTTAAACCAAAATGAGAATAGAAGACCATTTAATTGCCTGAAGTTTGAAAGTAGTATTTTTTCTTCTCCCTTTTCCACTATTTTTTTCCTTTTTTTTTTTTTTTTTTTTTTTCCCCCCACTGATGTTTGGTAGTGTAGGTCTGTAAATGCTTTTAAGTATGCACTGTACTAACATTTTAAGGTTGTGATGTAACAGGAATCCAAGATGAACCAATGATTAAAGATTCTCAACCCTAGTCTGTTAAAGTGAATCCGAATTATTATGTTGAATTCATTGGGCCCAGTTTACTCAAGCATGCTTCAAGGGGCAGAATGGATATCTAGTTTCTGTGCCTTGTGAAAGTATTTCTACTGTTTTGCTCAAATCTCTTTTCAAAACATCTAAAAGTGACCTTGTTCCATTACAGTGAGTTACTAGCAAATGGAAACATGACCAAGAAAAAAAGTGGATTTACAAATACATTTGAGAAGAACAATAGAATGCTGATGTTCACAGATCACTCACAGGGCCAGTCAGAGCAAATGCCTCAGAACAGCTCATTATGCCACGAGAAATGTCTCTTGTAGTGCCTACAGCTTTATACTGAAACTTAACAGAACATATTTCTAATAATGCTTTCCACAGAGAACGACTTCAATTTTGTACAGAGACTTTGAAACAACTGCATTAAATCAAAACCTAACTGAAGCTGGGAAAATTATATTAACATCACAGACACTGTAAATCCCAGCTCTCTCTTCAGGCTCCAGGGACCTGATTCAGCTGCATCATTCAAGCACTGATAATGTGATAAAACACAGTGGCAAAGGTGCTAGATGTCTGCTTGAAAGCAAGCAGGTAATGAGCTCTTCTTCCAGGGCAAAGAAAGGTCAAGAACCCTACTTGACCTACAAAGCCCCAGGGAGCAGGGGTGAAAGACATGCAAACCACTCTATGATGGCACTGAGGACTTCTATAAGGTTGCAGCTCTTCCTTCCACATGCAGTGCTAGCAGATTAGTGATCATAGCTGTAGAGCAGGCTGAGGTCTGACATTTTCAATGTGCCAGGACTTGACAGCAAAGCAAATGCAAAGGGGGAAGCAGGTTTTAATGGCTTTATTCTTGAACAGTTTGAGAGAGGATGGTTTTCACCTTGCCTTCTCCTTAGTGCAACTCGATGGGTTCTCCCCATCTTTTTGGACTGTAAAATCCATGTTTGGTTTTGAATAGCTACCTTTTTGTTTATTTTGAGAAACAGTTGTAAGGGACTACAGAAGCAAAAGCTATAAGAAAACATATTTAGGTCTCATGAATATTTTGTTTAAAAGTTATTTTATTTGACCCAGAGTCTAAAATTACTGGTTAAAAGTAATTTCCACTGTAGCACTTGATATACAAAATGTGGAGGCTTGGCTTCACGGTACTAAAGAAATCAAGGTATAGTTGTTTCAAATAATGACATTTTTAAAAGTAATTCTATTTTCTCAATGTGAGATAATGTTATTTCATTGTCTTCTTTTCAATTCATCACCCAGCACCGTGTCAGGCTTGTGGGTGTCAAGATCACTGTTCTCTATTGAGTGTCAGAGATGAAAATAAATCTTAGAAATCTTTTTATACTGTCATTTCTGGAAGTGGCAATGACCAGTGTATGTGGGCTGTATCTCATCACGCTGCCTCAATTCAATGTCGTGCTATTGAATGTCACAATGTCACAGTGTTCTCCTCCTTAACACCTACTCCTGTTTCAGGACTATATTTAATAGAAAGAAACTATTCTTCCCTTCAAAGAGATTGGAGTCTCTTTTCTCTGCTGAAAGACATCAATGCAGAAGGCCTTTTGTTAATCATGAAGGATATTAAAGGAAGGGTTGTGCAAAAACAGAATAGCACTCAGTTCCACGTGGGCTCAAACTGGGACCCTGCATCATTTCAAAATTTCCACTGTTTTCATCATTTCCCTGTCATTTCCAGACATGTCACTGCACGAGTAGTGTTGCCATGTGCCAGCTGACTGGACTGCAGAAACCAGGGATCAAATCTCCAGCCCAGTGTGGTCTCCCAATTGCAATTAACTAGCAGAACTGCTATTTAATGACAGTTAACTCTGGGGCATGATGGTCCAAAAAACAAAACAAAATGCTGATCATTTCTACGTTTAAAAGTATACAAATAAAGGCTAAGAAGGAAAGAGTTGTGCATGCCTTCCAGTTCATGTTGCCTATATGTGATCAGCAAAGGTTTCATTTCCCTCTTTAGAGGGTACCTACATTCAAAATCTTGGTCTATGTTATATACCTTTAATGTCATTCCTCTGTTCTGAGGTAGCAATTTCGTTGACAGGGTTGACTGTCACAATCTTCCCTATGTTTGCAAAATTATTTTGTCTTGACAGAGCTAAGCTCTCAGAAATTAAAATGATGGTATGAGACACTCACAGTAAGACTAAAATGAAAACACAGCTGATGGATAACTACTGTTAAAGAAATAAACCTCCGTGGAGCCAGGCTTTGCTGATGTTTCAAAATGGTTCTGATTTCCTGCACAGACTTGTAAAAAACCATCTTTAATGAACACCAAGAAAAATGCCAAAAAAGATTTTAAAAGATTCAAAAGATTTTATGATACCTGATGTGTCAATAAATTTTTCATCAAACCATCATAAAAATACAGTTTCAAATACAGCTCAAAGTTCATATTCTATTTTTGACTTTTTTGCCATTTCAGTGGTATTTTTTTTCAACAAACTAAAAGGTTAAAGCTCTTATTAAATCTGGATTCCATAACAGGACTTTAATCACAGTGCTGCTGCTTTGCTACTGCAATATAAATAATCACCATTGTGGCGAAGTCCACATTGACTCTCACTGAATGTTGCAGTTACTTATCTGGCTAACTTGTTCTTACTGCATCCTGTAGTAACTTATTGTCATCAGATGGTGTTATCTAGGCGTAAGTCCTGTCACTCTTATTACATTCTCCAGGGATCTGCAAGGGCCATATAAATCTTTGTTTTAATATGTTAGACTGGAGTTTAGGTGTCCTCCAGCAGGTATAGTTTTGATCTCTGGGCAACCACGAATCTCATCAAAGATGATGCACACCCAAGATAGCTGTCATTTACACTAAAGTGACTAACAATCAAATATGTCATTCCCCAGTGGTAGATGAAAAAGGCCAAGGACTCTTCATCATGTAAATGCTGGTATTGGAATTTAATATTTTGCAGTCTTCTCACCTCCACCCCTCTCTGGAACAGGTTTCAGTGGTAGAGAAAAAGCAGAGAAGCAAAAATACAAATGGAAAGCAACCAGAGGAATAATGAGGAACCCAATTTTTCTCATGGCCTTAGGAGAAATCAACAAATGGAATTCCTTTTTTAAAGAATTTATGGAAGTATAATCGTAATCACAAACAAGAAAACTGGCTTATGTTTCCTGGACCTTCTATATGCAGCAAAAGAAGTGTTTGTATTCATAGATTTTAAAGTCAAACGAAAGGGATCAGATAAATTTAATTTGCTTTAACAAAATATTTTCCAAACAAAAACAACTTGCACAGATTGTTTATAACTCATCTAAGCCCTTGAGCTGAAATATGTCTCTTCTTAGTGTGAAATTCCAGGCTCACTGAAACAAACCCAGCTTTATGAAAATGTTTTCAGCTCGGTTTAATGTATCAGTTCACCAGCTATCTCCCAGTGAACAGGCCTTTCTAGATTTATTGTGTAAAATACAAATTTTAATTATTAACAGATGGTGTTAAAAATGAACAGTTTGTTTCACTTGCTTTGTACTTCAGTTCCCTAAAGACATTTAATTTAGGGTTGGGACCTTATTGTTATGACTATTATATGACTGTGTGCTCTTTTTCATCTTTTAAGACAGGAAGACATAATTTCTATTTTCTGTTTGCAAGGAGTGTGCTTGATTCTTCATGCTAATTTATTTTTAAGTTTATTTACTGTTATTGTCTTAAACCAGACTCTCACTTAGAAACTGTGGCTCTGTTTTTTTATGAAAAGTCTTCTAGTTTTCAGAATACTTTTTGGTGGATGCTAACTTTATACCTGGTTCTGTAACAAGCAACCTGTCATGCTTGCTTAAAAGAGGCTCCTCATTTATGCTTTAGATTTACTTCAGTATCAAAAGAAAAAATCATATCCTTCAATATTAAGAAGATAAAAGGGAAAAAGCTGCCCCTAATATTTCCTAATTTTTAATATGTAATAGAGAAATGATAGTAAATAATGGGCTAATAAGAATAATAATAGGCAAATTTATTAGTTAGTTAATTTATATGTTGCTTGCAATTGTGGTTCTGTATGTATGGACCTCAATTGTAATGGGTCACTTTCAATATCAGTATGTCAAATGCAATAATCATTGATAGGTTTTAAACAACAGAGGAGAAAATAACAAATATTCTGAGGTCAATGGGAAGACTAAAAGGGAATATGGATATTTTCTAAATTAAAAACAATAGGCTAGTGTTAGGCAGGCAGTAGTTACCAACTGCCACAGAACCGCTTGCTAAAATGTAGGACAGTAATTGTTTTTATATTTGACCTTTCTTGCTTATTTAAATTGGAAAAATTGGTTTCAGCCAAGTTCAGTTATGCCACGTTACCTTTCCAAATGTGCCGGTGCTGATTATGGCTACTTGGTCAACTGAGTTCAACTGGTCTCCTTGGAAAAAGGGGGTTCATTTTGGTTTTTTACTTTTTAACCAGTTAGCAAAGGATCACCTGATCAGGTACCCTGAATTAATGGAACAATTAGAAAGGAGAAATTCTGTAGCATGCTCTTCCTTGAATAATTAGATATCTTGGCATTACAGAGAATTCATGCTTTCCAGCTACTTGTTATTTTTAAAAGTAGTTTAATGCTGCTCTGTTTTTGTTAGGGTGAACAAATCAAATCAAGGACGAGACTAGACTTGCTTTGGATGAGACAGTAGACAACAATTGTGTCTCTTTTTAATCAGATTTGCCTTTATTTCCACTGGAAAAATGCTTTTATGCCTCAGAAGCCCTTTTTCTGTTTGATCCCAGGGGACACCTCTGCCTTTTACTTTATGTAGGTGCTACTCAGAGCTTCTCTGTGGCACTCTGACAATGCTTTTGTGAATTTATTTTGTTGTTTTCATGTCTTGCTTCCATTGCTCTTTTCAGTGATGGTTTTGCATGCCAGAAAGTGGACATTTGGTTTCCCAGACAGCTCAGTAGGAATGCATCTGATAATTGCCATTATGGTGATTTGCAGCTCCAATTTAAACAAGCAGGCATCAGTTTGCAGCAACCCAGATATCTGTCTGGTATTAAATAAAAGAGAAAGCAGATTCCTCTGTGGCTTGATTCTGCTTCTATCAGCTGTGCTGATAGAAGGGACAGATATTTTGGATGATTGTTGTGGAGAGTACAGGAGCAGACTGCTGAAGCCAGTGAAATCAATGCAGTATTCCCAGCTGTTTCAGCTAGACTTCTCCCCAAAGTTTGATTCCCTAGCAGTCAATATGAAAAGGAGGCTACTGGGCTGTCCTGTACAAGATAAACCAAGATACTATGAGGCTGATCATAAGTGATGCTGACCCTGCGTGCTGCACTCGGAGCTATTTGTGCATGTGGGAGCTATGGATACGTGTGAAGTTATCAGGTTAAAATTTTAGTCTTCACACTGGAGCAAGCTGTGGTTGAGCTCTGAGAGATGTTATGGGTTTTGAAGGTAAAATAATGTGTCACAGTTCCTGAATTCACAGTCAGTCTGGGATAGCTGAAGGAAGACTATAATTCTGCTTCTGTATTGCTATGGTTCTACCCATTGCTTCCTCCTTTTAAAGAGTAGAAATGAATTAGTTGATTTAAACCTATGATTCTTGCTTTGCCTCCTGGACCTGACAGTTTTAAGCTTGCAGGTGGTGATCAGGGCTCCTTCTGGAGCAGATTTCTGAACTGGGGAAGAGTTCAAAAGCTCCTTTTGAAGGACACCTTTTTTATGTGTGCAGGTTCTTTGAAATTGTGGGGAATTAAAATGATGAAAGATGACTCTGGTCCACAAAAGGAGGCAGATGATCATTTCAAGTGCCCTTATTTTGTGATCCGTGAATTTTCCAGCTTGTGTGTTGACTAAGTCGACAAGGAGAGTAAGTTGTTGGTTTGCTGTAGTTTGGTTTTTTTAGCAAGATGGCAAGGAAAAAAAAAAAAGAAGAGCAAAAAAAGAGAATGTAATAAATAAATTTTATTTCAGCCCACATCCTCTAAGGTTTTATATCCTATTGGAAAAAAAGAAATGGAAACAGAAGCAAAATCCCTTTCTATCTTCAAGATATTCTTCAAATCCTTTCCTTTACAGTCAGTAGAAGTTAGGGAAAAAATCATTATCTGTAAACCAGGACAGTATATGAAGTATATTTAATATAATATATCTTTAATGTAGTAGCTATAAATAGTAAGTATCATTATTTTGCTTCTTCAGAAGATGCTGTCTTTCACTCAGACTATTGTATTTCTTGTATTTAGTATCCATTAGGAAGCAACCATACGTTCTTTTGTTATCTGTCGTTGTTACTATGTCCAGATATCAGATTCTCATGCTATGTTTGGTCCAAGATTAATTAATTCAAAGTGAAATTGTCCTGCATGCTTCTTTCCTGTGCACAAGTCTAAAGGGTTGCCTGGAAGATCCACCCTGAACCACAGTCATGCGCCAAGACAGGGATTTGCAAAAGCTTAGAAGTCGTAGTTAAATTGTACCTCTCAGGACTTCGAAAGTTACTTCAGTTTCTGCTTCTAGTGTAAATGAGACCCCTCAAAATATTCCACAAAAAGTAGGAAAATATTTTCCCATATTTATTCCAGAATGGCCAAATAGCCAGGTGCTCATTTGGGAAATCAAGCTTCATGGGCTTGGTCTGCCAAATTTTGGAGAGGCTTTGATACTACCCTGTGTAGTAAATGGCCCTTATTTGTAATGACCTGTAGTAAAACAGAACAGTGACACTGCCAGCTCCCAGCTCCAATTTGTTGTGTGATCCTTTGGGCAAACAGAACTGTTGTACTGAGCTGCTAAATCTTAACTTCAGCACCTCCATCACTCCCTTGAGAAAAGTTATTTTTTTCTGAAATAAACTATGGAGCTTTTTTCTTTGAAACCTATTCTGATAAAAAATTCCATCCTCGATCATAAAAAAAAAAGCATCTTGGGGAAAAAAAAGCTATTGTGAAACAATATATGTCTAGAAGCCATTCTGCATTAGAAGAAAAGATATTTTAGTGAGAAAATCACTTACTGGAAATGTTTCTATCAGCTCTAGGAAAAGACCTGGTTATATTGATAGGTTCTGAACTGTTGGGGAGAAGAACTGTGATAAATGGGACCCTTCAGATGGCTGTTCCACACAAAGCCCATAGCTGAACACCAGGAAAAGAAAAATTGACCTTTCTTACATGACTTGTCAAAAGAAACTGTGTCCCAATGTGCAAGTTGTGGACTGTTCTTATGACCCATTAAGAATAACTTAAAATTGACTTCAATGTCTATTGTCAAAATCCTGTTGATATTTGATCCTCAGAGCTTTATTCCAATTTCTGTTTGGTTTTGATCAGCTCAAATTAATAAGACTTCAATTTTTTTCAGATTTTGGAGCAGGTCATTTGTGGGAAGTCTTACTGGTTTTAGTCCAGTGCTGTCTGTAATGATATATTGCAGGTATTTATGAAATGCAGAAAACCCTCCTATTTCAGCTGTGCTTGGTTGGTTGTTAGTCTTGCTCCTCATGTCTCTTCAGTATTTTCCTCAGAGCTGTACCCCCTGTATATATATTAGTGCACGTGCTACATACTTTCAAATCTGCTGTTTATTTGGTTTTATGGACATTTCTAGTAGCATCTATTTTCTTAGTTAAAAAAGTCTGTTGCTAATCTTCCATTTATCTCAGAGATCCTTCACAGTATTGTGCTGCATCAAATGTGTAATAAGTATCTGGTGTCTTACAAATCTATCTGAATTTAAAAACCATACTGTGTTTGCATGAGCAAACATTGCTGTGTGCTTTAAAATAACTCTTGTGATCCTTTGAAGCAGGTGTGAGCATTTCATTACTGAAAGTTTCTTGCCTATGTGATACAAGTACATCTTGCAATGTGGCCAATATCATCCTATGAATTTTCATAACCCTTTAGCTCTGAGCTGCTGTCAGTGTTGTTATCTCCCAAGCCAATCACTTATTTCTCAGTATTTTGTTCAAGCTGGTTATCTGATTTGCCAGTGCTCTGAAGGTTTCTGTCTTTAGCCCTGAGTTATTTTCTATCCATGTGCTTCCAATCTCATTACTAAACTCATCTTGCTTTCTGTAGGTGGCAGCAAGTAGATTGTTCTGCTGATACCCTTTCATCTCTCTAAAAATGTTTGTTCCGGACCTAACCCAAGGAATGTGCAAATGGGTGTTTCACTGCAGTGTAAACACTCAGCAAACACATGGAGTTCTGGGGATGACAGGAACACAGGATTTTTCTGAAATGCATAATACCAAGTTGGGAACACTGTTCACATAGGCTTGCAAAAAATTACTCTGACATCAATTGAAACAGGAATTTTAACAAGTCTTCACACAGAAAGGAGGATTTAATAGCAGAAGTAATCAAATCTGATTTTTTTTGACTCTGATCCCCCCCTAAAAAAAACCCAACCCTGAACTAGAAAGAGTAGGTGGTCCTACTGGGACTTGGTAACCCAGTAAACAAGATGTGACTCGTACAGTTCATGAGGGCTGGATCACGTAACCTGCAAGTCTCTGCTCTCTGAAGTCTCACTCCAGGCTCTCCTTCAGGCATGCACTACAGAACAGCAGTTTTGCTGTGCAAAGCTTAGAGTTTTTCTCATCTCTATTCTCTCTCTTCCCTTGTTGTCTATCAGCACCGTGGTGCTGCTTTGGTGTGCATGGGAGGGAGGACTGAGGCAGTATGAACTGCACTCGGTTGTATTTAATGTGCAAAGCAGTAAGGACTGCTTAGAAGGAAAAAGGAGAACACAATGATCAATTATTTTTTTAAATAAGCTTCTACTAGTGTCAAGCAATGTAAGATTTTCCTTTTTGTTCTCAGCTGCAAGGAATGTCACGGGAAGCAAAGCACTCAAGCTTTTAATTTACTTTCCCCTTGACTCTGTATGTTGCAGTGGAAGCAGACTACGGAGATCCACTCTGCTGGTCTGTCTTATAATTGTTCTTGTCTGAAGGAATTAGACTTTACTGCAATGTGCTGCTGCTCTGCTGTCTGTTATCCCCATGAATAAATGAAGAGGATGAAGTTGTAAATAGGCTTTGTTTTCATCATGTATACAATCTACCTGCACCCTTCCTGTGGTACATTAATTAACTGAACTCTTACCTTACTGTCCGTGAGTAAACAATTTCCTTGTTTAGCTTGTAATGAAAAGAAGGGACATGGAGCAGTACAGGACTAACAGTGTTGTGCAGAGTGCCAAAAAATGGCCTGCTTCTACTCACTGAAAGTACAAATACTTCTCTGTATCCCCAGTGCAGTATACTCATCCTGCACCACACTTGCAATGAAGTGTGCCAGCAGGAGCAGCTGTTTCTTCTGTCTGTCTATGACTGCTTTGCTATCATAACTACTTTAACATTTTGCAGTCACTGAAAGAGCTCTGGAGACTGATTAGAGAAAATCAGAACAGAAGTTCTGATTCAGAACAACATCTCACCAACAGAGATTTTAATCCTGTGTAGCTCCATAGTACCAAAACCCATATCTTCAAAACTGCTTTCCAGACTTATTTTCTTTGAGAGAAGCTTCGGTTTTATGGGAGAGGGAATGAAGTTCCCTCGGTCACATGACAGCTGAACCCACACTGGGCTATTGAGTATTCTAGTGGTGCTCAGCAAAACTTTCACCTGGGTATAGAAGAGGTGAATGCTGAATCATAAAATCATAGAAGGCAGGGGTTAAAAGGGACCGCTGGAGATCATTGAGTCCAACCCCCCTGCCAGCGCAGGGTCACCCAGGGCAGCCCACACAGGAACAGATCCAGGTGGGTATTGAAAGCCTCTGGAGAGGAGACTCCCCAGCCTCTCTGGGCAGCCTGGTCCAGGCTCTGTCTCTCTCCCAGTGACGAAGTTTTTCCTCATGTTGAGGTGGAACTTCCGTGTTTCATGTTGCTACCATTACCTCTTGTCCTATC